>JANKOE010000005.1:16751561-16768914 GCA_026284465.1 Erythroxylum citrifolium
TGTCTTTGTACTAAATATTATGATTTTTATTATTCCAATTTTATGATTTTTTAATACATACAAATCAAAATCTTGACATATTATTATTAAAGTAATTTTAATTTGAAGCGTTCGCAAAAATCTACTCTTTATATTTTTTATTCAGAAGTTATATTTTTATGTGCTATACAACCCGATGGATATCCAAAAACTCGAACAACCCAATAGATTTGGATATGGGTAGTAAATCGTAAAAACCGATGAATACGAATATGAATATGGGTTGAGTCATAAAAAATGGATATGGATATGGGTAGAGTAAAACCCGAACCGAACCCTACCCATTGCCGTCCCTAATCTCATCTCATACCCTTTTTTAATTAGACTAGTCGTTAGGTATCCAAGTTGACTTAAGCAACGACTCTGACTTTATATGTATATACAAGTAACTTTTGTAACAAATTAAGCTTATTTTTACGAAAACTTATATATTTTGATTAATAATATGATATAAATTTGTACTCTAGGTGAAAATATATACTAAATAAATGTTAAGGCAAGATTTAAAATGTTAAAATTTTGTAAAGATGAGAATAGACCATTTCTCCTAGCTTTCTTTCAAATTAGGTGATGAGGTGGTACAAAAGTATCTGGCCACTTCATTACTACTATGTAATTGAAATGAACACAACACGAGCTTCTAGTTTTCCCATCACTCATGACAGTAACATACACACACTGTTTATCTGAAATGAAAAGTGACCTCTATTGATAAATTGTATTTTACTATTTTACCAATGTGATTTAGCCATCATGTGACAAATTGTTGGAGCTACATGACATACATCAACGGGTTAATTGAAAAGGGACCGCGAGAGTTGTTTACCCTGCAACTTTGGATAGTGTTCCCGTCTCCGTGTGAGTTGTTCCATTCCGTTTCTAGCTATCGGGATAACAACCAAACGCAACATTATTGATGGAAGGGGACAGAGATGAGAAAAATTCTTAGTTTCGTTAGGATAGTAATGGACAAAGTTTGGATAACATGCCAAGGGAACAGACAATTGGTTACCAAAGAACATAACATTTGGGTTAGGACTAAATTGTTAAAATCGACAACAGGAGAAATTAGATCAACCTGTCAGTTACCTTTTTACTTAGGTCCACGCCCGCAATTAACTTGATAATCCAGGGTCGATTCTGTAACCGGCAAGGGCATCAACCCCAACACTGGAAGGACTAATCATGATCTGCCGATCCCGGGCTATGTACTGACACCACTGCCAATGACCAACAACCCCTTCCGTTTCCGCTTTATTTTCAATTTCAAAGCTGAGTTACGTCTACTCTGTCAATCACATTCCTCTACGTGTCACGCCACATTTCTCTCTCTCTCTCTCTCCCCGTTGGCCTTTATATACCTCCGCGTTTTGATTTTTAATTTTTGATTTATCTCCTCAACCCCAAACCCAAAGCTACGACTGTCTTCTAGTAAACGTCGTCGTTTGTCGCGATCTTGGTCCCCGATCTTCCTTCGCCCTGTTTGGTATCCGATTATTTCCTAAACCGGAGAATCAGTAGTGGAAGGTTTTTAACGAAATGCGTGTCATTCAAAAGCTAAATGACTTGTAATGATGGATACGCTACGTGCGATCAAGTGACATAAGGAGCTTTAGAGAGAGTGATCTCGCAGGAAGCTTAAGATTTTTAGTCTGAGCTTCCACTTCTGCGAGATTCATTCCAATTTCTTATTTTCTCTCTTCAATTCTTTGGTTTTCGTTAAGTTTTGGTGAATTTAGAATGTCGAAGGTAATATACGAAGGATGGATGGTGAGGTATGGAAGGAGAAAGATCGGTCGATCCTTTATACACATGAGGTATTTCGTGCTTGAATCCAGACTTCTTGCTTATTACAAGAAGAAACCACAGGACAATCAGGTCAATTAAAATTTTCTCGTTACTTTTGCTTTTCTTTTCTTCTGTTTTTCCTTTTTTGGGAATTTGTGAACTAATTTTGAGACCGCTGCTTATTTTTTATTTCATGTGTGATGTTGTTTGGATATTTAATTTTGGCGGTTAGAGTGTTTGTAGTAGTTATACATTGTTAGACGAGGGAAATGAGAACAGGGAAGGGAAGTGAAAGTTTGTGTTTTTGAATGTTGAATCAGGTTCCAATTAAAACCTTATTGATAGATGGCAACTGTAGAGTTGACGATCGTGGATTGAAAACTCACCATGGACATGTGAGTAGCTTCTCTTCGTATGTTGTATCTTGTTTTTTTTTTCTTTTTTTCTTCAATTCTTTATGCTTATGGCTTATGCTATGTTCTCGTTCAAATTTTTGTTCCTGTTTCCACCTAAAGAATACCGAGAATCAGTGCAAATTCCTAAAACTATATTGCTTTAGCTATTCAGAAAAAGTGATGACAGTGCTTAATTGTAGTGGTTAGAGCTAGAAGATTGAAATTAGAGGACTGTTTACATGTAACTAATTGGTCTTCCGTGCGGGAATCAGGTTACGGGAAGGAGCTTAACGTTGTTAATACTGTTTATATGGAGAAACTTAGATAAATCAAAATGGTTCACATTTGAAGCAATGAAACTGTGATGTTCCATTGTTGTTCATGGAGGAGATTACCACTTTTAGGAGTAAAGCTCTATGTCAGAGTCTAATTCTTGTCTACCGTTGTCCGGCCTTCTGGGGTGATGCAATTGCTATTGATAGTGTTTAGGGTATGCTATCAGGTGATAGGCTTTAAGTTAATAAGCCAGTGCACTTAAGTGGGAATGCCTATTGAAGGATGACTGCATAGACTTAATATATACAGATATATTTGTATCCTTAAATAAGAATATAGACAGAAAAGAAAGAACTAGAAAAGAGAGTGGATGAAGCTGACTTTGATGGGGTTGTGTAGGATCAAGACTGATAGAATTGTGAAATAGTTCTTTCTTCTTCCTAAAGCAGTCAAACACTCTCCAACTTTTCCAACTCCAGTTCATTTGTTGTCTTAACAATATAATTGATTACGACTTTTTAGCAGTCACGATTTTTTTCCAAGTTTATATACAGATTTACTCTACCTTGCTCAAACTATTCACACATTTATGCTCAGTTCAAACATTTAGTTGCTTTAGCCATAAGGGGTGTGCTTCACTTTTGAACATCTCTTCCATGCTAATCACCATGGACAAATTGAGTTTTTTGTTGAACGATGTGCACAAATATAGTGACTTGATGTTTTATCATTTCCTACTGAAATCAATGGTTGCTTTGTAATAGTAATGACATAGTGTTACATTAAGGAGTAAGACCAGTGGTATGCTCCAGATTATTGTATACAATTTAATTTTGTGAAGCTTGATCTTAAGTTTACCTGTTCTTTCAATCCTGCAGATGGTATATGTGTTATCTGTGTACAGCACAAAAGAAAAGCATAATAAAGTCACGGTGAGTTACCCTTGCATTTATGTACTATAGTCATATATGAGATACCACTGTCGTGATCCATTACATATTTCAACTGTCTTTGGGAAGTGAGATCAAGAAGTTAATGTTTGACACATAACGTTGCCTTCTTGATATTTTAGATTTGTTTATTTGGTTTTCATTTCAGTAGGAAAGCCTATTAACTTTAACGATGTGGATACATTTGTCTTATGGACTTTCAAGTAGTGGATGCCTTTTAAATATACTACTTATAGATTCTCTTCAAAATTGGTTAATTGTTTATAATATTTTGACTTTTAGCTGCTCTTTCTGTTAGATATATTTGTTCCTGTTAAAGGTCCTGTTTTATCCAATTCTTCCTAACAAGTAGATGGGATCATTATCATCTGGAAAGAGTGAAACTATTTGAAATATTGTTGCTCCTTTTTTGTTTGTGATAATGAAATTTGTGCTTAATCTGATTTAGCAACATGCAAAGAATAGGTTTTCTAAAAATTACATTAATTAGAAAAGTATTTCTGCAAACAATTTGTGCTTAATCTGCCTTAGCAGCATTCAAAGATGATATCTTCTAAAAATTACATTAATTAGAAAAGTAGTTCTGCAACCATGCATTTTCAGAAAGGAGATTCCTTAGGTAAGATAGGATGAGGCAGCTGTCATTGTCGCTTGCATTCCAGCTGTCTACTTTCATTGGTAGCTTACATTTCTTTGTCCGTTTTCCTGGATAAAGTTAACTATATTGTGGTGTGATGCTATTGCAGATGGCAGCATTTAACATTCAAGAAGCATTACTTTGGAAGGAAAAGATTGAGTACGTAATTGATAAGGTTTGTGTTCCTTGGACAGGATTCTTACATCATCTACTTCTCGTTCTCCTTCCTGTACATAAACTCCTTTCTGTTTCTCTTCTCATTTTTTTTTATTGAAAGAAATAATGAAAGGTCTTTAGAATCTAGTTTCTGGAGCTCTCTCTCCTTGGTTGTGCATCATCCTTTACATTGGATCAAATTATCATGCTCAACCTTAAGTATTTATTCATTTTTTTAATTTAAAGAAATAATGAAAGGTTTTTAGAATCTGGTTTCTGGAGTTGTCTCTCCTTGGTTGTGCATCATCCTTTTCATTGGATCAAATTATCATGGTGAACCTTAAGTAGTTATTCTTCCTGGCTGTTCTAATGTCCTTATGGATTCATCTCCGTAGTGGGTGAAAATGGTTCTTTCCTTGCATGGAATGATGCATATGGAATTACTTCACTATTATCTGTGCAGCATCAGGATTCCCAAGTTCCAAATGGTAACAAATATGTGTCTTTTGAATATAAACCTGGCATGGATAATGGGAGAAATACGTCTTCTTCAGACCATGAAAGTCAGTGAGTGCCTCTTCGATAATATCCATTTGCTTGTTTCTGTATATTTGACTAGTAATTGATAAGCCTCTAATACTTTTCATATATATCTTTTAACTTTAACTTTCCTAATGTTCCAAAATTTTTAACCTTCAGGCTGGATTCTAAGGCTGGTCCTGAAAATGGTTTGTCATAGTTATGCAGATTTTTTCTCACTGCTATAGTGATCTGTTAGCAAATAACACAAAATTGCACATGCACATAGATTATGGAGAACAGAGAACATAGGATTTTATGTGGTTCAGCAAGTGAGCCAGCGTCCATGGAAAATTACGTTCTTTGTCACTACTCATTGCCAATGGTAATACAACCCTATAAAGACCTAGAGTTATGTTTTTACAACATGGGCTAATAAAAATCCAAATTTACAAATATGCCCCTTCTACTTCAATGGAAGGACGGTGCCCTTCCTCATGGGATCCCTTGCCCTTACTGGCAGCATCACTGTTACTTAAATATACTCTATATTAATGATATGAGCCACTGCTAACATGAATCAAAATTGGTGCTAAATTAGAGTCAAAATGCTATTAGGGCTAGTTTTAAAGTTCATGTGGCTGTAAAGTTCTCATATTTTATATGCTTTGATACTTTTTTCTAAGCTCTGATCATCTACAGGTTCAGTGCACAGGAGGATGAAGAGGAATCTCATCAACAAATTTTGCGGAGAACAACAATTGGAAATGGTTCTCATTTATGCCCTTCACTTCTGACCTAAAGTTTAAGCAATGCAAATTATGGTCAAATCTTATCTTGTTCATCACTTTGTAGGTATTCCTGATACAATACTTGACTGGACACGTGAAGTTGACTCGGAATTGTCAAAACAAAATATCAATAACCAAGCATTTGCTAGAAAGCATTGGCGTCTACTACAATGCCAAAATGGTTAGTGCTTTTCCTTGTCTTCTTGTTTTTTTTGGTATTACTTAAAAGTTTAGAACATAATCAGTTACCTGGCCATCTTATGATAACATAGATGAGTTGCTGTTGATGAGTCTTTTTCTTGATGTTCTCTAACTATATATGGCAGGACTCCGGATCTTTGAAGAGCCTCTTGAAGTTGATTACCTTGTATGAACTATTAAACTAATGCCAAGTTCTTTGCTGTGAATCCTGCTATTATTGATGTTATGATTAATTGTTGTTCTGGGCAGCCAAGGAGCTGTAGCAGAGCAATGAAAGCTGTGGGTGTGGTTGAAGCTTCCTGTGAGGAAATATTTGAACTTGTAATGAGCATGGATGGAACACGTTTTGAGTAGGTGTTTCATTTTTCTTTTTGTTGTTTAGGTGAAATTTATATTTAAAAAGCGATTAGAACACTTTAGACCCAAACGCCTATATAGCTATACAACTGTAAATTGCATTTACAAACAGGAAAAAATAAAAAATATAGGAATTTGGATTTTCTTCTTCTTTACTTTTGTGGAAAGTGATCTTTAGATATGATAGTTGAAGCTAAGCACAAATATTACCGCTGCATTTGGTCAATGATTCTAGTGAACCTTATTGGCATCAAATTGTTTCCTTTCTTTGGAGTTGAGAAAAGGGAAGAAAAAGAGAAGATTCAGCATGCATGGGCATCTTTTCCTCTGTTTTCTAAATGGGCTACTAGCATGTTTGCTATTTGCCTGCCAGTTAGACTTTCCGCCATAGATATTTGAAAAATAGTTTTGATACTTCAACTGTCCATCAAATGATTCTTTTACAATGTCCTATTTTTTGTCCCTCCTATTTTTGGAAATTTTTTTCATGTTTATTTCAATGCCTTGTGCAGGTGGGATTGCAGTTTCCAGGATGGCAGTTTAGTTGAGGAGGTGGATGGGCATACAGCTATACTCTATCACAGACTGCAGCTGGACTGGTTTTCAATGTATTATTTTCTCTCATGAAACTCCTCTGCCTAAATTTATTAAGATGTGACATATGTTGCTGAGCATGAAGCATTTTTTTTTCGTTTTGGTTATGAAAAAATGTTCTCTCTTTTCTCTTGATGTGTATCTTTCTGTGAGTTGCTGTGTAATTATTAATTATATAGCTATCTCCATGTTTTGAAGAAAATCTTGAGCTGGAAAGGAAGGATGCTTGACACATTCTGTGGCAAGTGTGAATTCTTAGGGCCTGATCAATTGTGGGGAATTAAATTAATTATCTACAATACTTCTCCAAGAAAAAGGGATAACAAGAATATTTAAATGCATCTTCTCCAACTTTTCTGGCTCATCTAATTTGAAAATATTTTTGGCTGAGAAAAAAGTTTGAGTGTTTCATTTTAGTCATGCATACAGTTAATTTTCAAAGTGGTGCATGTACTCATGTTTCAGTGTATCATCTTGGTATCTATGTATCTATATGAACTATATAATAGTAATATTAATAAGTAAGTATCTTTCTTGAAAATATAATTTTAAATGTTAATAACAATGAATTCGTTTTCCTTTGTCTCTAGTTTCTCCATGGAAAAGAAAAATGTGATAAAGAAGTGAAAAGCAAAAACTGCTCAGAATGAAAAGAAAAAAATGCTCTTTCCCCAACAGAGCAAGTCCTTAATGTTGAGATTTTCCAAATGTAATCAGTTTTTGGTAATATCAGATGATAAAGTTCTGTTGTATTGACAGAGAATTGTTACTGACATGTACTTGGAGTCTTTTAGCATGTTGCATAGTCATTTTTTTTGTCAATAAACAAAATCATTTTGTTAGAATGATATTGCATGATGCTTCTGAGAGCGAAATGCATAAAACTGCCAGAACAAAATAAATATTTTTCTTCCAGAATTCACATGTTTTTTTGCCTTACTATGTTTTTCACATGTCAATTGGATTCAGGTTTGTCTGGCCCCGTGATCTTTGCTATGTACGCTATTGGCGCCGAAATGATGATGGAAGTTATGGTAGTGTTTTTTTCTAAATAGCTTCCTCTGTTTACATAATTTTTGAGTAACAATTAGTTGAGGTTTCTACACTTTCTGTAGTTGTGTTATTTCGTTCTAGAGAGCATGAGAATTGTGGTCCACTGCCAGGTTATGTTCGTGCTCATCTTGAAAGTAAGTCATCCCAACTCTCATTTGCTTTATGCTTGGAATTTTCTGATCTTAAAGCTTACAGGTTATGTTGTTTATATTCTAATTTTCTGCAGGTGGAGGATTTAACATCTCTCCCTTGAAACCTCGAAGTGGGAGACCCAGATCACGGGTTCAGCACCTTATGCAGATTGATCTAAAAGGATGGGGTGTGGGTTATATTCCCTCTTTTCAGCAACATTGTCTTCTTCAAATGTTAAACAGTGTGGCTGGTGCGTTTTGTTTTGTTTTGTTTTTTGTTTGAGGAATAGTTCAAATCTAAAGTCCAGGAGCTTCTTATATTTAAGTTTCTATATATTTCCCAAAGTTACAAAAGATAGAGTTTGATCTGTTTCACTCTGTTTACGTTTTCTTTTTGCTGTGGTTTGTTGTTTGTATGCATCTTTTCCATTAGCTGATTAATAGAATGTGGTTTATATGGTGATTCATGTTCATACGTATGAAGCATTATGGCTCTATTTATAAAGACCAACTGTTCCTTGTGTAGTAGACATCCGTCTTTGAACATCATAAGCTTTTTTGACTGCATAGTTTTTTTAATTGTGGAAATAGTTGTTCACAATAGATTTTCATAGTGACATCAACATTTCTGATGTATTCTCTTTCTTCTTTTTTAATTTTTTGTACAATTTCCCTGAGCTAGTTGGTACATTGTGCTATATTTTTTATGCCTTCCTTTTAAAGTTTTGTAAATTCATCTTGAAAAAGTGCTCCTTATTTTGGTGGCATTACTCTTAAAACCTTGGAAGCTTTTTCACTGCATTTATTTATTTTGTGTGCGGAAATAGTTTTGCAGATTTTTGTTTGTATTGATACCATATGGCAATTGGGTTACATGAATAATAATAAAATTTGTAGAGATATTCTTTTGTCTATTGGATGGTTTTTGGTTGTTTAGATCTAAAATTTTCTTCACAATCTGTATGGTCCTGTTTGTCAGAGTTCTAGTTCTTTTTTTCTTATGATAGGGCTCCGGGAATGGTTTGCCCAAACAGATGAAAGAGGCGCTCCCCCTAGGATGCCCGTTATGGTCAATATGACCTCAGCTTCTGTTTCTTCAAAGAGAAGCGTAAAAGCTCAAGAATCTTCTGTTCATCCTGCACCTACAGCTGACCAAATGAATGCCACAAACAGAAACTCCACGATGCTAGATGAGTACTCAGACGAGGATGAAGAATATCAGATAGCTGAAGATGAGCAAGAGGTATGTTTGAAAAGTATTCCATAATGTGTTTACTTCGCAACATTTCTAGCTTGTAATGTTTGTTCCTCCTTCTGCCCCCCTTTTCCTTTGTTTCAGGTTTACTCAACCAAGCCAGATAATGAGTTGAGAAAACCAGGTGGTTTTTACAATTAGTTTTTGTCTTTTCTTTCATGTATTTCTTTTGTAGATGTGTTAGGAACATAGGCTCACAATTGTCTCTTCACTTCTGTCTTTCCTCTGAAGCTTTGGATGAAGAGCCAGCTGATCAAATCGATTTGTCCTGTTTCTCGGGTAACCTACGTCGAGATGACCGTGACAATGCTCGTGACTGTTGGCAAATTTCAGATGGGAACAACTTCAGAGTTCGTGGCAAAAACTTTTGTCACGACAAGTCAAAGGTTCCCTAATTGTTGGCCTTTTTCTGTTTGAAACTTACACTTAATATTATAATTTAGGGTTCCCTTACAAGCTTCCTTGTCTTTTTTCTCATGTACTTTGTGAGTGTAGATCCCTGCTGGTAAGCACTTAATGGATCTTGTTGCTGTTGATTGGTTCAAAGATACAAAAAGAATGGACCATGTAGCTAGGCGTCAAGGATGTGCAGTACAAGTAAGAAGTACTTTTGGTTCAGACCTACCTTTTTTAACTCTTGGTGGCTGGAAATGAAAGTGTTCAAATGTTTCTATTTTGCTGGACCAAACAAGAAGTTAACTAGTTTTACATTACAGTTATACTTATGTTAAAGGCCCCTTTTTCTCTGCAAATAATAAAAAGCCATCTTCTGACACAATAGCTTTACATTCTTGTATGGAACATCGATTCCTTTTTCTTCCTGAATAGTTGTAACTCTTTACCGTAAAGAACTTGGCATGATTTTTTTTTTTAATTTACGAGTTGGACTAGAGGTTGATTGTTTTCTTTCATTTAATAACAGCCAGGAATATTCATCTTGCTTTTGCTTATTAATTATCTCAAATAGTGTTACACTTGAGTCTGACTGAATCTCTTCTGTAGGTTGCTTCAGAGAAGGGACTTTTTTCTGTAGTGTTTAATCTGCAAGTAAGTTTGTTCCTTTTGCTAAGTATGGATTTAAACTAAAAGTTTAAAGAATGGGCAAAAAAATAAGCATTTTACTCTCTACAGGTGCCTGGCTCTACACACTACAGTATGGTCTTTTATTTTGTGGCGAAGAGATTGGCACCTGGATCTCTCTTGCAACGTTTTGTTGATGGTGATGATGAATTTCGTAATAGTAGGTTTAAACTTATTCCATCAGTTCCCAAGGTACTTCCTTTGATCTCCCAATATCTGAAAAGTGCTTTTGCTAGGTTTTTAGGGCTTCTAAGGGCACTTCTCATTCTTGCTAGATTTGCACAACAGGGTTGACTGATTAGGATTCATGATTTGAATGCTGAATACATGTCACGGATGACATTATTTACTGAATTTGTCAGGCCTGAATAAATAGAGATGCGTAGAAGGAAATAGTTGAAACACTTCCTAACTTCACCTGACAGTTCTATTTGCTGGATGTGTCATTAAATTGTGCAGGGCTCGTGGATTGTCCGCCAAAGTGTTGGAAGCACTCCTTGTTTACTGGGGAAAGCAGTCGATTGCACCTACATACGTGGCCCCACATATCTAGAAGTAGGCTTGATCTTTTGCATTTATCAATGCTTGCATACATTCTTGCTTATATGGTCTGCTTGGTCTAACATGATTTATTTATCTGTAGGTTGATGTTGATATTGGTTCTTCTACTGTTGCTAATGGAGTTCTGGGCCTTGTAATTGGCGTAATAACAACATTAGTGGTTGATATGGCTTTTCTTGTACAGGTACTTTTTGTATACTTGAGACCTATTCTCAGTATTAATATTCTTGTTGCAAAGGAACTGAGGGCTGATAGGTTAGGAGTACGTCCACGCTCATTCTCAATAATGCATTGTCTTTTCCATGGATTCTTATCTTTAGTTCCCTTTACATGCCAAGAAAATATTTTTCCTGTTCTCTTGGAGCTGCTCTCTCTCATTTGGTGATTACTATATACATATAATACAAGGATGTAGCTGACCATGACTTGGCCACCGCTCGTATTTAAATTCCTGGATGTGAATGTGCTGTTGCTAAATTCACAAATGACAATTTTAAAATTATATGAAATACTCCTCCAATCTTCTTAAAAGCGTATATTGGGACATTTGTGGTGCCCTGGGTTCCTGTTTATGCTGCACTAGTTACTGCCATAGACACTTCTGTTGACAGTTGATACGAGTGGCCTTGACATCATGTCTTGGAGCTCTTGCATTTGGTTAAAACTATGAAAGAAGGAAAGGCTAGCAGAGATACTCACATGTTTGACAGCTCTCCTATCAAAGATATATACTATACTTGGCACAAAGGATGTGCCCTCATCTTATACTCTTTATGTTTCCTGGTCTCTTTCTTCTTATAAGATAGTTTCATTGTGCCATGCGTCCAAGCAAGGGCTCATTATGTGCTAAATCTGTTTTGCAATAAGATTTTAAGTGCGTGCCAAGTGCCGTAACGTGAGGAGTGTTTCTCAAGGAACCAAGTGAAGCTTGGTTCAGGTCACCTTTTGTTGATTCAAGAAACTCATTTAGTGCTACATCCGTGCTTATTTATTTTCTCCCCGACGTGAAATTATTATTTTTTCTTTTTGCCCTTGTGTTCGCAGGCAAATACTATGGATGAATTGCCAGAGCGGTTAATTGGTGCCGTTCGTGTCTCTCATATAGAGCTCTCATCTGCTATAGTTCCAGATCTGGAGAGTGATCCATCGTCGACAGATTGAACCTACTGACCTTATACGGATTGTACACAAAAATCATTTATTTAGGCATATGCGTGTATTCATTTCACAATTCTGTGCCTTCAAGAACACAATCAATTTAGTGTTTTCAAATGAAATTTTGCGCAAAACATAGTGAAAAAGGAAATGTTTTCTCATGCTATTTCTCCGTTACTCCGTTCCAGGTAGCAACTTTTTCAGCAAAAAGTGAAAATACGTGTGCAATTTGGCGAACATATATAGACAAGATTTTGCAATTTGATCCTTGATTATCAGTATTGCTGATGAGATGTGTCAGAACAAACAGAGAAACAAGAAATTGACACGTGATTGCTCACAAATATTGTGAGTACATGTAGATACATACGTATTCTGCATCAGTATCCTTTAGAATTTCAATTTACTTTTTTTTTTTGGGTACAAGGGAAAGAAAAACAGAAGCTACTATCTCGTAAATCCTAGACCCCTATGAAGGGTTCTATTGCGTCTCTGCTTTCTGGTTAATAAAATCCCCGAAAGCATCCAAAGAACGGGTTGAACTCTCTGGGAAACCATTCTCGAATTTAGCACTCAGCGCAGCTGCCCTTATCTTCATCTCATCATCCCCCACCACCCTCTCTATTCCCTTCACAATGTCATCCTTCTTAATAAAGTCTTCTGTGACTGAGATCATGCACCCAACTTTCAGATGATTCACTATCAACTGAGCATTATTGTACTGATCACCTCTGATCGGCCACGCCAAAATTGGGACCCCAAGTCCCAGAGCTTCCATGGCGGAGTTCCACCCACAATGAGACAGAAATGCAGCCGTTGAGGGGTGACTCAGTATCAACAACTGTGGAGCCCAACCGTGTATTATCAAACCTCTTTCACCAACCCTTTTGTCCAATCCATGAGGAAAGTATCCCTGCTCGCCCTCTGAGTCACCCCTCAACATATGCGGTGGTGGACCCGGTCTCCCGGACCCGGGTTGTATGACCCAAATGAAAGACATGTCGGTAGCCTCCAATGCGTCGGCCAGCTGTGGGTATTCATCCATGTTGGGTCCAACTTCGCTACCAAATGAGACGTAAAGAACCGACCTTTTCGGCTTGGAGTCCAACCATGAGTTCACCTCCTCTTCTGTCATCGTGCTACGTCGGTTGGCTCGAATTTCGCCGTCGTGTACAATGGAACCTGTCGACACCCAGTACTTGTCCGGAAGTAACGGACCGACACCCCATACCGGTTTTGCTGTCTGGTCGGCTATGTACCTCAGAAACTCACTCTCAAGCTCATCGCATGTGTTAAACATAAACGCGATTGAACCTTCAGCTGCCTCCAACCACGGTGGTCGGTCGCCTTGCCTAGGTGGCCGACCTGGCGGTGCTCCCATTAATCCACCTGGTGGTGGAGGCGGTGCTACTATTAATCCACCTGGTGGTGGAGGCGGTGCTCCGATTAATCCACTCGGCGGTGGAGGCGGTGCTCCGCCGCCGGGATGATCACGATTGCGCCACTTCAAATCCAAATCGGAAAGCGCCATATCTTCCGGTAATCCATCAAGCAAACAGACCTCTCCGGGCTTTAACTCTTTCAATTTAGCCTTCCACATCGCGTACTCCATAGCAGCAGAGCACGCACCAGAAGTGAAGAACCCAATGGTTGGAATCTCAAACCTTTTAAAGGCTTCAGAAGTAGAGCTCATCATAACATCGACCAGAGCGCAAATGGGCAGTCTTGTATTTGGTTGCTGAGAAATGGCAGACAAAAGTGTCTCCAGGCCTTGTGACATATGGCCGTGTCGATCATGGCGATGATTAGGAGGTAAGGGCAGGTCGGAGCTTGGCTGTTGCGGCGGATGTGGAGACGGGGGCGAGGAATTTCCTGGAAATTCGATGACTTCGAGGAGAGGGAAGTGGCGGAGAGAAGAGGGGATGGAGGAGGAGAGGTGGGTGGGAATGACAAGCGAGGCTTTGAACTTTCGAGAGGCGACATGCTTTGCAAGTTCAATGCTTGGGAGGACATGTCCTTGCCCAAAAAACGGCACTATCCAAATTTCATAATTACGACACATAACTGTAATGTACTAAATTTGATGTTTTTGGCTTCAACACTCAAAAGTGCCTCTTGACGCTCGACGGTAGGGGCTTATATAGAAATCAGGCAATGACCACGGTAAGTTTCTTAACTACAAAGTAAAGTTGATTAGGATAGGATACGCGGAGTTGACTGTTAGTTACGAGTTACGAGTTACGAGGAATCTATTATAATTATTATTATATTCTTGATAATGGTCATACCCATAGGTTCCGTTACTTGGGCCTGACGAAATTCGAATACACCGTCCTAGTTGTATTTGGATTACTCTGTTGTCGACTCAAATGTTCACACGAGACCAACACGATTCAGACAGTTGGTTGAGTCGCCTACTCGTCTTCATTTTTCACACATTCATTCCCTCGCTTGCCGCGGGACAGATCATTTGCTTCGTTATTTCGTGTCCTATTTTATTTTATAAATATCTATTTATTCAATAAAAAAGACTCGTAAAAATACTTATAGAATAAAATAGACACAAAATAACAAGAACAGGTGATCCAAACCCACTTGTCACAGTAACACTGTTATAACAGATGATGTTTTGACCGTAAATGTGATTGTCTTTCTAGAATTAGAAGACATTAAAACTAATATTTTAAAAATTAGACTATAAGTTGAATCGATAAAACAAAAATTTTAAAATTTAAAAGGTTCAACTGATATTAAACAGTTATAAAATAAGATAAACATTGATTAAAATTAAAAATTTTAAAATATGATTTAAAAAGACTGTCCTTACTCATCGAAAATTTTAAAATTTAATTAAAAAAGAAGATTGTTAAATAAAAATAATTTTTTAATTTACGAAACTGACTGATTAACTAATAAACTAGTTAGTGTTTAATAACGAGGGCTATTAAAGTAAATCAAATCAAAAAATTAAAAACTAAACCGAAAATTAATCGATTTAAGATTTTACGATTGAACTAATTGAGTTTTTTAATCAATAGTTAAATTATACTTTCTTTTTCAAAATCACATCTAATTAGGTATCCATGGGCCATAACATTGGATTTTATTTGCATACCAAGGTAAGGTTGTTAGATTTGACAAGATTTTAATATAAAGATGTAACTTTCTTTTCATGACATAATATGTTGCTATATAGGTTATAAATATGATAAATTATAACAAAAATTTTGAAATTTATCCAACTTTTTCAATATTAACTAAAACTAATTATCCAATTTTTAACTTCTTGTTGATGTAATCCATCATCAATTCTATAATTAACAATATTGATATGATATGTTATCAAGTTATTTAATTAAAAAATAAAAGAGAGACTTTTAGTTAATCCTAAACTTAATACTAGATACTTTGCAATCTAATTTTGCCATCACCGCCATTAAAGGTATTACAAAGACTTTACAAGGAACTCTAAGTTTGCACACCAAGTAAGCCAAAGTCTAAGTATGGTAGTTAAACTCTCATAATTCAACTCAACTTTACCAAATCCCTTATGTTTAAGGTGTTTCCCACAATAGAAAAGTAAACCCATGAATTTTACTTAGCCAACACAATAGAATGGACATCAATAAGAAAACAAAGATGCACAGAGCTTTACATCAAAATTGACAACCTTTATGTTACTTACAATTGATACAAATGATACAAAAGCTCAAAATCTCTCTAATGAATGAAGCCAGACTCAAATGAGCTATTTATAGGCTTTTGGAGGGGCAAAAATAAAATAAAGTGGTCTCAAGGCCCCTAAGTCACTAACTTAGTTGGTAGTTGACATCTCCAATTACTTTAGTCACTACTTTAGTGATTGGTTTACATAACTTACCACTAACTCACTTCTAAGTAAAAGAAACGTGTAAAATGCTTATAAGACACCTGATCCATGTTCTTTGCCATGTCCTTCCACTTATATGATGATTCATCCTACTAACTTTGCCGCATCACCCATGATCTTCATTCTAAGGTGAAGTTTAGCTAAGTTTTAAGACTATTCGCATATGGTTCGACCAATGCATACCCACAGTCTAGTCTATTCATCTATGATCCCTCATTTGAGCACCATTTCATCCTTAGTCCTACCAAAGACATCTTAGGCAAGTCCAACTTACCCTAGCCAAGCCAATTGACGCCCTGCGGTCCATCAAAGCTAGCTATAGCTGAAACCATGCTTGATCTTATTTGGTTAAGTTACGTTGAACTTTCACATGCCACTATTATATGTGTGATCTAACTAACTTTAGACTTAAGGCCTGTTTCTCGTTAGTTTTTTTTCTCCCATCTGAATCTTTCATCCTGTCGAGGATTTCTACCAATGTGTACCAGTGCATGTAAAACCACCGACAATGCTCTTTTTCTTGCATACCTGCAAGTCTTTGCCTTGTTTCATCATCCTAAGTATCAAATATTGGCCAAGGCTTGCCAATTCTTGCACGATTCCATAATGTTAAACTTAGGGACCTAATGTTGGACCCCGAACTTTTCTTAGAAGTTAGAACTATTAAATGAGAAATTGTTGGCGATTATTTATATGTAAAAAAAAGGAGAATTCTTGAATTTGAAATGAAATAGAAAAGATGGTTTAGATACAAGATGGGTTATATATGAAAGATTGGTAGTTAAAAGATGGAAAATGTAATTGAAACATATTCATTGAGCATGCTTTGGTGTTTTAGCCATAACTTTTTTTCTAGTTATCAAAATGAGATGATTTTTGATTTGGAGTAAACTAGGGATATAGGGCTACAAATGTTTTGATGAAATCGAGTTTTAATTTAGTCTATAAGAATTTCAATTTCTAGATGGAAGTTGAGCATAGAATATTGTTTTAGTATAAGAACAGTCTGAAAATGTTTGGGGTATAACTTTTAGACTATCGAACTAAATTGAATGATTTTGATGTCATTAGAAAATTAAGACAATGAGGAACATTTTTTCTAGAAGGAAGTATTATCAAATTCCTTCAATTTTCCCATGATCATTAGTTAATATAGTAAGATTGTATAAGGGTGTTTTTGGTAGTTCACTTAAGCATTTAAGTTACAAGGCATATAAGGAAGGGTAGAAGGGTCTTTGCACACTCATTAAGGGTATTATAGGAAAAAGGAGGAGTTGTCTTGCTTTTTAAAAAGTAGAAAACGTGGATTGAAAGGGAGAAGAAGAGAAGAAACGAAAATTTAGAGAGAAAGTAAGGAGAAGGTTCGGTTTTGAGAGAAAGGAAGAAGGAAAAGCTAAGGTTTCATCATTTCTTAGTTTTCAAGAGAGATTTTCAAGTTGTTCAAGAAGAGAAAAAGGAAGAGGAGGATTAGAGCTCTCATTCAAGCTAAGAAACTCTTCATTTGGTGAAGATTCAAGGTAAGTTTG
>JANKOE010000005.1:16839124-16849638 GCA_026284465.1 Erythroxylum citrifolium
ATATGGACACCCGATATCGCACATATCACAACATCAACTAATTTCACTGCATTAACAAGGCTCTGATGATCATTGAAAGAGCCATGGACGAGGTGGCCTCCTTGCTCCTTAAATGACAATAACATTTGAACCTTTTCAATGTCCACACCGATCTCTTTCCTCTGGAGTACGTATGTTTCATGGCCTAGAGCTAAACTTGCCTTTACCAGCCTCTTCCCAAGGTAACCAGTTCCTCCTACAATGAGTACTTTGCTTTTCTCCATAGAATGATCCATCCGGCCTGTCTCTCTCAGAAATATGAGAATGAATACATGATCCTTTAGAAATATATATATATATATAGTAGTGCCCTGAATTCTGTAATTGAAAGGTTTACTTGTGGAGCTCTGGATTAAGCAATGTCTTTTCTAATTAAGTTGTTACATTTCTTCAAAAGTGTGGCTTTGCAGTTAACCTTCTGCGTGTCATCAATGACATCTGAAGTCCATAGTCGTCACTTCGCTTGGAGAGGATGTTGTTAGTTGTGGAACGAATCGAAATCTCCTTTACAAGGCATATCTAGATTACTTGTCTTGAAAAATACGTCTCTGATACAATTAAAAAAAGATGAAGCATCAAAGAAAGGATTTAATTATTACTAATATTAAATATAATTATTATGTAATTATGACGTCATACCGGTTCAATCACCGGTCGAACCAGTCAAACCGGTGATCAGAAAAGCTTCCGGTTTGATGTCCGGTCCGAGTTTTAAAATCTTGCATGAGAGGTAGAATTCCGCAAACTTATATTGATCAAGACACTGTTCCTGCATGCCCGTGGAATCAAGTTTAATTTGTTTCTACCCATTTTTGCTTTCAAGTTTAATTCCATTTGACGTATATATTAAGGAAGTCTTTCTTACCAAAAGCTTTTGTTATTTTTAGTTATTTAACTCATCTCTTAAGTTTTAACCAGAACATCCCTATTTTCGGATTAGTAGTACGGGGTGCAAAACCACTTCATCGCCGAATTGTCTGACATAGATTGGTTTTGAATGAAAATTCAAACCGTAATAATTGGAAACCAATAATTTTATATTTGAAGTAAAACTCCAAACTGAATGAAACACGTAAAAAGGATTATCAAATAGTTTTTAAATTCTACATTGATATCGTATAAAAAGTGGTCGGGTCGGTTAGGTCAGTCCCACCAGGCTCAGTTCCAGATATGGACATCGAGGGCCCAACAACCACGGCTTATTCGGCCTACCGGGAGTTAGACTCCCATACAAACACAATAATCTACGTAAACCTAGCATCCACAGCGTATATAAGGTATAATTCTGCCATAATTCAGGTACGACAATATAACCTAGCTTTTTCTCTGTTTACGGGAACAAAAATCCTACGAAGATACTAACTTGAGCGTCGGAGGGGCCTCCCGGGAACCAACCCCCGGCGTGCCTTCATCTGTTTTGCAGGAATCTTACAGTCAGAATCGCACAAGCCATGGATCAGAACGATGATGGTCAACTTCAGCAGAATCCGGCTAAACCAAAAAGAAAATGTGTTTAAAGGACATTAACCGTTAACTCAAAAGTTAATGACATGTTTATCACGTTTTCTTTAGAACGTGAAGAATCTCACTGAAAAAACTTTAAGAAGAGAGCTACCAAATGTACAAGGGAATATCAATTTGAGACTTATAAAGGGTTAATTACTTAAAAAAAACTCAAATTTTCATCAATTTTTTCAATTTTAACCCAAACTTTAAAAAGTAGCAATAAAAATGCTCAAACTTTCAATTTTTTTTCAATTCTAACCCAACGTTAGTGTTTTCGTTAAGTTTGTTGACTTGACTTGTCACGTGTTTCAAAAATCTTAACTATTAATACACGTGAGCCAAAATTAACATAATAAATGAAGATTAATGAAACGACATCGTTTAATCACATAATTAAAACGACGTAGTTGTTAAAAAATGATCTAAATCAGATTACACAGCCTCGATGGCTATATGCTTTGATTTCAATTTTTTCCTTCATTTTCAGTTTGTTCTCTCGACCCTCTCACCCTTTGATTTTCAGATTAAGCAGCCCCGATACCCTCATACTAAAGGCATAAGGAGAATGAACTAAAAATGAAAAGCTTATTGGTGTAGTACGATGTAATGCGAAAGTAGTTTGGAACATCAGAAGAATTAACAAATAGAAAATAAAGGGCTAAGGGCATCGGGAGAACAACAAATAACGTTGGGCTATAATTGAAGAAAATTGAAAGTTTGAGTATTTTATTGTCACATTTTAAAGTTTGGGCTGGAATCGAAAAAAATTGAAAATTTGAGCATTTTATTGCTACTTTTTAAAGTTCGAGCTATAATTAAAAAATTGATGAAAGTTTACTCTTTTTTTTGGTAATTATCTTGACTTATAAAAGAAATATAGCATACGCCATATTACCAACCAAGCAAGCTTAATTAGACTAATACAGTTGCAACCAATAATGCTAGGTACTCTATTTAACCTTTTGGAGTTACCAACATTTTAAAATTAAGCATTTGGTGACAAATACCTTTTGAAAAGTAGGAGATTGTTACATTTTATATGCAATCTGTGAGCTAATATTTGCAATCTTTTGTTGTTCATCAACTTTTGTAATAGAGAATTCCTTTGTTTAACTATATTTTGAAATATCATTATGTTCCTTTCATACTATAGAGCATATATGGTATTTCTAAGTGCAATCTTATGCATAGTAAAATCCTCCCTCTTTTTCGTTAGCTATGAAAAACCACAAGTCCAGCTCTTATAAGCTACTTGTAAGTTTCTATATTGCTAAGCCATTGCATCTGCATCCAAGAGGTAGAGAAAAATTGCACTTAAAGAAAAGGTGAGCAATAGTTTCAAGTTCATCATTTGTTGGAAGGTTAAGGAAGTTCTTCGATCTATCTATCGTGCTTTGTTAAAAGCCAACAATAGAATAAAAGAAACCCTTGAATTCGCTTGTTTTATCTACACTATATTGTGTTAGCTTCTTTTTAGTGCAAAGTTTCTCAACAAGTTCTTATAAGAAGTGTTATTTTAAACACCTTAGAAGAATGATTGTTTCATCTCAATATGTTTTCCTAGTCGGGGGTGAGATTGAATTTGAGAATATGCTCGATGGTACTCCTTTTTGGCATCTATTCCAAAAATAAATGCAAGTTATAAAGAACCTATCCTATAAATGCATTATCAGGGATATAACTCTGTAAAGAACTCAACATTCCACCTCTACTTAGTGGCCCTAAGATTGTCCATTAGTCATTCAAAATGAACAATCAATTGCCGCTGTCAATTTGAGTTATGAATTTAGATCTAACTATTTATATCAACATGAGGATGTTCAGTGTACAATATGTGCTTTGTTTGGGTTGAATAGACCAGAAGCTATCATTGTTTAGAGGCTAAGATTGCATCTACTTGACCCATAAAGCCTATTTATCATTAAAGATCCTCCCATTCCTTTTAAATATGAGAACTTTGTAACTAGTTTTGATATGAATTATCCTCGCATCTCTTCCTTGATTAAAAGACATAGTTCACTCCGTTTCACCTTTGTTAGTGTTGAATCCCAAATTTTCTTGTTATTTTTATTATTATTTATTTATTTATTTTAGAGTTTAGTCCATTAATTTAGCAAGCATAAGTAGAAATTGGAATTATTAGATAGAAATGTTAGAATTAAGTTAGACGTATAATATGGTAGTTAATAGACCAAATAAGCTAATAGGCATTACATTAAATGAAGAAGGGCAAAATTGGAAAGGCAAGACAAAAGTGGTCTTGAAATAAGAAAGAAGAGAAAAGAGAGTAAAAATGTGGGGAAGAAAGAAAGAAGAAGAAGAAAACGAGGAGAAGCTAGGAAAGAAGAAGAAGAAAATAGTGGAGAAGGAGAAGGAATAAGAAGAAAGAGGAATCAACTTGTTTAGGTAATTGCTATCATCTTTTCTTCTTGTTTGGGTAGAAAAGCAAGTAGAGAAATGAGTTTTGTGTTGGAAGAAAGAAGAGAACCAAAGAACCCTTTTTGAATTTCATGGATTTCTAAACTAGGTTTTAGTTTTGCTAGCCTAGATAAAATACGGGCAAGCTAAGTTTAAGCTTAAATTTAATTATTCTTGATTATTGAAGCTTTATGGATTTTCTATTTGAACATTGATTTGAATGGCAATTTGGTTTATTTGAAGGAAACTAAGAAAATTCCATGCAAGAGCAAGAGGAAAGGCAAACTTGAGTTTGAATTTCCATGCAATTTAGGTGGGTAATATGTCTATAGTAATTGTGGAGATGGGCAAATTTCTTACTTATGTGTGTTTACTTAAGTTGCTTGATTTTGAATTGTTGTGATTGTTGGAAAATGCATTATGATTGATTATCAT
Source organism: Erythroxylum citrifolium (assembly GCA_026284465.1). Taxonomy (NCBI): domain Eukaryota; kingdom Viridiplantae; phylum Streptophyta; class Magnoliopsida; order Malpighiales; family Erythroxylaceae; genus Erythroxylum; species Erythroxylum citrifolium. Next base: position 16,843,523 of record JANKOE010000005.1, read on the forward strand.
GTCATGCTTTGAAAGATGTTATGACATTTAGTATAATCAAAAGAGGAAAAAAGCATAAGAAGCATGAAAATATGAATATGTGATTGAATGAATTAAGCATAAAAATTTGCTTGTATTTGGGCAAGAGAGAAACCATTTTATTTGTCACTTGCACGTTGACTTAAAGCCTTCTCCCGGATGCCCGCTTGCGACACATGAACTCCTAAGAAATGGACTCATTTAGTTCATGGTGTAAACTTCGGTTTCTCTATTTCGATCCATGGTACTCTCAAGCCATTATGTGTTGTGCAATGCATTTTGATTTGTCAAGTTATGATGAACAATTGAGTGTTATGCTTTGATGATTAATTATACATGAGATGTTTTGGTGTGATGGCATTTTAACTATGAGTTTGTGAGTTAGAATTGTTGATGATTGAATTGCTAGATTAAAAATTATATATATATAACTTGATTATGCTCGTTACCAATGGCTATAAATATGTTAGCCACTGAGCTTCGTAGTTCAACCCATTATTTTTCACTCCTTAGGTGCAGAACAAGAAGGTTGTTCATCCTTGCAAGGCATTGGCAAACTCTAAGATAGCCACATTTAGTAACTAAGTTAGTTTGACTATTTTTTAGTAGCTTTATAAGTATATCAAACATAAGCATCCATTTGTATTTTGTTTTAATTTATTGATGTAGTTGTTGATATGTAACTAAAGTTAGGCTCAAACTCTGTTTCGATTTAGTAATGAGATTATGAACGGAAGAACTTTCTTTTGCATATATTCATGTTTTTTTTAAGTTTTTAATGGTTGTTGGAAATTATATGTGCAAATTAGTGTTGGATTGTTGGGTTTTGAGTTGCGGATCCAAGGGTTTCGCCGCGGCGAAGCCAGACTTTGGCTGCAGCGAACCTTTCACGAAAGGTGATTTTGGCTCGATCTTAAAACTTTGACCCGCGGTGAAGCCAGACTTTCACCGCGACGCATTTTTCCTAAAGGGTGCATTTACTTGATCTCGAAACTTCTCTGTGGCAAGGCCAGATTTTTGCCGCGGCGAACTTTTCCCGAAAGGTCCTTGGAAATATTCCTTAGTTTTGCCGCAGCGAAACATTTACTTTGCTGCGGCGAACTTACCAATGCTGATGCTGAAATTTTCGTTACAAATTGAAGCTTTCATCTTTCCTTTCACATGATCTTTACCTGATCTTCCCAAATCGTTGCCTTGGAATAAATAACAAGACCCAGGCCCAACAGTTAGTGCATATTTTGTAGTGTCTCCAAACTATAGAAATTGTCTCTTTTTTTTTTCCAGTAGCTTAACAATATACTTTAGAAGCATATTATGTATAGAACAATATACATTTAAGTTCTTAATCACTGAGTTTAATAGCTTAATTCTACCAACAAATAATAAACAATTGTCATACCACTTGGAGATCTTTTCTTGAATTCTCCTAATCAAAGGTTGAAAGTCAACATAAGTTGGTCTTTTTAAAGATACGAGGATGCTTAGGTAAATGATAAGAGGCTTACTAGTTTTCGTACTAGTATGACAAGAAAGCCAACTAAAAATGCAGTCAGCACTTAAGGAAAGTATTAAGTTGCTCTTATCCTTATTAATAAAGAGACTGGAATCTCTTTAAATGAGTTCAAAACTACAATTAGTACACTAATTAAACAAGCATCAACTCTAGAAATAAAGGATGAGATCATTAACAAATAAAAAAAAACAATCCCCAGCCTTTTACATTTAGAGTGAAATTCATAATCCTCCTTTTGATGAATGAAAAAGTTTGATGAGTTTATTTGGGGCCTCCATGCTTAAGATGAAGAGGATGGGAGATAGAGGGCCTCCTTGCCTTATACATCTTGCACTTTTTATCACATTGATAGGCTCACCATTAACGTTGATATAATATGAACAATAGATATACATTGATCCATATAATTAACAAAGATAATTGGAAAATAAAAAACTCTACGTATATTCAAGATGAAGCTCCATTCTACAATATCAAAATGCTTTATAAAAGTCTATTTTCAAAGCATAATCTTTCGCTAATTGCTTCTTATTATAGTTTTTGAATAATTCTTCAGTTAAAAGAATGTTATCTCAATTTGTAGAGCATATCATCCTTAGAATCTATTTACATTAATTCATTATATTCAATTATTATTAATTTTCTACCTGTAGGCTTCTAAATTCGCTTCTGGTTGTTTACCTCATGTCACCATGAATAAGTTATAGAAATATTTTTTTTAAAAAATATATTAGCCCTAAAAAGAGGGATAACATTTGGAAGGCTCTATTCAATGTTTATAAGAGCACATAATCTTGCATAACTTATCCTTTTTATGGTTGTTGTAACCTTATCAAGAGACTTCTAACAAAACTCATTAGGTAGATCAGTCCCTCTGTGGTCCAATATTCTAAAGGAATATTATGGATGTTAATCTATAAAAGGACTTGCTTCTGCCTCAAATGTTAAACTGGACCTCTTTCCACTTCTGAAGGAACAAATATTTAGAGTTAAAATGTTAAGACCTTGCTTATATTAGATTTTGAGCTTGTAAAGAGGACTAAAATCTTAAAAGAAAAAAGAAGGCTAACCTTTGTACTTCTCTCAAACTATGATTCTTCTACTGAGAATGAGACTAAGTATTCATAGCTACGAAGGAGGGTCTCTTACCTAAGAAAAAGCCAATAAAAGTCAACTTCCACTTTATCACACCCTCTTAAAGAACATAAGCTCGAGGAGCCACAATATTCTTACTATATGCTAGTAGAGGAGGATAATAATAAAGTTTAAGATCTAGAGAAGACTCTCCTAATACTTAAGGCAAAGTCTTCCTAGTAGGGATTGGAGATAAGGGTCCTTGAAGCTCCAACAACATAACTTTAAGGAAAGGAGTGAGGCCCTATAGAAGATGAGCCTGTCTAGTGAAGCAACGTAATACGTGCATCAAGAGTTAAGGGGATTATAATGCTCTTAAATCAAGCTAGGAGTTGTTACAACATTGTTACAAGGAGAAATAGGGGGTGTAGAAGAAGTATATAATAAGCTGATTATAATAGGGAAGAGGGGAGGATTACATGGAAGGACATAAAGGAGGAAAAATTTTAAAGTTAGGCACAATGTTCATGATGCTAAAAGCAGTAAAAACAAGGTAACAAGCTAGAAAATTTCTAAAGAAATGACTAGAAAAGAAAAATAAGGAAGGAAAGAAAATAGGAAAACTCAATTAAGGAATGGACCAACTTCCTATTAAAATAAACAATAGTCTAGGAAGGAAAGAAGAGAAAGTAGCACCAGAAAGAGGAAGCAAGTAAGAATTACCAAAAGAAAACAACACTACGACAACGAGCCAAAGGGTTTAAATAGAACAAAGGAAAGAAACTATAAGGAAAAACAAGGAAAACTCTCAGGAAAGTCGAAGCAGGAGGGAAAAAGAAGGGAACAAAATCCATGTAGGACATACAACTACCTTAGATAGAAGCAAAAGCTTCTCTTTCTAATAAATTATAAAAAAAATTTAGCATATAATATTAAAATCAAATTTAAGTATCTTTTTTTAAAAAAGATCCTTTTATCATTTTCAATATTTATCATTAAGTTGTCTTATTTAAATAATCTAAATAAAGAACATGTAAAGTTTTATAATTGTACTAGACATCAAATTAGTAAAGTCCCTATTTTAAAAAAAGTTTAAACCATAACTAAAAGTATTCAATCAATTTAGAAAAATAAAAATATATAATCATAATCAAAACTCAAAAGTCTTAATATTTAAGGCATTTAATATCTTCATAGTCCTGAAAGAATTATATAATAGCAACTTATAATTGAATAATTAGTAATAAGAAATCATACTATTTACAACCCAATGAATATAAACAAATGACTTGAGTAATAAGAAAAAAAATACAATTATGTGAATGAATCAAGCAAGAAACAAGTATGGCATCATTTTTTACCAAAAGGAACTTGATTTTGAATAATATTTTAAACCTTTATTATAGGCAAGAGTTTAACAAATGTAATAAACGTATGTAATCATATACAATATTGCTAAAAGGTAGAGTGATGTGAATAGGTAACTTTATATAAAATTTCTATATTTTTTATGAATGTGATAACTCATATAAAAGATAAGAGATAAATGTAATTAGTTATGTCTTTATTTTCTTTATCATTTTAACTTTTTTGGGTAGAGATTACTTATATTAAGAATTATGATATTTATAAGTATAAAGATTACAAAAATATTTTTAAAAATTGATGTTTAAACTCTAATTTAGTATAACATAACACTAAATTAACTAAAGTTGGGCAATTCTAACAAAATATAAAAATACTTTACCTCTGGCTTTATTTTTATAAAGAGTGACTAGTAACTTCTTGGTTATAGATTTAAGTGATAGTTCCTTAGTAGCTACAACTAAGAACCACTAAACTTGGATTTTGTGACTGCTAATACTATTTTTCATCTACATTTTGTTGTATACAAGATTTTCTTGAAGCACGTAAATGTATGGTTAGTAACAGAAGTTAAGGTTTAAAACTTACATATAATGTAAGCAAAATCATCTGGTTAATCATCCTCGACAATTTGTAAAATAACACAACATGTCTTATAATATGACTTGTACGAGGAACATAAACAAATGAAAAGGATTACATGATCTGTTATTACAAGATAACTTAATATTGAACAGCAATGAAAATTAGGGATTTCACCCATATTTATTACTAGCCAACTCAGCTACTATCATGCATCCATGTTCTCTTTGTTCACTCTTCCTCATTACGGTCAATTGGAGGAAGTTGGGCAACCCTACCACTTTCATTTGCTTCCACCTTACAATCAAGCAGATGAACAAGATCTTTAGGTGGAGCTGAATAGGATTGTGTCAAGTGTAATACTTAACGGTACCTTAGTTACGTATCTCGTATCGAACATGAAAGGGCAAGAAATGAAGAAATGCGAAAATACCTAATTTCGGTCTTTATAACTTCAAACAAGCTTTTCGAAGTCGAAATGAGCTCGAATTTACTACCGTTTTCACGAGGACTACTCTCCGGGACACTAGTAAGGTCTTTCTACAGTTTTCTCAAAACGTAAGCTCTCTTAACGGGTCAGAGAATCCTTGTGCTTATGATTGATTATATGAGCAACTGCAGAAGACCTTAAACTTTATATATAGCATCCATATCGAGCTTCCTCATCACAAGACCAATATGGGTCTGGTCCACACTGATTAGGATTTATTTTCCACCCAGACTTTGACCCATTGATTTAGATCATATATTGGGCCACTTTATTATCTTTATCTAGATCAAATTACATAACTTAACTGATAAGTTATCGAAAAAACCAAAAAATACACTTAATAGTTGTCCAAACTTTATGAGAAAGGACAAACTTGTCCAACATTCTCCCCTTTGGACAAGTATTAATTGCAATTTTGACTCTATTTTAAAAACAATTTAAAAACTTAGTTAAGTCACGCTACTGTATTAGTTGACTAGGTGTTTAAAACAAAACATTTGATCCAAAGATAACTAAAGTCCATCATTCAGTCCTGTAAAGCTTTTGATACCGAAAAGTATCAAATGCGTGTGTCATGTGTGACATAAATTCAATACAGTCATGTATATCTAATACCTCACTAACATAAATGGAAAGTGAAGTGTGGCAGACTAGGGTGATATCTTTATGATCTAAATTATATCATCTTCGTTTGTAAGTCTCGATTTCTCCAACTTTATGCTAAATTGCAAATGCTAAACTACATTAGAGAAATCCTATTTTCTCTCACTGAATGCTAAGCAACATTAGAGATGTTGGACCCCAATCTTTAAGTGGAATTTAGAAATATTAAATGAATTTGAATGAGTGTTTTACTGTATGTTTTGTGTATTAGATGAATTAATATTTAAAGGAAATTGATGAGAAAAAGAATCGATTCGTTTTGATGGCTTTGACATTTGAGTCGTTTTGCTTAGGTTATGAAAGTTTAAGAGAATGAGTGATTGAAATGGAAGTAGAAAATTAAGAAATAAAGAGAAAAGTGTAAAAATTTGGAGAATTAAGAAAGTTGACTTTTGGAGATAGAAAGTTTGA
>JANKOE010000005.1:16890806-16901840 GCA_026284465.1 Erythroxylum citrifolium
CATGTTAGTAGTGAAGATGATATTTAGGCTTGTGAATGTATTGGGTTGATTGGAAAATTGAAGTTGTGTGAAGTTGAATTTGAGTGTGGATAAGTCAAACTAGGTGTTTGACTCGGGTATGAAGTGTCATAGTATAGAAACAGGTAAATTGGGGAAGGCTAAAAGTGTTAATAAGATTTGGGCTAGTTTGGTCAGGCTATGGAATGGCAGGGGAAATTCTGGAAAATTTCCCTATCCGTTAAACGGACACGGCTGTCCGTTTAACAGACACATTCGGGTGAGAAATCACCCCTTGTCCACATCGTGTCCGTTAGACGGACACTCTTGTCCGTTCAACGGATAGTCTCGGGTGGAATAGTACCCATTTTAAGCATCATGTCCGTTAGACGGACACATTCGGATTAAATAATATGCATGGTCACCTTGTGTCCGTTAGACGGACACGCATGTCCGTTTAACGGACAGATTCGGGAAGAATAGTGCCACTTAGCGCATCGTGTCTGTTAGACGGACACGCCTGTCTATTTAGCGGACAGGTTCGGATAAAACAGTACCAAGGCCCAGTTCATGTCCGTTTAACGGACACGCATGTCCGTTTAACGGACATGGGTTTAAAAAGTCAAATTTTCAGTTTATCATGAGAGCAGTCAAGGGCTTCAGTATTAATCAGTGTATGCTCACCACCAAAGTGAGTTAGCAGCAAGTAGCAGTATCAGGATTAGTATTTCAGCCAGCAACCAGCGTCTCGGGAATGGGCATCAGTCAGGGCTCACCACCCGGGACCGCCGAGCTCCGGGAACAGGGTCCGACACTTACTTTGTTATATATAAAAGTGCATTTATCATTAGTTTGTTGAACTATTGATTTTAGGGAGTTAGAAACTTTAATGGTGGAAATTTTAATTAAATTAATTTTAAAAATGTCGTGACTGAATGCAAAGAGCGGTTTAAGTGATATATTAATGTAAGAAAACATGAACATAGGGAATATTGTATTAGTAATTTAATACACCTTTTAGCATTTGTGTTTCATTTAGATGGCATTTGACTGTTTCACTTCCACTATATTATACTTATTACACCTAAATACATGGTGTTTGGTATTATTTATTCATCATTAAGAGCTAATTTGTGAATTATTGAATTTTAGGATATACACTATTAACAATATGAGGAGCACCTCTACCATATCTTAAGAGGGAGAAGAGCTGACCCACTGTATAAGGTCTAGAGTAGATGCATTGTTTCTCCTTTATATGCATTGGCTTTAAGGACCTATCCACCATGTTGATAGCCTACACCGAAGTTTCCACCACCAACACCCTATGTGGCATAACAGGAGCAGTTAGAGCAACTAGGGTGGGCACCTACTCTTGTAGTTCACAATTAAGCTTTAGTTGAAGTGCTTCCAGTTATTGCACACTAAGTAATTGGAGTTTCTATAGTATATAAATTGGAATATGCAGTGAAAATTTGATTTAATAGACCAGGTTAGGTAGACCGTCACCTTTAACTAATGGTAGGAATTTTTCAACATCCAGGACCTTGTATATTGGGAGTTTGTCTTAGAATTTGTATGCACTTTCAAGCTTGATGGTAATAAGGCATGATGGGAGGATGATTGGATGATTAAGTTATAACTCAAAGGCATTATGCACAACTTCAATTACAACCAATTTAAAGTTCACACTATATTCTACTTTGAGGAGCATGCTTGTACATTGTAGCCTATCCAAACACTATTCTATTAGGATTAAACATAGGTCCATTCGAGGAATACTAGAACAATATAGCCACAGTGCATTCTTACAAATTGAATCAATATAAGGTCTCAAACTTCCATTTCTTGGCCATCAGGTACATTCATAAATTACCTATTTTCTCTCCTTATGTTAGGTGGAAGAGCCCATATAGGATGTACGTTAACAAATTGTGGAGCTTAAAGAAAATATGTGGGACCAATATTTTGTGCTTGTTAGTACACTAACAGAGCCTCTAAATTATGTTCTTACAACTTAACTATTAGAGAAGTGCTCTAAAGGCAATCACCTTTAGCATTTATTGTACAAATCATTTTATGATTCATAAAGGCATTTTTCATTATTTTGATGTTCATACATTTATAGATTTGATGTTGATCTTAAATTGATTTAATAAATTCCTTGATACAAAACATAGCATGGAGGAAATCATGATGAGATCATGATAATGAGATTTCTATCATGTGTAATTATGTTAGTATCGAAACTTTCTCTAGTCATAGGATAAATGAGATAGGATGTCATTAATTTGGATAGACTAGCACATGCTATACTCCTTGATTGGATCAAGTAGTAGATCTTATAATCTGTAGACATAATTTGTTTAGAGTTAACATGTGGATGCCTCTTATTGGCGGGGTCATTACTTAGGAGTCTCTAGCCAGAGCAGATGTGTCATGAAGAGAGTCTTCAATGATACATAGAGTAATGAGATCCTTAGGACAAGATATAATATTACTTGGACTAGATGTGACATAGTCAGTCTAATGGGAGTTAACACTTTGACCATATTCTAAACCAAGTGGGGTATAGTTGGTGAAAGGACAAATTGCATGACAACATTGCGTATGCAAGGGTTCGTAGTCAAACCACTGACTTTACAGTCAATTAGGGGTCATGACGTGTTGCTAGATACCGCTCTTGACTTACTTAAATTAAGTGTTAATTCAAGTGACCAACATAATCGGGAACCTAATGGGTCACACCAAAAATTATTTTGTTCTTAATCCCAAATACTTTTTATCAGCTTTTAATTACCTTTTGTGGTGTTTCAAAATTAGTTTAAAAGCTCCCCTTTATTTTTTTTGTTGTATCTCTCTTAAACTACAAAACCCTAAATTTTCTAGCTAACACAATCCAAACATAAGACTTTGTTGACCTCCTGTGTTGCTTAAGCTTCCTTTTTGCTTCTTTTTATAACAAAATACTATCAACATAGGTTTGGATACGGAGTCATATTTCCAACGTATTGTTGATATAGGTATAATATAAAAGGATGTTGTTGATGACTGAAAAAATATAATGCTCCTATGTTGACATAACTAGAATATAGAGACCTGTTAATATCAAGTTAGTTAGGTAGGTAACCCTTTAAAAAATAGAATGCAGCATGATTGAACATATGTAGCAACACAGTACCGTGTTAGCACTATGTTATGAGTCCTTAACTTAAGATCTACCAAAATTTGCTCTAGTTTGATTTATATCTTCCTAACTGGACTCCTTGATTGAAGGACTGAAACAAGACTTGACATAAATATAAATAATTTTTAAGTATCAAATCCTACAAAAAACATCAAAACATAAGCATAACAAAAATCATGCTAAAAATATAATATAATTAGCACTTACCACTTTTTAAACTGTATTATCACCATTTTTATAGAAAACTCACTTGAATTATGCTACCTCTAAATATAAAAACTTACCTAGGGTTAAATAAGACATGATAAATAGAGATAATAAATTTATAATCATAATGTTTAACACATAAACATTAGATAATCAAATGTAATATTTTTCTATCTATTTAAATCAAGTACTTTTTAATGTTTGACACAGAAAAAATTCCACAATGAAAGAGATGACAATTACAGATAATGAAAGGCTTAAGCTAGTCATGAAAATCCCAATAAATTGAAAGTGATCCTTACATCAAACAAAGAAAAGATATGATAGCTACATGATTCAATGATGATATCTGCTGAAGAAGAGAGGAGAAGATCAAGTAGTTTGGTTTTTATAGGTTGTTAGAGAGTTTATAAGTTTTTTTGGGTGAAAAAGAATGGGAAGAAGAAGTCAAAAAAATAAATTGGTCTTGTAGTGGATTACGTTATCTGATGGGTAAATATGGACCATTCGTTAACTTATTTAGCAATTCCACGTGGAAATAAAATGTCAAGTATACAGGTGTTAACAATTCTAATAATAGAAGAATTATGTTTAAACTTTTTGTAGGGTTTCTTATGAGATTTTTAAAATACAAAGAGATTTTAGTAATTTATGACTAAAACTTGCAACTTCCTGATTAATAGTTGCATGACATATCTGACTCTCACTTATTATATATTACTCTTTATCAAGAACTTTATAATCACCATATCAATAGTCTATAAATAATAACGCTAGTAATACCATCTTAAATGCAGTTATTTGCTAAAAAGCTCCTGATTTGTTTTTGTTCATCATGTGTGTAAAATATAGGATAACAAATGGTCAGATGCATAACGATAATAACTAGTTAAGCTTTCATAATAGGCTTAAGTCACACATTTGGGGTTTATAAAGTTTGACTCCCTTGTTTATTTTCCAGCACAGACTCTATAACCAAATACAACATAGAAGTGAAAATCAGAAGCTTAATATATTAAGAGTCTTGAACAAGCTTGTATCCTAAGGATTCCATCACATAGTCAGTCTTAACTCCTTATTAAACAAACAAATCGCACACTACAGACACAAAGTGGATGCTTTTGAAGCAGTAATGACTCAGAAAATAGATATGAAGTGAAAGTTACTTGTAGCTGAAGTAACTTAGCTCAGTTTGTAATGTAACTAGCAGTTAGTTAGTTGGTTTTTTCTGTTAATGACAATTAGTAGTTAAAGGTTTATAAAAGAATGATATCAGTTGTTGAAAGATATGAACACACATTCAATAGAAATACTCTGATTACACAACATACTCTCAATCTCTCTCGGATCTATTCTTTGTTTTTCTATTAGCTTCTTTGTTTTCTTTTCTTGCTGAGCAGTTCATCAGCTCCCTACTAGAATTGATCTAAAAAGAACCTATGTTCGATAGATAACAACAGCAAACTTGGTATCAGAGCTTTTCTTTCTTTCTTGAGGGACTTGTGAGTGAGTGAGCTTTCTTGAAGATCCGAGTTAGTGATTACTTATGGAAGTGTTGTGATTTCGAGGAGTTCAACAGAGATGGCTTAGAACTCATCTCAAGGCCTGCAGCCTCCAGTCTTTAATGGTGAAGAATATGCAATCTGGGCAATCAAGATGGAAGTTTACATGCAAGGATAAGATCTCTAGGAACCTGTTGAAGATGATTACATGGTTGAAGTGCTTGCAAATGATGCAACAATACCTCAGCTGAGATGGCTGAGGGAGAGGATCACCAAGAAAGCTCGAGCTAGATCATCTTTGTATCTGGCTTTGTCTCCCTCCATTTTTAACATAATTATGAAGATGGATTCTGCTAAGAAAATCTGGGATTTCTTGAAGGAAGAATACCAGGGAGATGATAGAGTTAAACACATGAAGGTGCTCAACTTTATGAGAGAGTTTGATAGACTACAGATGAAGGATGGTGAGTTTGTCAAAGTATATGCTGAGAAGCTTTGTCACTTAGCTTATCAGATTAGGCTTCTTGATGTAGAGTTCAAGGATGAGAGAATTGTTCAGAAGCTGTTGATCTCAGCTCTAGAGAAGTATGAAGCAACCATTGGTTCTCTAGAAAATTCAAAGGATATGACCAGTATCAAGCTAGCTGAAGTTGTGAGTGTTCTGCAAGCACAGGAGCAAAGACTTTTGATGAGGAAGGGTGATGTTTCAAAAGGTGCTTATAAGGCTTTCACAAAGAATGAAAACCAGGAGAAATTCAAGAAGAAGTGGTCAAAGGGAGGCTCCAAGGTGCAGAAGAATCAGAATCAACAAAAAGATCCATCCAAAGTTCAGTCTGGTGATAAGAATGCGAAATAAAATCCTTACCCTCACTGTGGTAAGTCAAATCACTTGGTCTATAGATGTTGGAGGAGACCATATCTAATTTGCAGAAAGTGTAATCAGAAGGGTCATATGGAGGTGATTTGTAAACACCAGCCTGGACATTCTTCTGCTGAAGCTCAAGTAATCGAAAAGGAAGAGCAACTTTTTGTTGTTACTTATGATCTGGTGGAGTCACCCTCGACAGAATGGATCATAGACAATAGGTGTACAAGCCATATGTCTTCTAATCTTGGTCTGTTTAAGCAGTTGGACAGATCAATACATGCAAATGTGAGGCTTGGGGATGGCCAGTGTATTTCAGTGGAAGGGAAAGGGATGGTTGAGATATGCACCAAGGAAGGTCTTAGCACTATTTCTGATGTTCTCTTTGTGCCTAAGATTCATTATAATCTTCTTAGTGTGGCACAACTCATTGAGAAAGGGTTTAAAGTATTCTTTGAAAATGATGAGTGCAAAATTATAGATCCAACTGGAAGTGAAACTCCCATAATTAAAGTAAAAAACAAATGCTTCCCTCTGAGAATGGAGGATGTGCAACAGATTGCCTTGGTCAGTAATGCTTAAGTGATAGATCTTTGGCACAAGAGACTGGGACACTTCCACATTAGAGGTCTTGAAGAAATGGAAAGAATGAAGATGGTTGATGATCTTCCTACAGAGCTAAGTGATAAATCCCAGTGTACTACTTGCTTTAAAGGGAAGCAAGCCCGACTTCCATTTCTAAAATCATCCTGGAGAGCCAGTGAACCACTGCAACTGGTCCACATGGATGTGTGTGGTCCAATGCCTAAAGAGTCCTTGAGTGACAACAGGTATTTTCTATTGATGATTGATGATTATTCTAAATACTCATGGCTTTATAGTTTTAAAAGCAAGGGGGAAGTAGCTGATATTTTCAAGCACTTTAAGAGTCTTGTAGAAAATCAATCCAGCAGGAAAATGAAGTTAATAAGAACTGACAATGGAGGTGAGTTTACTGTAGAGAAGTTTGAACTTTTATGCAGAGAAGAAAGTATTAAGCACCAGTTAACAGCTTCTTACACCCCTTAACAAAATGGAGTGGTGGAGCAAAGGAACAAAACAGTTATGGAGATGTGAGAAGAATGTTTGAGGAGAAGGGACTTCCCAAGAAGTTTTAGGCAGAAGTAGCACGAATAGCTTGTTTTCTGCTAAACAGATTGTACACTAGGGTTCTTGATGGAAAGATACCTTATGAGATGTGGTATGGTGTGAAACCTAAGCTCAAGAACCTCAAGATCTTTGGAAGTCTCTGCTATTCCCATGTACCACAAATCAGAAGAGGCAAGTTAGACAGTAAGAGTGAGCTTGCTATCTTCGTAGGATATTCAGAAGTTACAAAAGGATATAGACTTTATTTTCCTGACCTGAATAAAGTCAAAGTAAGCAGGGATGTTCATTTCCTTGAGAATGAACAATGGAACTGGTAGAGGAAAGAACAAGAGCCAATTGCAAAGGATAGTGAGCAACCTGTACTATAGAGTTATGGATCTCACTGATTCCTCTATGTTTGATGATGAAGCTCCTGAAGATGAGAATGGTATTGAGCATCAAGAAGCTTGGCAAACATTTATGAGAAGAGCAATGCGATAGTATGTGAGCCCTCTCATGTGCAAGAGGCTTTAAATGATGAGAAGTGGAAAATGCGATGCAGGAGGAGTTGGAAATGATCCATAAGAACAGAACCTGGACACTTGTTGAGAGACCAACCAAAAGGAAAGTAATTGGTCTTAGGTGGGTGTTCAAACTGAAACTAAATCCAGATGGTTCTATCAGTGGATATAAAGCTTGACTAGTGGTGAAGGGGTATGCATAGATTGAAGGTGTAGATTTCAGTGAAACCTTTGAACCAGTGGCAAGGCTTGAGACAATAAGATTGATCTTAGCTATAGCTGCCGAAAAGAAATGGGAGGTATATCAAATGGATGTTAAGTCTGCTTTCTTGAATGGAGAACTACAAGAGGAGATTTATATAGATGAACCAGAAGGTTTCATGATTAAGGGACAAGAAGATAAAGTGTATAAGCTTAACAAAGCCTTATACGGGTTGAAGCAAGCACCAAGATGTTGGTACTCGAAGATGGACAGCTTCCTACTGCAAATTTGTTTTCAGAGAAGTAGCATTGAACCCACACTCTATGTTAGAGTTGAAGAAGGTCATGTATCTGTGGTTTCTATTTATGTAGATGACTTGCTTTTAACTAGAAGTTCAAGTGTTTAAATTAGAGACTTGAAGCTTCAGTTCAGTAATACATTCAAAATGAAAAAAAATTTCCTAATGAAGTATTTTCTAGGCATGGAGATGATTCAAAGGAAGGGGCAAATCTTTGTAAGCCAGAAGAAGTACATATGTGACGTGCTTAAAAGGTTTCAAATGGATCAATGTAAACCAGTTTCAACTCATGTGTCCAAAACAGAGGTTGTTGCAGAAAGTTGAGAGTGAGGAGATTGATAGTAGAAGGTTTAGAAGTATGATTGGATGTCATGTACATAACTGCTCCTAGACCTGATGTGCAATTTGTTGTGAGTGTGCTTTCTTGAGAAAACTAGAGCATGTGATCTGAAGTGCTATGTGGATAGTGATTGGGGTGGTTCTTCGGAAGACATGAAGAACACTTCTGGATTTTGTTTCACTCTTGGATCAACATGTTTTTAGTGGAGTTCGAAGAAGCAAGAAGTGATGGCTTTGTCTACTGTAGAAGCTGAGCTAGTTGCAGCTACTTCTGCAGCAAAACAAGCCGGCTAGGTTAGGAAATTACTCCTGGATTTACAAGTGACTATGAATGATCTTACATTGATGTATGTTGACAATCAGGTAGCCATTGTCATTTCGATGAATCCAGTGTTTCATGGGAGGACTAAACACTTTAAACTTAGATGTTATTACTTGAGAGATGTATAGCAGGATGGTGAAGTGAGGCTGATATATGTGCAAGCAGAAGAGCAGATAGCTGATCTATTTACTAAAGCATTTTATTTCTCTAGATTTGAATATCTTAGAGAATTGATTGGAGTGAAACCGAAGGCTCTGAGTCAAGGAGGAGAATGAAGCAATAATGACCCAGAAAAATAGATACGAAGTGAAAGTTACTTGTAGCTGAAGTAACTTAGCTCAATTTGTAATGTAGCTAGCGGTTAGTTAGTTGGTTTTTTCTGTTAATGACAGTTAGCAGTTAAAGGTGTATAAAAGAGTGATATCAGTTGTTGAAAGATATACACACACATTCATTAGAAATACTCTGATTACACAACATACTCTAAATCTCTCTCGGATCTATTCTTTGCTTTTCTATTAGCTTCTTTATTTTTGTTGAATAAACTTAAATGAAGTTTAACGTTAGAGGACCTTTGAAGTTTTTCTAGAAAGAGTTACGGTGGTTTCAAGAAAATCAAGGGTCAGAATTTATGGTGATATTTAGTATTCTGTTTTGAGTTGTTTAGTTTTCTTGGTTTTAAATGTTGTAATAAGTTTAACTTTCAAGAATAGCTTATAAATAGGTTTGTATGATGTTGGAAACAGAAGGAGGAAATAAAAGAAAACAGAGAAAAGTTTGCGGAAAAAGTTTCTGTTGTTATCAAATTGATATTCTGTTGTTATCAAATTGGTATCAGAGCCAAATGGAGAATGTGATGGGTCAAATGTCACTACCCCGATTGACGAAGGCGAACTATGAGAATTGGAGCATTCAAATGAAAGCTCTTCTCGGGTCTCAAGATGCTTGGGAAATAGTCGAGACTGGTTTTGTAGAACCAGAAACTACCACGGGATATTCGGCGGCTCAACACAAGGCGTTGAAAGAAACGCGAATGAAGGATAAAACGGCATTGTATATGCTGTTCCGAGCTGTTGACGAGTCGGGCTTTGAGAAAATTGCAGGTGCAATAACTTCAAAAGAAGCGTGGGATATTTTGGCGAACGTATACAAAGGAGCTGATCGAGTCAAGCAAGTCCGCCTCCAAACTCTTCGTGGCGAATTGGAAGGTATGAAGATGAAAGAGTCTGAAGGTGTATCCGACTACATCACACGTGTCCAGACCGTGGTGAACCAACTCAACCGAAACGGCGAAGCGTTAACCAATGCGCGAATTGTGGAGAAGATCTTGAGGTCGTTAACCGACAGTTTCGAAAATGTCGTATGTGCCATAGAAGAGTCAAAGGACCTAGCAACGCTCACGGTTGACGAGCTCGCGGGTTCTCTTGAGGCACACGAACAACGTAAGAAGAAGAAGAAGGAGGAGACACTCGAGCAAGCACTTCAAACCAAGGCGTCAATCAAAGATGAAAAGGTACTCTATTCTCAAAACTTTCGGGGTAGAGGGCGTGGCAGTAGACGTCGAGGAAATGGTCGTGGTGGTAGAGGCCGTGGTCAAGAAGGGTATGATGAGCAGAATGAGCAATCAAGCCAACAAAATTGGCGTGGAAGAGGACGCGGTCGTGGGAGAGGCGGCCGGTCGAATCATTCCAACATCGAGTGCTACAATTGTCACAAATATGGTCACTATGCGAAGGATTGCTACTCCGATAAATGTTACAATTGTGGCAAGGTAGGACATTTCGCCAAAGAATGTCGAGTCGAGAAAAAGGTGGAAGAGACAACCAATCTAGCAACAGAAGATGAGGAAGGTTTTCTCTTGATGGCGCACAACGAAATCAACACCGACAATGACACGATGTGGTACCTCGACTCAGGTGCAAGCAACCACATGTGCGGGTACAAACATTTGTTCAAGGAGATGCGAAAAGTTGAAGATGGACACGTATCTTTTGGAGATGCGTCGAAGGTCGAGGTCAAAGGCCAAGGTACGGTTTGTTACTTACAAAATGATGGATTTGTAGGGTCAATCCAAGATGTGTATTACGTACCAGACCTCAAGACCAACATTTTGAGTATGGGGCAACTCATGGAGAAAGGTTACTCAGTACTTATGAGAGAACGGGTACTGCACTTGAAGGATAAGAAAGGGCGTTTAGTCACTCAAGTCGAGATGGGGAGGAATCGCATGTACAAACTGAATTTGAGAAGTATACAAGGAAAATGTTTGCGAGTTGACGTAGAAGACAAGGCATCACTGTGGCATCTCCGCTTTGGTCACCTACATTATGGTGGTCTAAAAAAGTTAGCAAAGAAGAATATGGTGCACGGGCTACCCGACATGGACTATGAAGGAAAATTTTGTGAAGAATGTGTACTCGGCAAGCATGCGAGAACCTCGTTTCAAAAGAAGGCTGAATATCAGGC
>JANKOE010000005.1:16960841-16974167 GCA_026284465.1 Erythroxylum citrifolium
ATAAATCACATAACTCATGCTTTAGGCCAAAATTATTACCTTAACCATACTTTAATCTAATTCTAACCTTAGCAAAAGTTAATTCCAATTAACTAATCTAATAAGACTTTAACAATTTAAAACATGCCTCAAAATAAATAAAACAGGTTTGGGGTCCAACAAGTTTTATGTAACAAAAAGATATCACTCAAGCTAAAAGGTAAATTATACTGTTTAGCAATTGGGTCGACCATGCTCTATGAGACAGAATGTTGGCCTATCAAACAGGTGCATAGTCATGAATTATTAGTGGCGGAGATGAGGATGATTCGTTTGATGTGTAACTTTACAAGAAGCGATAAGGTCAAGAATAAAGTAGTAAGAGATAAGTTGAGAGTGGCTAACATTAATAGTATAATGAGAGAGACAAGGCTTAAGTGGTTCGAACATGTTAAGAGGAGACATCCTGATACTCTAATGAGAAGATGTGAGAATATTGCATTTAGGGACTACAAGAGAAGAAGAGAAAGACCCAAGAAGAATTAAGAGAAGGTGATTAGGAAATATATGACCTTACTAGAAATTACTGAAGACTTAACCCTTAATAGAAAACGTTAATGAAATAGGATACGAGTAGAGGACCCTACATAGAGAGGTCATTCTCTTTCCTTAAGCCTTTTGAACTTTTTTTTCCGATTATTGTGTCTTTTAATTAGCCTAAACACTTTTGTTTGTAGTAATTACTCCTTCAGTTATTTTATTTATTTAATATTCAATATTTCACTTTTCTAATTGCTTGTTTGTTTTATTTACTTATTTATTTTCTTTTTGTTTACTTATTTTATTTTTTTGATTTTATGTAGTTATTTATTTATGTATTTGTTTATTGGTTTCTTCTAATTATTTTTAAAAACCTTTTATCTTGGGGATCTATAGGAAACCACCTCTTTATTAATTAGGGATAAAGTTGTGTACTTTTGGACCTTTACAAATCCTACATCTTAGTGGGATTCCTACTGGGACATTATTGTTGTTGGTAACTAACATTTATATAAAATTAGCATTAGCTCCACTAACTTTAAAAGTTTGTTTACTAAAATTTGAAGAATGTGGTTAAGACAAAATTGTTGTTATTGTTGAATCTTTATTAGGCCTAGTCAATTATCCAATATTGACATATTATAAATTAGTAGTTATTGATAAACACATAAATATCGAATTTATATTAAATAACAAACCTCAGCTCCATCTTGACCGGAGGGAAGTGGAGCAAATTTGCAGATTCTCTTATTATGATCACTTTTGCCACATTTGTCACACAATTAGAATTACTCCTTCTGTGATAGCTTACGAGGATTCTTTACTTGCTTTGGTTCATCTTTATCTTTTCGCCTATTCCTCGTAGGCTACCAAGCATAACTCTTTCCAAAGGTATATATATTTTCTTATGGGTATTTGGTGATTAGAATTTTTGTCCTTTAATTGGTTGCAAGACATTCTTATGAAATTTCATGAACCTCCCTATATGATAACACTGATCTACATATGCTTCTAGTTGTTTTTAACATGAAAAATGACACTAATTGCATGACTACAAAGATACCTATAGAGTTCTTATGCCCTGCAACTGCAAATCTACCCTTTCCTTAATGGACAACATATGTGTCATCTCTATTAGTCATTCCATACTTCTTGTCTTCATTTCAAATAATTCTCCGATGCTATTTCCCCTTTCTATCTCCTAGTTTGTTTGCTCCGTAAGGTCAAAGTGTCTCTTTATTAACATAGTTCTAACAGCCTCTAACATACTAATGATAGGGCAATATCTGACCACTAAAATTCAGGAGTTAAATGTTTTGCTCATGTTATTTTCTAAAATTAAACATTTGCACTTAATGAGTTAAAAAGTCTTGCTCTATGTTTTCGTCAAATATTCAAGCAAGTCTTGTACACATTAATTTAATGAGCCGATTATCAAATTCTTATGGGAATGTTGCCCAAGCACAATTTCATAATGTTTTCCTTCCATTTTCCCACTAAGCTGTGATATGAATTAAATTGACCCAAAAGCTCTTCGCGTTACACGTTCAGTCACGCTACATGCCATAACAAATACATATGGCAGCTTCAGCTCTCGACAGTCGACACCCATTTCAACGGCGGTTAGATTTACCGCCCAAATGGAGAGACCCGCAGAAAATTCAAAGCCCAAGTTCCCTCACTGGTACTCACCTGAAACAGGGATCTGTAGCAGCTTACACAGCTCCAGGACTTTACCCGACGATCCTTTTCTTGATGCTGTTTCATTCATTTTTTCGCATAAACATGACGGTGTCACTGCATTCATTGATTCCTCGTCTGGATCTTCGATTTCTTACTTAAAACTCGTACCTTTGGTTAAATCCGTTGCCTCTGGTCTCCACAACGAGGGCATCAGGCAAGGTGATGTTGTTTTGCTTTTGTTGCCCAATTCCATTTATTTTCCTCTTGTTTTCTTGGGTGTTCTCTACCTAGGTGCAGTTGTTTCTACCATGTACCCCCTATGTAGTGCACAAGAAATCAAGAAACGGATTGTCGATTGCAAAGCACGTATTGCTTTTACCGTGTCCGAGAATTTTGCTAAATTACAGTCTTTGGGGATACCTTTCATTGGTGTACCGGAAAGTGGGAATTTGAATGTGAAAACTGACGGTTTTGAAACTTTTAATATGCTACTTAACGATTTCACCGACTTGGCTTTGAGGCCTGTCATTAGGCGGCAAGATACGGCTGCAATAATGTATTCATCAGGGACAACTGGTGCTAGCAAAGGGGTTGTTATTACGCACGGGAATTTTATATCTATGGTTGAACTGTTTGTAAGGTTTGAAGCTTCACAATATCAGTACCCGAGTGCCAAGCATGTTTATTTAGCTGTTCTGCCGATGTTTCATATCTATGGCCTGTCACTTTTCGTGATGGGGTTGCTGTCGCTAGGATCAAGTATTGTTGTCATGAGAAAATTTGACATTGAGGAGACGGTAAAGGTAATTGATGAGTATAAAATAACTCACTTTCCGGTTGTTCCACCAATTCTGACTGCCTTAACAAGGAAAGCAAAGGATGTTTGTGGAAATAGCTTGAAGACTTTGAAGCAGGTGTCCTGTGGGGCAGCTCCTTTGTCTGGAAAAGCCATAGAGCATTTTTTGGAGTCTTTCCCTGATGTCGATTTGATTCAGGTATACATTCAATATTGACATTGACCTTTAAGTTGGCAGCTTCAATGGGCAATACTATGCAGTCTCAAATATTTTTTTTAAATCTTTTTAACTTTTTCGTTAGGGTGGGAATTAAGTTTCCACTCGGAATGTTGGAATTAAGCTTCCATCCATGCGTACAAGATTCAGGATATAACAATGAAAGTTTTTGAAGTTGGAATCGTATACAGAAATGTTAGGTTTCTGTTAGTAGTTGGTTTAATTTTAAATAATAGTGGCATTTGTGCTATTGTAAAGACTGGAATGTTCTGACTGGCCTATCTGGCTGGATCTGGAGGTCCTTTCAGTTTTGGAATATCATGCCATGGATTTATGTTTTCCATAGGGCTATGGAATGACTGAATCGACTGCAGTTGGAACTCGTGGCTTCAATACCAAAACTTTTCGGAAGCATTCCTCCCTAGGACTTCTGGCTCCAAATACAGAAGCCAAAATTATGGATTGTGTTACTGGTTCATTTCTCCCTCCTGGAAGAATTGGCGAGCTATATATACGAGGATCTGGTGTCATGAAAGGTAATAAATTGCAAAGCCTTGTTAGGTGCAGTAATAAATTTCCAACATTCTTTCCACTTCAATGGGTAATATGATGTTGTGTTGGGCAAAGTCAAAGGTACTTCTTTTGCATAAGCATCTGTATTACTTGCAATTGACGAGGTAAAAGTTTTGTATATACTGAACTTTTCGGTCAGATGTAGCTCATGATGTTCCTTCACTCGTCCATTCCACAGCAATGTCAACCTGGTGCTTCATATTGAAGCAATTGGTTAAGTATGGGAATTCTATCTCCACTGCATATAGATGGGTGTACAGAAGGCACTCAAGAAGTTGGCATGGCCAACACATCCAAATTAAATCATGGAAGTCCTGAAACTAAGTCCATAGTCGAGATTTGTAATTGCTCCATGAACTATATGAACTGCTAATAACTTGTTGAATGGAATTGTTGGGTTAGAGCTTCTGACCATAAAATGGTTGCTACTGCTGGAGCATGAGATAAGAAATAAGTAATTTAAGTGGTGTTTATCAATTTGGTTGGTTTGATTTGTGATTGAAACTTCACAAAGATTTACACTTATAGCCATGGGAATCATGGTAAGAAATGAATTTCACCTAAGATAGCTCATGCTAAAGTCATTCCTTATTACAGAAAGCCCTTTATTTTAATCTTGTTTCAAGTCCACTTTTCCTTGTCCAGGCTATTTTAATGATGTTAATGCAACTGCATTAGCGATTGACAGAGAAGGTTGGCTACATACTGGGGACATCTGTTATGTAGATAATGATGGCTATTTCTATATAGTAGATCGGTTGAAGGAGATAATCAAGTGTAAGGGATTTCAGGTAATGATTTCACCTTCAGCGTTATAATTTTGAAACACTTTCATTCTGTTTCAATATGGAAGATAATCAAAATGAGTTCATGCCAATACAAATAATTTTTAGGTACTGTTATTAACTTGCATGAATTGGCTACACTTATAAATTTGAAAAGCTCCCTAGTGAGAGAATTTGGGAAATTATGAATCTACACGTCTCTTTCAAGTGATTGGCATTCACTAATTGCATCAAATATATTTCCTAAGAATGCCAGATCTATTGGTTTGTGATTAATAATGTGATGTTCTTACAGATTGCTCCTGCTGATTTAGAGGCAGTTCTGAGTTCCCATCCTGAGATATTTGATGTTGCAATAACAGCGTAAGTGTGAACCTTGTTATATTTCCATGTTGATTGGACAGTAGTTGAATGTGGTTGCACCGGATTAGATTATCATTCCCCATAAATTTTCAAAGGACAATACCATGTAGAAATACAATGGGATTGCTAATGTCATAATCCCACCAGACACTGAAGATGTTTTCTTCAAACTTTTGCTCAATGATTTGAAGAAAATTTTTGGTTTGCATACATCTAAAAGGTGACTTTGCAGATACTATTATTCTTGTTTGTATCAAATATATTGAATTATATCCCCTAATTTTCAAGTGGCCTCTAATGGCTACATATGGCATTCACAAAATAATCGACGAAATATTAGTATATTGTAGTGCTGCTGATGAAGAATATGATGAGATACCAGTGGCATTTGTTGTTAAGAGGCACGAGAGTACGTTGACAGAGGAAGAAGTCATTGACTATGTAACTAAGCAGGTGTCTATTCCGAACTCAGACTGATATTTTCGTGCGCAGAGAATCAGACATATGGCCAGTTGCAGCTGCATAACTCAGCCCTCTTAGCTTCATACCATCTGTTAGGATTTTGTGTATGCGTATGGTGAACAAACATAGTTTTCTTATGACTCCTTTTCTTTGGTCAGGTTGCACCTTACAAGAAGGTAAGAAAGGTGGTGTTTACAACATCAATACCAAGGTCTGCGGCTGGAAAGATTCTCCGGAGGGAACTCAGGAACTCCTTGACTTCTAGACTATAATGTTGATTCTAAAGCAGGGCCTAAGATTTGTGTGCATTAGGTGTAATGACATAGAAGGGTTGCTAGGTTTAAGCTTTAGATGTGATCTTTGTTTTCTTTTTCACTTTATCATCATCCTGTGTTGACCAAGCTTCGATCTCATGGTGATAGTGATGCGTGTGTAATCTGAAATGAGGTAGAAACTATGAAGAAATCGGAAACTTGGTGGTTGTTGGATGTTAGGGTTTTGGATTTTTAGGGAGAGAGATAAGAAGGAGAAATGACAGAGAAAGAGAGAGAATATTTGGCACAAAATCTGGATTCCTTCGACTGAGGAAATCCATTACCATATAGCAATCTTTCCAACGAAATTCAGTTACAAATTACAGCTCATACACATTTCCCCTCTAACGTTGAAAAAACAACAGATGCTAACAGTGTGTGTGCGCACAGACTCTAGAAAGTATAAAAGTTCTAGAAAGCATAAAAGTTAATGGACTCAACATACTAACCCACTAACAAGGCCCAACCAACAAATGACCCAAACTTTATTTAAATTCACTACCGGTGCTATCAATACCCCCTGGTTGAGCAAATCCTTGTCCTCAAGGATTAAAGGTTGGATATGCTTGCTGCAGCTTGTAAAGAACCTCCCAAGTGGCATCTTCAGGATAAGAATTTGTCCATTCCACAAGAACTTCAGTAACAGCTCGATTTCCTCTTTTCACCATTCTTCTATCAGCAATTCGCAGTGGCTCCTTGGCAATGAGTCCATCAGCAGCAATAACTGGTAATTGAAATTGGGTAGGGATGTTCCCAACATGCTTCTTCAACTGAGACACATGGAAAGTAGGATGGACTTTGGAACCTTCAGGCAATTTCAATGTATAGGCTACTTTTCCCACCTTGGCAATGATTTCAAATGGACCAAAGAACTTGGGGGCAAGTTTCATTGAAGAACGATGAGCTACAGACTGCTGCCGATAAGGTTGCAGCTTAAGGTACACCCAGTCACCTTGAGCAAACTCTCTCTCAGTACGATGCTTATCGGCTAAATTTTTCATACGGTGCTGAGCACGCAAGAGATAAAATTTAAGTAACTTCAATGCTTCCTCCCTAGCTGTCAAACTTCTATCAACTGTAGCTACCAAAGAATCACCAGGTAAATAAGGAAGGTGCGTAGGTGGAGGCTGACCATACACAACCTCAAAGGGAGTGGCTTGAATAGAAGAATGGAAACTGGTATTATACCAGTATTCAGCCAAAGGTAACCAATTGCTCCAGGCCTTAGGCTGTTCTCCAGTCATGCACCTCAAATAAATTTCCAAGCTTCTGTTTACCACCTCAATTTGGCCATCAGATTGAGGATGGTAAGCAGTGGAAAAATTGAGTTTGGTTCCAAACCTCCTAAAGACTTCCTGCCAGAACGTGCTTAAGAAAATTTTATCCCTATCTGAGACAATAGTTTGAGGCAGGCCATGCAATTTAAAAATCTCATCCATGAATAGCTGAGCAACAGTGATTGCAGTAAAAGGATGTGCTAAAGGAAGGAAATGAGCATATTTTGATAACCTATCCACCACTACAAAGATAGTATCAAACCTGCCTGATTTTGGTAACCCCTCTATGAAATCCATGCTGATATCAGTCCACACAGCTTGTGGAATGGGTAATGGTTGCAAGAGACCGGGTGAAGCCAAAGTTTCATACTTGTTCTTTTGGCAAACTTCACACTCTTTGACTCTAGCTTTAACATCCCTTCTCATACCCTTCCAATAGAAACTGGCAGCAATCCTATGTGTAGTAGCATGCACACCAGAATGTCCACCATCAGGTCCAAAATGAAAATACTCAATTATATTTCCCCTTAAATCCACATTACTGCCAACTATTAGCTTACCCTTTCTCTTCAAAATACCATTCTGCCAAGAGTATTTGGGAAAACTTGAGGGATCTTTGACCAACCCAGCCACAATTTTCTGAATCTTATCATCCTTAACCCAAGAGTCCTGAATTCTCTTTAATAAATCAGTGTTCATAACTGACATTGGCATCAATTGAGCTCCTTGGTGGACAAAATCCGGGTTTCGAGAAAGCATATCAGCCATAGCATTGGTATTTCCCTTTCGATAAACCACCGAATAATTGTAGCCCATCATTTTAGTTACCCATTGCTGCTGTGCAGGTGTGATAGCTTGCTGATCTAGTAAGAATTTGAGGCTTTGATGGTCAGTTTTAATCACAAAATGCCTCCCAACCAGATAAGAACTCCATTTTTTAACTGCAAGAAGAACAGCTAACATTTCCTTCTCATAAATTGATAAGACCTGATGTTTGGGGGACAGAGCCTTGCTGTAATAAGCAACAGGTCTTCCACTTTGTGATAGCACAGCCCCCACTCCTAACCCTGAAGCATCAGTCTCCACACAAAATTCTTTGTTGAAGTCAGGTAGAGTCAAAACAGGAGCTTGCACCAATGCAGTTTTCAACTGTTCA
The DNA here is from genome assembly GCA_026284465.1 of Erythroxylum citrifolium. NCBI lineage: Eukaryota > Viridiplantae > Streptophyta > Magnoliopsida > Malpighiales > Erythroxylaceae > Erythroxylum > Erythroxylum citrifolium. The sequence continues at coordinate 16,968,987 of JANKOE010000005.1, forward strand.
AAAGCCTTTGTAGCCCCATCAGACCAATGCCAAGCAGATTTTTTAAGCAGTTCTATCAATGGCTTGGCAATCTCTCCATAACCCTTGATGAACCTTCTATAGTAGCCTGAGAGCCCAAGAAACCCCTTAAGCTGCTTAACAGTTGTTGGTACAGGCCAGTTCTGTACACATTGAACCTTCTCAGCATCCATAGCCAGCCCTTGCCTTCCAATTTTATGACCAAGATACTCAATCTCAGAGGAAGCAAAAACACACTTACTTTCCTTAAGAAATAACTCATGATGCTGCAGTATCTCAAATACCAATTTCAAATGCACAATATGTTCATCAGCAGATTTGGAATATATCAAAATATCATCAAAAAATACCAGCATAAACCTTATGAGATAAGGCTTAAAAATAGCATTCATGAGGCTTTGGAAGGTTGAAGGGGCATTTGTTAAACCAAAAGGCATAACCAGAAATTCATAGTGCCCCTCATGTGTCTTGAAAGCAGTTTTATGTATATCTTGTGGACACCTTCGGATCTGATGGTAGCCAGACCTAAGATCCAACTTAGTAAAATACTGAACACCAGCCAATTCATCTAATAACTCATCTATAAGAGGAATAGGGAACTTATCCTTTATAGTGAGCTGGTTCAACTCCCTGTAATCCACACAAAGCCTCCAAGACCCATCTTTTTTCTTCACCATGACAATTGGAGAAGCAAAAGAACTAGTGCTATCACGAATAACACCATCATCCATCATTTCTTTTATCTGCTTCTCAATTTCATCTTTTTGAGCTGCTGGATGTCTATAAGGTTGAATCCTAACCACTATAGATTCATCCTTGAGAGGTATCCTGTGATCATGGCTACGTTTAGGGGGCAAACTGGTAGGTACTTCAAATAGATTAGAGAATTCCCGAAGCAATTTCTGCACATCTACAGCAATTTCCGGGCAAGTGTGGTTCAACTTAACACTCCCTTTTATAGTTAGTTGTTCTTTAGAAGTCAACAAGTATGCACAAGGTTGATCATCACCACCTGTTAACATTGACAGTAGCAATCTGGCTCCTTTTTTCTCTGTCAACAATTTGGCTGAAGACACTTTAGCACCCTTAATTTCTCTAGGCTGAGCTGAATGCTCAAACTTCATAGTGAGGTGTTTGAAGTCCCAAATAATTGGTCCCAGAGTCACCAACCACTGTATCCCCAACACTGCTTCACAACCTGTAAGTGGTAAGGCAAAAAAATTAGTTGTAAATTCCAGCCCTTGTACTGACCACTTAACCCTCTTATAACTCCCTTGAGTACTCATATCACCCCCATCAGCAATTGCCACCTTCAAAGCTGGTCCATCAGTCAACTGTAAGCCCACTTTCTTAGCCACCATGACATCCAGAAAGTTGTGAGTACTACCTGTGTCCACTAGCACGTTAACTGGATGTTTCCCTACCCACACCTTCAATCTCATAGTTTGGAATCCAGAGATTCCCAACATAGCTTGCAGGGACATAGTTGGCTGCTCTTCTACCTCATTCCCTACTGCAAGTATCTCAGGATTATCTATGCAATCAGAAAACTCCTCAACTTCACCCCCTTCATCACTAGGTTCAGTAAGAAGCTAGTACAGTTGTGATTTCATACACTTATGCCCATAAGTATACTTAGCTCCACACCAATAACACAGGCCCTTCTTCCTCATCTCCTCTCTCTCAGCTAAGGTAGGGAATTTGGTGTTGGTTTTGTTTGGGGTTGGTAGTGGTGTTCTACCAGGAGAGTTGAGTTTAGAATTCTGTGCCCAGGCTATATTAGGTGGTACTTTGGGTGTGGGTAATAGGGGTGGTAACTGGGTTGGATTTTTATGATTGTTCATAGCTTGTGGATAGAGGGTTGTGGAATGAGGTGTTGATTTGTAGTTGGTAGTGGGAATGGCTAGCTTCCGAGGAACCGGGCATACCATATTTTCAATCATTTTTGCCAGATGCAGAGCCTCATTTAAGGATTTTGGTCTAAACAGGCGTACATTTAGGGAGATTTCAGGCTTCAAGTTGCTTATAAAAACACTCAATGAGTAAGGCTCAGATAACTGTAACAGATTCAAGCATCCCAAGAACTCATCATAATACTGTTCAACAGAATGAGTTTGTTTAAGACTTACCAAATCAGCCATTGGGTCATCATATTCCCCTGGAGCAAAGCGAGATTTCATCTCTTTCAGATAACTATCCCACTGCAAGTTTTCAACTCCCCCACAAATTTGCACATAAAACTGATGCCATTGCAGTGCTCGCCCTTCGAGGTTTAGCATAACAACACGAATCTTGTGTCCCTCAGCGACATTAGCAGCAATAAAGTACTGTTCTAGTTTCATGAACCACCCTTTGAAATCCTCTCCATTGAACTTGGGGCATTCCCACTTGAACGTGCGGTGAATCCCTTGGTCCAAATATGTGAATTTCTGCAGCAGTGAGGTACGGGTCTGCTCGTCATCCGTTTCACCATCTTGGTTTTTCCCTCTACCAGAGTTTTCTCCCTGGCTTCCTTTTCCCATGACCTCAAGGAAGAACGACTTCAAATCGGCAATCTTGGAGTCAATCTTCCGATCAAAAGCCTGCTCAAGCCCCTGAATTTCTCCAGAAAGCTGCACAACATCTTCCTGCAATTTTTCGATTTTCTGAGTATTTGTCGCCATTGGTGCCGGAATCGACAGCTCTGATACCAATTGATGCGTGTGTAATCTGAAATGAGGTAGAAACTATGAAAAAATCGGAAACTTGGTGGTTGTTGGATGTTAGGGTTTTGGATTTTTAGGGAGAGAGATAAGAAGGAGAAATGACAGAGAAAGAGAGAGAATATTTGGCACAAAATCTGGATTCCTTCGACTGAGGAAATCCATTACCATATAGCAATCTTTCCAACGAAATTCAGTTACAAATTACAGCTCATACACATTTCCCCTCTAACGTTGAAAAAACAACAGATGCTAACAGTGTGTGTGCGCACAGACTCTAGAAAGTATAAAAGTTCTAGAAAGCATAAAAGTTAATGGACTCAACATACTAACCCACTAACAAGGCCCAACCAACAAATGACCCAAACTTTATTTAAATTCACTACCGGTGCTATCAGATAGAAGCCACCACAAGAAAGTTAAGAGTTAGGCTTAGTAGATGAATGGTATTCTCCTTATAATAGTTAGCAGGTGATGATTCATCAGAATGCTAATTTTTATAATCAGATGGCTGCAAATTCCAGTAATAGGGAAGGTGGTGTGCTTCCAACGCCGTGCTTGTTTGCTAACGTTCTTTGCAGCATCGGGTGGGGGTAACGAACATAAGTTTTGGGTTTGAAGAAAAGAAATAGTTATGATACGATATTTGATCATCTATGTAGGGATGTACTAATGATTTTGTACCTGCTGGCCTGCAAGAGTAACGCCTTGAGAAACCTCCTAACTTGTTACGGAGGCTATATTTATACAAATCCGAGCAGGTAGCTTGTATGAAATCCATAGTTTTGGCAAGAGCTACTGATTGCATTCTTTTTTTTTTTAATTGAAATCCTCATTAGGTATTTTTTAATTTAAGAGAGCTTTAAGAAAGGGTCGTCACTTTTAACATTTAATTACGGAAGATGGGTATAAGGTTGAAGGAAAATTTTGTTCAATTCGATCAATCAATCTAACGTATCTAATATGACATGACATTTCAGTAACTTTAGTAAGAATTTGCAACAGCCATCAATTTTAAGCTAAACGTGTCTGGATTTTAAAAGGTAGTGTTAAAAATGAAGGATTGTATTTTTTTAAATAAAATCTATGGTGGTCACTATACTTAAAATAATTTAATCATAATATACTTTATAAATAAAATTACAATAAAATCATAATTATGTATTATTCTTAATTATTTCTAATTATTATTCTATTAAATTTAAAATTGAATAATATGAAAAGATTAATACATTTTATTTTTTATTTAAAAAGTATAGATTAAAATATGGCGATACTTAAATAAATACATGAATATTTATAAGAGAACAAGTTCTCTAATAGAAATAAAAAATATTGAATTTTAAAAAAAATTATGCATGCAAAAAATATTCAAAATCATTTTAATATTTCTAATTTTAGAATGGCCATAATAAATTGTTATACGTCAATATTGATTTATAAATGTAAGTCGTATAACTAGAAATTTTAAAAATAACATTTTAATTTATTTAATCTTAAATTTAATTTAGGATTATAATTTATATTTATTGTAAACATAATTCAAAACTTAATAAATCACAGTATACTAGTTAGTCTGGTTATTCAGACATAAGGTGATCATGTCCCAATTTCCCAAACGTTAACAAACAGTACAAAGCTGTCAAAATGGCTCCGTTGTTGAATTGCTGACGCAGGAGAAGTGTAAGGACTGGAAATACTGTAATGAAGTCACTCGGGGTACCAATCTTGTATAAATCTGTTTTAACAGGAATTCATTTCTGCTTTTCATTCTCTACATTATATACAGAGCGTTTCCCATTCTGACGAGTAATTGCCTAACACCCATTTCAATCATCGAATGAACAGTGGAAAAAAGAATTAAGAGAGGAACTATTTAGGCCAATGATTGAAGCAGTTCATATCATTATTAGGCTTTTGTGGCCTCAACTGGGGTTTTGCCCTTGCTGGCAACGATTTGCTCAAAAAGATCTCTTATTTTCAATCCAATGATCGTTTGGAAGAGACCTGTTCCATTGTTACTTCCTGGGAAATCAGCATTCTTCAGCATTTGTTGGGTCACTTCTCCATAGAACTTGGTGGACATGTTGCTCAAGTGGCTCTCTACATAGATCAGCTCATCTAATCTATCAAACTGTCCATCCATCTCCAAAACAGATACCTGAAATAACAAACAGAACAAGCAAACTATTAGTATCAATCAAACTTACCAAAACAGCAGAATTTGAGCTAGTTTTTCGGAGGAGCCAAGAAAAGAGAAAGCATAGAGCGTATTTTAACTTGAAAACTTGTTCAACTTTGCTCCAGTGGCTTCATGAAATTAGATAAAAGGTACCATATGTAAAATTTTAACAAGTGAAGATTAATATATAAGCCTAAGGAGCTACTCCACCTATCACCAATTGGTTTTAGGATGGAACCTCACTTGGGCGTATATGTGATCTAGCATTCCTTCTCGTAT
>JANKOE010000005.1:16974267-17013076 GCA_026284465.1 Erythroxylum citrifolium
AACCTCACTTGGGCTTATATGTGATCTAGCATTCCTTCTCGTATGGGCCCGTAGGCCCATTATGAATTCTAACAGATACCTCATGGCCGTAGTAAGTGTCGGGTCCGTCGGAGAACTTGATGCCAGGATAAGGGCAAGTGAGCTTCCTACCACATGGTATCCATGAAATGGTTGACCCTTCATCAAACAGATAAACAGGGCTAAACAACTGCACTCCTTCTCTCATTATCAGCCTAACTCTCAAGATCTTCCCCTCATTGTCATCTGCAATGAGTTGAGTTGGCAGAACTTCAATTACAGCATCAGCATATTGCTTTTGCGGATCTGAAACCAGGACAAATCAAGGCACTCTATGTTACACTGTTCTGTTAAACAGGCAGACAAAACTGTTGCATTTTCTACTAGGATTTTGAAGACAATTTGAAATGATGGCCATTTGAAGAGGAAAAAAGAATAATCTGTATGAAGTTATGAACGTTCGGAAACAGCCTCTCTCTCTCATACGGATAAAACTACGCACTGTTGGACCTCTCTAGATCCTACATTTCAGCGAGACTTGTTGTTTTAAAGTTATGAACGTTCAAGAATTTGGATAACAAAAACATTAGTAATATCACAGTAAAAGAGCAGCTTAGCTGTTGAACCTCAACCCATTTCAAGTATGGAGAAGGTTACACACTGTCACACAATACTGTGATTATTTGAAGCATACCAATATAAGCATCAAAATCTGGCCTGCGAGCTTCAATGCTGGCTTTAATGCTTTCAAGGCTGTGTCCTCGCTCTGCCATGTCTCTCTGTATATATGTTTGAACATGCTTAGTTCACATAAACAGTAATAAATCACTTGAATGTTCTGAAAGAGGTTGGCGCAGAGGGATCACCTGAATCTTCCATGCAAATTTAACTTCATTACTGATGTCCAAGTAAATGCTGAAGTCCAATAGTTTCCTTACACGCTCATCAAACCTACATATTTTGAACAGGAAACTAATTGAAATCATCACATATTAACCACAAAACGTAAGTATGGATTCATGAATATGGTCATCCTTTTTCAATCTATTGGTTTAATAGAAACATACAAAGAGCTAGTTTTGTTATGGACTACAAGCGTCCGTGGACTGAAGAACTTGGTTTAACCTTGTCTACCATAAGCCTTCTGCTCGTCTCCACGTATATACTTCTACGGGGCAGCTGTTCTTATACTTTCTATGGCCCATGTACATAATTGCGTCTCTTATGCATATACGTGTCACGTAAATAGTATGTGAAACCGTCAATTTCCACAAATTATAAAGAGAATTACAAGGTTCCACAAGCATGCGTATGGTAGAGAGTAGAGACTAAAGAGAAATGATATGCTGCACTTACATTGGGTGCAGACCTTCAATGACAAGAATCTTAGGAGGCTTAATGAGCTCAGGAGGATCCAAAAGACCAGTAACATGATTGTAAATAGGTTTCTCAACAGCAATTCCATCTTTAAGAGCCTTCACTTGCTCATACATGAGATTAAAATCGTTAGCTGTTGGGTCAAGAGCAGTGACACCATTTTCCTTCCTTCCAGTCCTATCAAGGGAGTGATAATCATCCAAGCATATGACAGTAGTGGTGTCACTTATGAGTGTGTTTGAGTCTGGGTTGCCACCTTTTGGTGATTCTGCTGCTCCACCAAAAACACTGGTCAACCTCCTCATGAAAGTACTCTTACCACAACCAGAGTCTGCTGCAAGACCAATCACCACGGTATCTCCTAAGCAGGTAATGACACTGCTGCCACACCTACTATTGGTTTTCTTGCCACTGCTATGGAACACTAGATGGTTCTGAGAGAAACCCAATCGGGCCTTCGTTGGTGTGGAGACATAGCATGTTGAATTCAAGGAGTGGGTTGTGTAGACTCTGCAAACAGCAGCCATTGGTATGGTAGACCAAAGAACAAAGCCTCAGCTTCTAGTTCAGCATGGGTAAAGATGGCATTTCGTCTAATATTTTGTTGAATTGAAAATTAGAAAAGAGATGGAATTGTCGATGAGGTGATGCCACTTTGTGATGGAGAGAGGTATGGAGACGCTTGCTTGGTTGCTATTTATTGCAGTTTGGAAGAGACAAAATTTGAGGTTTAGTGGCACACAGACTTAGTTTTTGGTGTGTAAAAAACAAGTTTTCATCTCTTAAAAAAAAAAAAAGTCCGGTTGTTTGGCAAGCCCAAAAGGCACCGCACACCAGGTTTGGATTGGACTTGGGTGGGACTCCTATAGTTTACTTCTAGATGACCTTAACAAAATCGGCTGCTAGACGGACGCCGCTTAATGTGCTACTATACAGTATATACCAATGGTTTTAATATACCAATGGTTTTAAAATTAGATCGCACCGATCAGTTTAATTGAGAGAAGTAAGAACCAAGCTGCTGTCTAGTTGACTTGTGTAGAAATAAAAATACCGTAAGTCATCTTCTTCTTGAGGTCTTTGCCTTCAAACCTTTTTCAATCTTAGTCTCCGGCTCCAGTTAAACTTTAATTTCTTATAATTTTAGTTTTGTTCAATATTTTTTACTGTCTCCTATTCTTCTTTTCTTTGTCTTTGTTCTATTCTATGTATTGTCTTCTTTGTGCCGGATCACAAGTTACCCTCCTTGTTGGTAATATGAGAGACAGAGAGATAACACAAGTGTGAAACTCCTTTGCCTTGTTGGTAATATGCCAAAACCATAAACACTAGTGTTTATCAAGACAAAATATGATAAGTTGGATTGCCATATTTATAAAGCCTCACACTGATAAAATACCCTTCAGATCTTCTGTACCCAATAACCGTGTGCCGCTTGTTCCCCTTGCATCCAAGCCAACTTATCATATTTTGTCTTGATTTCAGTCCATATGTTGCTTCATTGATCCCATAAAAAAGAAAATTAAAAGAATTGTTATATCATGTATGATTGTATCAAGCTGGAGATGGTTTTTCTAATTAAATTATTTCTCTGTTTCTTTTTATTTTACTCAAAATTTGGAAAACTAGTCTAGTTTAATTTAGTTATCGAGTGTTTTAATACACAAAATCAAGGCATCTATTTTTATTTTAAACCATTTACAAAAACAAGGTATATGGTAAATAAAAGCTTTTCATTCACTTGTATGTCTTTCATTTTTAACTTTCCTATTACCCCCTTTTAATACAAATGTTATTAACTATACTGATTAGTCAACTACAATATGTACTCAGAAGGATAAGTATTTTCAATATATTTTGCTTTCCTATAATGTCCAAATCTTATAGTTGTGTACAAAACTTAAAAATTATTTTCTTATTTTTCAGTTGAAATTATAAAGGAAAATATGTAATCGCCAGAAAATTTTTTTGATAAACTTAATATCCTTTACTCGTGATAAGTCTAACCTAACAAGGAATTATTATTCTTGTTCCTAAATATCTAATAGAAATATTCAATATAAATGCATGTTTTACGGTAAAATATTTAATGGAGGAGGAATTTAGAGAATGAAGAATATTATGTTGGCCTTAAGGACAATATTGCTTCTTACAAAAGGGTGTCGTTTAATGTACGTGAAAGGATTGGAAATTATTTGCAACAAGTAGAAAAAAAAAGGAAAATAAAGAGACTCCTAATATATCTTTTGGATATGATTAAGCACGGCAAGTATTAGATAAGGGAAAAGAGAAAGTTATCATTGATATAGATTCTTACTTTTTATCTAAGTGCTACTTTGAAAGTATTTATGATCACAAATATGTACTTTAAAATTTAGTGACAAATAAACATTTTTCAAGTCATAATATATTAAAGAGTGTAAAAGAAAAAGAGGTCTATACTATTATTTTGGATAATAAATTTTGGGATGCTTATTTGATTATTGTGAAGATTGTGGCTTTATTTGTAAGGTTGTTGAGGATTGTTGACTCAGAAGAGAAGTCATCTTTAGGGTATATATATATGATGCAATATATAGAATTTGTAAAACGATTATGAATCTTTTTTAAAGAAAGGAAAAATTATACAAGCCTTGCATATATATTTTTGACCAATGATAAGATAAGCATCTTACTTAAAGGATCCTCATAGCGGCTTACTTTTTTAATCCTTATTACTTATATAATAGAGATTGGTTGGGTCGGCTGTGCTAGGCCCAGATTCATTCACACCTGCTTGTGGCCCGTTTGGCCCACCAGTTGCTAGACTCCCATGTAAACACAATCATCTACGTAAACCTAGCATCCACAACATATATAAGGTACTGTTCCCATCGGATTGAGGTATGAGACTAAAACCCTAGCTGCTATCTGATATTCCCAACCTCTTAAACCTCGAAAGGTACTGACTTGAGCGTCAGAGGGGCCTTCCGGGAACTAGCCCCCGGCGTGCCTTCATCTGTTTTGCAGGTATCTCACAGCCAGAGTTGAACAGGTCATGGATCAAAATGACGACAGTCCGATTCAGCAAAATCCGGCTGAACCAGAGATATATGAACATATGTCGATGGTATAGGTGGTCTTTTTGATATGATTGAATGCAAATGAGTTTTCTTTAATAAAAAGCAATTAAATGCAATAAATAAAATTGAATTGTATCCTAAAGGTTTAGGAAATTTTGCTAGATCTTGTACAAAGAAAGCACTTATGATTAAAAAAAAACCACTACTGTAAATTTTCATACTTTTAGTTTATCATTTAATTACTAATAATATATTTTTTGTGTTTATAACTATTGGTAAAAGTACTTTACAATTGAGAAAACTTGTATTAGATTACTTAGTCAAATAGTTTTTGCATAAGCCTGTGGACGTAATTGAAGTGTTGTTTAATGTATTCATGTAAAAAATGAAACTGCCTGCAATATTAGGGACTCATGATTTTGTTTATATTACTTATAATCAGACGATGAAAATAAGTATTTTTATTTATTAAATTTTATTTTAAAATAGTTATACTTTTTATTATTGATTTTATAATTTCTCTGTTATGTATTTAAAGCAAATAGTAAGAAGAGAATATATGATTTAATTGATATCGATTATATTGACCATATTGATTTTTTGATCGAAGGAGAAGAACCATTGCTTGATGAAAAAGTGATTTATAAAAAAAATGCATTTTTCATAACGAATGAATTAAAAACATATACCGATGGTCCGTTAATATCTTATTTCAAATATATTTAACGTTAACGGTATAATATATTATAAAATTACAATAGAGAACAATTACATGCATAACTAATTTGTAATCTTTTTGCATGAAAGTATGATTTATGAACATTTAATTAATATTGGAGAATTTGAAGCTTTTGAAAAAGAGGAGAAACAATTTCTTTCATAAACATAATTGGTTTTTATTGTTATTATAAGTTTTATGTTAAATTCAATTTTATTAAATTTATTATATATTAATAGACATGAGTATAATAAAGACAGCCTTTTTCGGATTTTCTTAGGAACATAAATTGACTGGACGCAGGAAGCTTTTCAGGGGCAAGTTGTAATGCGACTCATTAACTCGTTATTTGAGTTATTTAGTATGAATTGGTGAATTGATATAATCAATTAAAATTATTAAACAAGCTTGGATTTTAAATGTTGGTTCATAAGTAACTTTTTTTTTTGTTGCCTACAAGATGTCTTAGGAGGCCCCAATTATGAGAAGGCACTTTTAAACCATTCATACCTAAATTAATCCTCACTCGAATTAGACAAGTCCCTTACGAAAAGTAAAACTCTAACCTCAAATTTTAAACAATTACATATACGAGAGTTGTTCAAACCATGGTATGAAATTTTGTACAGGGAAAGACGACCTTTTGATGACAAAAAGAAGGGCGTCGATTGTTTATACTGAAAGTTACGAGGCTTGAAGAAGGTACTCAAATGTCATGACTCGTGACAGGTCAATATCAGTTATTTTCATATTATATTTATACTTATTTTTATAATTTTTATTTCCACAATTTTAAACTTCTCAGTGTAGCACTTTAATACTCGGTCCAATACATGCCCATTCTATTAAATCCTGGAAATTTCAGTGGACAACTTGCATTGATTCTCTGGTCTGGAGATAATTTGTGACATGAAAAAGGTACTCACAGCCTCCTAACTACACTGCAAACAAGCAGTGGTTTAATAGAAAGCAGCTTAAATTACTGTCAAATTAGGAAACTCAGAAGTCTTCAGATTATTTCTCATTTCACTTTTTCTTTTCCAAATTTTTTCCCAATAATAGTAAACCGATCAATCATTCTCTGTTAATGATATTTGATCTAAGGTTAAGAACATCTTATTTCTGATTTCTGATTTCTCCGATAACAAAAGTTGTCGCCTGTGACATCTTGTAAATTCTTCCAAAGTACTAACCAACTACCTAGAATCTGCCATCTCGTCGGAGGCACTACTGAAAATGAGGACCTAATACCATTTCCTTGCTTTCCCGGAGAAGGGCGAACACAAATGGAAATCAACTCACCATGTTGAGATCGGAAATGATGTTTACGGATCAATTGAACTACCAAAGTAATCCATCTTACCAAAATGGAGGATTGATTATCGAGAAAGAATCAACAGATATCCCATGCTCAAGCCGAGTATATTTCAATTGATGTAACTGACATAATCACCAGAACAAGACAATCAAGCAAGCAGTGTAGGATGATACAAGAACAAGAAGAATTTACTAAAACCCTGAAGAAGCAGCAAGGCAAAATCGGGTTCAGGCTATCCAACTTAAGGATCTTACTTGTGTCCCCTGAAGTACAGATAAATTTTCTGCACAAGCCAAAGAAACCAAGTCAGAGCATTACTCTTCATGTAGATGAACTAGAAGATACAAGAATACAAGTGGCTGAGTTTTGATTTACCCTTTTGATAAATACAACAAGAACTATATTGTCTTTGAGCAATTTTGACTAGTCTGTACAAATGGTACGATCCTTTATCTTGAGAAACAATTTTCTCCATTTCTCTTATTATTTTCTTTTCATTCTACTTCTCATTTTGTTCACAGCTCTGACAGCAAAAGCGCATTCAATTTCATAATGCTTTTCATACCACTATAAACAATACCAATGATACACTATAGATCAATATGAACAAGGGCCTAGACCTAGGTAATCCAAGTCAAATTTGTGTCTTTAATAAAAGTGTCCCATAAGGTTAGCATCCTGAGAACTAAAAATGCTAACCTCCTCAGGTCATTTGATATACTCAAACACCTAAAACCTAGACCAATATCTAACAACTTCAAACACCATGACATTAAATGGCAATGGCTGCAATCACAACAACTGAGCAAACAAATTATGACCAATCACCTGGATAACCCACACGCTAAGCAGTGACTCGAGACAAAATAAGCCAAATCCCACAAAGTAGAAGATCTGCATGACAAACAAAGATTTAGTTGGACATGAAAATCAGTAGCATTGGGAAGAAGAAAATCATGACATAACTACTAATTTGGATAAGTGCCGAAAAGGTGTCAACTTAAGCATCAAAAGGGAATTTCTACCAGGGATAACAATGCAGTTAGATGCCTCAAAGTTCATCAGGAAGTGGAAACTTTTATTTAGAAGCATATGAAAACTAAATAAACCAGTTATAAAAGCAGTAATCTGATTTGAAATTAACCATTAAAGAACACTTTGGTTCTCTATACATTACAAAATGAACTTAATTAGCACCGGCTGCTAAGCAATACTAGGAAATTTCATCCTAGTGTGATTAAACAATATAAGGCTACGTGGAAATGACAAGATCAGCACATAACAGAACTTACCCCAACCAACACGCTATCAGAAATGACATCAATTGCCGCAAGTATGCCCCTGCAATTGAAAATATGGAGAATTGAGAGCTCAAAGTACAACTCATAACATTTTACCTCACATGGCATATACATGAATAATTCAATTTCATGTGATCTCCTCAGGTAATTTGCAATGGATACTCTAAGCACTTACGTCAAGGACTTCCCGTGGAAGACAACAGGTGGGGCAATCGCAGCAAATATAGAGAATGCAAGGTGAAGCTGCATTTAAACAATATCAATAGCTGTCAGAACAAGTTCAACAGAAGAAAGCAAATGCACCATCTACTGACAAATGTTGGAAGCTCACCATGTAGAACAAGAAAAACCAGCCGAATTTCAATGCACTGTCCGTCCTGTAAGTTGAAAATAGAAGTAAATTCAATTGATTTAAGTGCTATAAATTGGATTACTGAAGTTAAGCTGAGCACATCTATTTTACTCGCATTACTTTTTATCAAGGTAATAAAGCTTTCAGAAATGTCTTGGGATCACCAACTGCTCTGCAGCATGAAATAGAAAGGTTGTTTTTTATGGTTCAATCAGGAGTCTTATCATACTTGGGAAGCTATACTTCATCAAAAATGAGTTTGGGAATATTTTAAGAGAGTAACTATGCTATGTGTACCATCATATCTGATGCTAACAACTAAGATGTTTTTTGTTCTATTCATCATGGAAGCTTTGCATGTGTTATGTCAGGTAATTATTACATTCTAGCTCTTTATGCAGCGTTGTTTCCAAAGTCATTGTTGGATCCATGTTAGAGTACATCTTTTAGTCCTTTGAGTTGAGACATTCTAAGATTAAAAGAAAGAGGGTCATGAAACTTGCCTCATTGCTCGATAGAGAGGCCTATACCATAGAACATATGAGAGAGGACATCCAAGTAGAGCATATATTGTCGACAGGAGAAAAATCTTGACACCTACATGTAATTAGCTTCTTCAGTAATGAAAACACAAATTTTTGTTGTTGAACATAATTTATGACCACTCCGTTAATATAACTGGAAATGAAGCACTCACCTCCACCTTTAATCCAGCAGACCATTACAGCAATTACGTTATATGAAAGACAAAGAACTATACCTGCATGTGCCACATGAAAAGATGATCAGTAGTTCACCACCATGGATTAATATTTAAGTGGATAATAACTGTATTTTTGTTAGTCGCATCTATCCTCAGAAAGAACTTGCAACACTATCATCTAGTTGCTTCTAGTCTCCCACAGAGAAGTTGCAACACTAACATGTATTCCAGTTTTACCTATTACATTTTACTTTGTCTTCTATTGAGAAAGAATCAGATTACATATCACGCAATATAGACACAAAAATCTCACTGCCTAAAAAAGCTCAAAAATGAGCAACAAAAACTGTGAGCACTGCTATTTCCACAATTTCCCATCTCAGTATTAACATGCCCAGTCTTTTCAATTGCCAAATATTGAATATCAAACTGAGACTCCATTTGTGTTTAGAAGTATCAGGGGGAAGTAACAGTTCTGACAAAACAGTTATATGCATAGAGAAATTATGCATTAAGAAATTTCTAGTTCTATGATAAAAGTACATCAACCATTTCCAACAAAAAAATAAAAGCAGGAATAAATTCATATAATTTTTTATTATAAGAAGAAAAGGAAGAGTTCCAATACCTAGCCAACTTGCAAAAGCCAAATATTGCAGTCTCTGGGCATGAATAGGTATTTCATTTGCTATATCATGATGGATTATTGGAAAGAAAGGGGGCCAGTTTCTATCATCTACAGGGACACCAGCTGATATTTGATATTAAACCCAAGACGGTTAGTTATCCACTTGGCTAAACAGAAGCATAAAACCACATACAAACCCGTAAAAAAAATAATAAGGCAGCATAAAAACTCTGTGGGCTGCAATCTTGGTACTCACCTTTGGAAACAGCATCTTCCCTCCTTTTGATTTCCTATACAAAGTAAAGGCAACTATTAAGATTAAGGTCATGTTGCACTATCATTATTTTCCACAAACCAACATCAAACAGTCAAGCATATCACAGTTACGCAAGTACACAATTCTAAGCAAACAGAAACTTCTTTTAAACATCAGAAACCACAACTGTATTGTCTAAAGAAACCTGTTCTCTCCGTTTAAGCTCCGCTTCCCAATTTGCAAGCTCTCTCCCCTTTTTCTTTGAATCCTGCACGACACATAAGTAAAATTATAGCATACGCGAATTAAAAAAAAATAGAAATCATGAAATGTAATTACACTCATGGTATCAAGCGGAATGTCCACAGTTGCATCATTATGTCCGAACCCAACAGGATTGGATCCCAACGTAGGCATGCGTGCCTTCGATCCAGGAGCAGCGGAGCCATTCTGTCAATGAACAGCAAGCACATACAGTTAACCGGCTTTGATTGTTCAATTTTGAAAAACAAAAATCTTAAACAATGCAGATCCAAATAACTAAACGAACCCTGGGCTTGGACAAGATTACTAAGAATTGAAAGTAAATAAAACTCAAGCCGAGAAGCTAAAAATAGGAGCAGATCTGAGGGAGGCCAGAAATGGAAGCGAAAGAAAAGAATTTTTTTATAAAAAAAAAGTGGCTACCGAGAAAGGATTAACTTCATCTTCATCGAAGGGATTGGGATCGTGGCTGTAGCGACTCATTTTTCTCTTTTCTCCAACAAAATCGCACCAATTCTAATCTAACCAACAATCAAACACTAGCAAGCAAGCGGTGTATGAATGTGTTTCCTTTTTTTGCCTTTGCTTTCGGGTGACGCGGGATTATCACCTGGAATTTGGTTTTCTTGGCTGCCCCTCTCTTTTTCAATATTTGCGCCTTTTGCCACTTTCGTCATTTTGCGTTGTGGCTGAGGTGGTCGTACGAGGTGGTGCCACCGCATTTCGAAGTTTTGAAATTTGGCCACGGCAGATGAATGTCACGTGACGCCCACGAGGCGTTAGTGCTGCGAAAGCAGCCTCGCGCCCGTTGTCGGTTACAGTCACTAACGAAAGTGATGTGATCACGGTCACATGGGTTAATGGATGTGTGATCCCGTTGCTATGTCACAAATTTAACTGTATTCCTTGACTTCCTCTGCCAGAGCTAGGAAATCAGAAAGAAGTTTGAAAAGCTTAGGAGTCATCAAACGAGATGTTTAAAAACAAAAGAAGAATATGGCATCCAGTATTATTTAACACAACCCTTTATTAATTATTTTAATCGCCATGAAGGGATAGAATACCTTTATTCGTATTATTGTCTTCTGAAAAAAGATTCAGAAAACAAAATATTCCCCTGTTAAAGTGCTAATAAATAAGAAAGTGAGAAATTTAGGACAAATTTGATGATTTATTCGGATACGCAACTATGGCTATATATATAGCCTTACAAAAACATAATGTAAAGAAATAGGCTACCAACATCTCCAAACTTCTGATAATATAAGACAAGCCTTTATTTGGTTGGATTTATTACTAGTAGAGCTTTTATTAGTAGGACTTTTTTTTTCTGTAGATCTTTTCTGAAAAACACTTTTTTAAGAAGTCAGTTGATTGTTTGGCTGTCATTTAAAAAAGAGCTTTTTTGAAAGAGCTTTATACAGTAGACTGTTTAGCAATATAAAAATAAAAAATACTTTTAATTTTAACTATATTTTATTATGTAATAAAAATTATTTATGCATATAAATATTATTTAAAGTATATTAAACAGTATGCAAAACACAATATATTAATTATTATATAATTTTAAACCATATAAAATATAAATAAAAATATATCTAATCAAATCTTTTATATAGATTATAACATAAGTAAACTAATATCAAAAATAAATATTAAAACGTATAAAAAACCAAATAATATTATATAAATCCCAAAATAAATACCCAACTTGAGTAAATAGTTAAATACATAATAAACTGAAAAATGGGTTAGTGGGTATTGTGGGAATTATGTGTACAACATAAAGACAAAAAGGATTAAAAAATAAGCTCATTAATTGATCTGAAAATTTTGCCTGAAAAAATGCTTTTTTGAGAAGCTTCAAATTTGAGCTTATTAAAAAGTTGTATTTTGAGTGTCAAAAAAGTTATATCTATTAAAGAAGTGCTTTTTTATTTTACAGCCAAACACCCATTTTTCTTTTAAAAAGGCTTTTATGGTAGAGAAAAGTACTTATTAGCCTCCCAAAAGCTCATCCAAACAAGCACTAAATCTAAGCAAAATAGAATCCTAATAAATCAGGGATTTATTCAACTAACAAAAACAAAGATATTGACTAAGTCGTGACAATACCTCCTTTGAACTAAATACTAAGCATTTAGTTTACATCAGTCTCGAGACAAACTCTTAGAAGCTTGCACATTCTCTGAAAAGCATCCAACTTTAGTGGTTTAGTGATCACATCAGCCAATTGCTCCTGCATTCTACAGTGGACCAGTTTCACTGTACCAGCATTTGCGAGGTCTCGAAGGAAATGAAAGCGTACATCTATATGTTTACTATGACCATGCATTACAGGATTTTTTGATAGCTTGGTCGCAAAGCTACTGTCACAGTAAATAACAGTTGTTTCACCTTGATTATGACTCAACTCTTCCATTACCCTCCTCAACCAGACTACTGGACATAAACATGAAGCTGCAGCTATAAATTCTGCCTCAATAGTTAACAGACTTACTACAGATTGTTTTTTAGATGACCATGATACAGCCCCTGAGCTCAACGAAAAATACATATCCTGACGTGTTTTTTCTGTCTTCCAAGTCTCCAACATAGTCACTGTCAGTGTAGGCAACAAGCTCATCATCTCCTCCCTTCTTGTAGAGAATCCCAAACTCAATAGTTCCCTTTAAATACCTCAATACCCTTTTTGTTGCCTGCAAATGAAGCTTAGTTGGATTTTCCATATACCTACTAACAAGACTTACCACAAACACCATATCAGGTCGAGTAGTCGTGAGGTATATGAGGCTTCCTACTATTTGTTTGAAGTAAGTCTTGTCCACCTTAGCTCCTTCTTCATCCTTCATGAGCTTAAAGTCAAGAACAATTGGATTATGGACAGGATTGCATTCATTCATACCAAACCTTTGTAGCACCTCTTGAGCATATTTTTTTTTATTGATAAAAATTCCATCAAATCGCTGCTCAATTTCAAGACCAAGGAAATACCTCATTCTTCCAAGATCAATCATGTCAAACTCATTTTTCATGAAGGTTTTGAATTCTACAAACATCTGTTCATCATTTTCAGTAAAAAGAAGATCATCAACATACAAACTTACAGTCAATATGCTACCATTTGTTCTTGTCTTCACAAACAATGTATGTTCATAGTCACACTTCTCAAAACCTTCCTTCAAGAAATAAGCTTCTATGCAGCTATACCAAGCACGAAGAGCTTGCTTAAGCCCGTATAGTGCCTTTTTTAACTTGTAAACTTTCTACTCACTTCCTTTGTGGACATAGTGTAACATCTCATTCCCATATTAAGAGTTAGAACTAAAAAATATGGTACATATGAGATCAATGAGAGATTAAGAAAAATGCATTTTCATGCTTATGCATATTATTATAAGCATACACGCACGTGAATTTGAATTTTTGCACACATTAAAACGACTGTACATGTATTCATTGACATTCCAAGTATAATTGACTTATATATGTGAAAGGTGATTTTATTGAGAATTGTGGTTTATGTGTACTAAAAATTTAATTGCAAAGTGTGTTTAGTGATTTTGAATTTTTGGTGAATTTTAGGAATAAATTCAAAATGTCACTTTGGGAGTAAATCGATAGAAGGAAATAGAAATACGAAACAAATGATATTGGAGAATTGTTAAAAATGATTTTAGAAATTATTGAGAAAATGACTTTGAAAATTTAGAGATGATTTCAGGATTTGTGAGAAAATGATATTAGAATTTGGGAGACATTTGGAGTAAGATTTAAAGATGATTGAACTAATTAAATGAGAAACTAGTTAAAGTCTTAGGAATTGGACACTAATTTGGGAGACATTTGGAGTAAGATTTAGAGATGATTGAACTAATTAAATGAGAAACTAGTTAAAGTCTTAGGAATTGGACAAGTATCCAAATCCTAAGACTTGTCCAATTCCTAAGCCCACGTTTCTTTTAACTTTGAAAGACAAAAACACTGTATTGTCTTGTCTTAAAAAATATCTTCTTCATGGCTTTCTTCTTGAAACTTCTTCTTCTTCTTCGGATCTTGATTCATCGAGCCTTCACCAAAGTTACACTTTGGTTTCCTCTACCTATTGCTGCTCCCACTTTGTTATTTCTTTCATTTGCCCCAAGAAAACCTAACCCAATCCACATTGAAGATGATGTATGTGAATGTAAGAAGAGTTAAGGCTTCTTGAGATTTTCGAGAATTTTGAGTTTTATCAAGTAAGTATTATGTAAATCCTTATGAGTGGTAGAAATATGAATCAAATTTGGTGATATATTTGTCATTACATGATCATGAGAAAATGGTTATTTCATAAACACCGAGGGTTTAAGATGAAAACAAAGATTTGTGGTTTTTACGTATTTGATGATTAATATGTCATAAAAGTGTTTCAAAATGATTATTGAGTTGAAAGATCAATGAAAATAGGAATGAAATGAGTGCAGAAATTTTTGGAGAAGGCTTGATATATATATATATATACACACATACACGTGTATGCTCTATTTTCTTTACTGTGTATACTTGAGCATTTTGAGTGTTTTTCTTAGAGATGATTAAAAATGAATTTAGAGTTAAGGGATAGTTGTAAGTCTAGGTTCTAATATGGGAAAGTGAATTAAAATGAAAGTTTGAGAATAAAAATGGAAAATGTACATAAGATGAAAGTGCAGAAAAATGAGGGTGAAGAAAACGCAGAAATGAAGAAGATGAGTGAATATGAGATGTTTTTTATATTTAGTGTTGATTCTTGGTTTTTGGTCTATTTTTGAATGTGTTGGGTTGAATGAAGTTGAAAATGGAGGTTGAAATAAGTTAGAAATGGTATATGTTGGACCCCGAACTTTTCTTGAAAGTTAGAACTATTAAATGAGAAATTGTTAATGATTAGTTAAGAGTAAAGAAAAGGAGAATTCTTGAATTTGAAATGATATACAAGATTTAGGTAGTGAATGTACTTAGTTGATGATGAGTGGGTATATATGTGTATGTTCTGTTATTAATGTTTATGATTAATCATGGGCTCTAATTTATTTATAGATGATATTGAGTTTAAATGAAAGTTGAGAGGCATAATAGTGATTGAGCATGAAAGTTAAAAATGCAGAAAAGTAATAGAGCATGAATAGGTTGACTATGAATTCTTGGTTTTTGATGATTTTTGACTAAACTTACATATTTTGGAGTAATATGAAATTATGATGAATGAGTTGATTGAAATGGAGTAGAAAGACTATAATAAAAATAGAAGTGTTGGATTTTGGATAGTGGAAGTCTAAAAATTTTCTAAGAATGAATAGTGGAGAGTTGGATTTTTCGATCTGAAACTTCTGTGATTTTTCTGGGTTGATCTAGAGAGATTTTGATAAAATTGTCTTCATAAAAGTTGTAGTTTATCTTGCTGGCTTTCTAATGCAATAAAGTATGACATTTTTCGATATCGGGACTGAAAGTTATGATTTTTAGAAGTTTGGATGCTGTTTAGAATGGAACCTTCGGGACAGCCATTTTGACTGAAATTTTGACCCTTTTAGAAGTAAAAATTGTTTTTGAGTTTTTCATGAAAGTTGTAGGTCTGGAATTCTTCTTTAAAACGATCTTTGAATGACCTTAATCCGATATTTGTAGCAAAAGTTATGGAGGTTTGAAGTTGAGATGTTGGTGAAGAAGAAGAAGTGGAAAAGCACCGTAGTGCCTTTAAGTTTTTAGGCCAAAAAGCACCGTAGTGCAAACTACGGTGACTTTGAGGGATAGCAAGAAAAGCACCGTCGTGCAAAAGCACGATGGCGACATTGTTTTGATAGCAAAAGTTGCTACGGTGCAATTGCACCATGGCGACTTTGAAGTTTTGAGAGGTTGATGAATATTCGATAGTCTTTTGGCCATAACTTTTTCGTCCGACCTCCGATTGACCTGATTTTTAAAGCGTTGGATTCATAAGACATTTCTCTATCTCTTCATAAAAATTTATAGTTTTTGGAATTTATCTGAAAAAGTTTGATGGAATCAAAGTGAGAGGATCGGTTAAAAGAGTATGAGTTGGATATTTTTACTGAACATGCTTCAGTATTTTGATGATATCTTGACTTGTAGAGCTCCAAAGGTGATGATTCTTGTTACTAAATAAACTAGAGACATGTAGCTACAAATTATCTAAAGGAATCGAATTTCAATTCAGTCCCCAAGACTTTCAATTTCTAGAGTGAAGTTGAGTATAGTGTACAATCTTTTTTTAGCAACAATCCAAAAGTTTTTGGGCCATAACTTTTGCTCTAGTCATCCAAATGAGATGATTCTTGATTTGGATTAAAATAGAGAGATAAGGCTACAAATTTTTTGATGAAATTGAGTTTTAATTCAGTCTCTAAGAGTATCAATTTTTGGATGGAAGTTGAGCACAGAATATCGTTTTAGTATAAGAACAGTCTGAAAATATTTAGGGTATAACTTTTGGACTATTGAATCAAATTGAATGATTTTGATGTCATTGGAAAATTGAGACAATGAGAAACATTTTCCTAGAAGGAAGTGTTATCAAATTCCTTCAATTACATTATTAGAAAAAGGTCTTTATTTTTGGAAGGAGTTAAGCATGATTTAAATAATTTTGAGGTTTTGCTAGATTAATTATTTTATTTGGAGTTAATTATTATGTTGATATTGGTAGGATTTTAAAATATGGTTTAGTTGAATTAAGTAACAAGGGTATATGTTTGAGGGCTTTTTGGGAAGATCACTTAAGCATTTAAGTTGTAAGGCTTGTAAGGAAGGGTATAAGGGTCTTTTCATGCTCATTAATGGCAAAATTGAAATAAAAGGAGTGGTCTTGTGTTTAAGAAGGGGCAAAATGTGGATTGGAAGAGGGAAAGGTGAGAAGCAATGAAAATTAGAGAGAAAGCAAAGAGAGAGTGTCGGTTTTGAGAGAAAGGAAGGAGGAAGCTAGGGTTTCTTCGTTTCTTAGGTTTTCAATAGGGATTTTCAAATTGTTCAAGAAGGAAAAAGGAAGAGGAGGATGAGAGCTTCCATTAGAGCTAACAAACTCTTCATTTGGTGAAGAATCAAAGTAAGAGTACGTCTTGATTTGTTGGATTTTTAGAAAGATTTTGGTTCATGAAGCTTAAGAAATATATGGGTTTAAGCTTTCTAAGATCAATTTTAGTGATTATGTATTGTGGGTTTCTCAATTAGAATGCCTATTGATTAGGAGATTTTTATCAATATTGAGGAAAATCAAGAGAGGCAAAAGGAGCAAGAGTAGAGGCTTTTTGAGCAAGGTTTTCAAGCTAGGAAATTAAGGTGGGTTCCATGTTTATAATTGAGTAATGAGCCAGTAATGTTTTCTTTTGAATCAAGAGAATAAAATGATTTCAATTACCTAATAAATGTTGCTTTTATGGCTTGTGATTGATTTGAGAAATTGCTACATGTTTGGTGTACGAAATTATGATGATGAATTGTGAATTGCTAAATGAAAAGGTTTTCGAAAAATTGCATGTTCATGAAAAACAAGTTTCTAAAATGTTGTCATTTGGGCAATCTTTTTGCAAGTCATGAATTACATGTTATGTGGGTTTGGTTTGGTCCGTTCCGTTATGTCAAGTGCACTTTGACGAAGGCTTCTCCCGCCTACCCGCTAATGGCATGGAGCTCCTTCCTGAACTCCCCTAAGTTCACAGCTATACAAGACCGCTATGTGGAAAGATATAGTACGTTCTGTTTTTGGATCCTCCTAAACCATTTCTAATGTGCTTACGTGTTTATGATTTGTAACAAGTTTGATGAATTCATGATTTATGATGTTTATGAATTGCTTGATAAGTTGTGAATTTGGGAAATATGTGTTCATGGATTTCAATGTGAATCTTACAATGGAAATAAATATTTCAATAGTTTTTTCAGTTATAAATTTGTTACTCACAAGCTTTAAGCTCACCCCCAATTTCCATCCCATCTTCAGGTGAAGAGAATGATATCAGGTAATCAAGAGTCGAGGCAACCTTTCATTTATGCATATTTTTGTATTTGAAGTTAGATTCTGTAAAAGCAAGACTTTAGATGCATGTCAAGAACTAGTGGGTTTTGCATCTTTTGTATTTTGTATTTTGATATTGATGATGTAATGTGGCTTGAGATGCCATTAAATCTTTGTAAACATTTATCTTATGATGTTAATGTAATATGAATTGTGCATGGATGATGTTAAGTTGAAATTAGGTTTGTTTGAAGTCATTAACTTGAGATGATGAATCTTGAGTATGAACTATTGTTATATATATATATATATATATATATATAAGTGAGATACTATGGAAAAGAAAGATAGGAATGTTAAGAATCATAAGATGTTGTTGAATATGAGGAGTCAAATGAATTGAGGTTAAGAGTTGGATGAACTCCAATTGGAAGTTAAATTGTTATGAATGATGTTGTAATAGAGGAAGTGAAGTTGGGATAAATTCCAAGTTTTTCATGAGGGTATAATGTATATTCTGAGTTCCAGGGAAAAACTGAATCGATCTAGGTAGAATTAGCTAAAGTTGCCTTCATAAAAGTTGTAGCTCATCCTTACAGCTTTCCAACGATATAAAGTATGCAAGTTTTGGATATCAGAGCTGAAAGTTATAATCATTACAAATTAGGATGTCGTAGAGGATGTATATCCCGAACCATTAGAGTATATGAAGTGATATCGTACTAGAAAGAGTTAAATTTGGCAAGATATGAGTAAAAGGGATGATAGGATGTGTTTGGGATCCATTAGAGGGGTCTTGGAGAGTAAAAATTTTGTTTCACCCGAAGGTTACATGACCTGCCCGTGTAAAATTACACAGGCTGTGTGTTTCCAACGCAAGAGCACAATTTCACCCGAAGGTTACACGACCTACCCTTGTTGGTTTACACGGCCTGTATTTTTTGACCCTCCAAATGACAAAATTTCATTTTTGAGTCTTCACAAAAGTTGTATATGTAGAAGTCTTCTTTCAAACCGTCTAAAACGAAGCCAATCCAACATCTGTAATGAGACTTATGGCAATTACGCTAAGGTATGTACAATTTGAGTAAGGACATAAACATGTTAGATTCTTTTGGCCATAACTTCTTCGTCCGACCTTCGAATTAGTGATTCTTAAAGCGATAGATTTCTAACACGTTTTTTTACCTTTCCATAAAAATTGATAGCCTTTGGTGTTGAATTTCAAAAGATTGATGGAAAGAAAATGAGGGATCGGTTGGAAGAGCATGACTTGGTTATGAACATACTTGGTTTCTTATGCATATCTTGAGCTATAGAGCTCCGATTGAGATGGTTCTTGCTCTAAAATAAACTAGAGTCTAAGGGCTACATTTTTTAAGAAGTCAATTGTGATTATTGTGATTCCGCTGTGTGAGCTCACCCTTTGGGGTTCGAGATGGTATGAGAATGATGAGGAACCGATGATGGCTAATAAGGGTATATTGACATAACCCTACAAGGAAACCCGCTCATGCTTTATGATGGTTCAATGCAATAATCCTTTAAGGTAATATGCACGCTCACGTCTTATGATGATTTCACAAGAGGTTGGACTTCGGAATCAAGCGGGGTCCAACATGTATGGTATCAGAGCAAGAGTTGGGTTTCGGAATCAAGCGGGATCCAACATTTGTTGGTATCAGAGCAAGAGGAGATTACAAGGAACCAAGCGTTGGGCTCCAGAAACAAGCGGGACCCAACATTATCCTATGAGCTTTTAAGAATTCTTAAAATAAATGAAACGTGTACTCATCCTTATTTTTAGAATGAAGGATTATGATATTGGCAAAATTTTAAGTTTTAATATACGCATTAAAATTCTTGAAAATAGAAAATACCTTATCTTTATAATATAAAACATAAATCTATGTGAAACAACTATAATTATCAATAAAATTGATAACATACTTGTAATTACCATGAGAAATATGTAGTGTTATACCCTATAAATCATTATGTATCATATCAAAATATTGGAAAACATTTGGCATATAAGTGGGGAATGGATAAGTTTTGTTTTTCTCAAGTCTATAAGAATCGCAATAAAATTGAACAACATTAAGAGATGGTGACTTTTTATTTCCAAAAAACCTAGAGTTTATCAAATCCTAAAGTAAATTATAATTATGATGTTTAAAACATTTATTATGTATTCAATAATTAAAAAATATAATGACAAGTATTAAAAGGGAAACATGTAAATAAAGGAAGTCAAAGAGGAAAAAGATGTCATACTTTAAGCCCCCTTTCAACCATATTCTTGATTATTGATCCTATAAATCACAATAAAATTCAAAAAATTTTGCTTTATAATTATTGTCAACCAACTTACCAGAATAAATTAGATTAGGAGTAAGACCAAGGGAAACAATGACATCAATTAAGAAAACACCAATAAATTTGATAAGTAAATGATATCTATTATTAATGTGAATCTTGAGATTTCTAAGATGTTTGTTTATAATATTAAGGAAATAAGCATTATTTGCCATGTGATTAGAAGCCCTATAATCTGAGCACCAAGTGGAAGGTACAGGAAAAATTTTACTTGAGAGTAATAACATAGAAAGTGCAAAAAAATAAAATTTTATATAATCATTTTATGATTCGTGAATTGAATAAGAGTATGAGCAATTTGTATTGACTATGCTACATCCACAAAACCATTAACATTAGGAGAACTAGCTAAGGCATTATATGTTATTGTAAACTTCATAGGGATCTACTAAGATAATAGTATGACCATTTTTTTGTAGTTGTTGCAATATTTTCTAAGACAATGTGAAGCATAATGAATTATTTGCAAGAAAAAAAATAAAAAACCTCATATTCTTTCCTTTTGGCTTACTTGGTATTCTACAAGCCACATAAATAAAGGTGGATCTTTGATGCTTAGTAGCGCTTTAGATGCCATCCTTGAGACATACATCTAAACAAGGGACAAGATCTCGATTCATAAAAGGTGTATTCAAATTCAAATCTTAGTTTCACAAGAAATTGGTCAATTTTAATAGTTTCATGAATAATTTAAATAGAGTTGTCTTTCATGAGGCATCGTGGCATAAATAAATATTTTATATATTCAACCCAAATATATATGAGGTTAGAGTATAATCCAGAAATAGTGAGATTTCTATATTGCACGATGGCTAATTTATGTTTAAGTTTAAACTAACAAGCATTGTTATGTTGATTATAGAGCCTCTTTAAGTAATACCATATCTAGAATGCAACCTTGAACGATCAAAAATTCCAGATGATGTTGGACTCAAGCAAATCTCAAAATCATGCTATGATTTGAGCACCTTAACTTCTTACTTGACGTGTCCATTATTACTTTTGTTTTTATTAAGAAGAGGATTACTCATGCCTTGTAAGTATCTTACCTTTGACAAATATCTTAAAATAAAATATCTAAGTTGAGTATTTTTAATTAAAATGAACTAAGAAATTTTCATACTTATTTAAAGACGTGATGTCGAGATACTATAGTTGATGAAAAAATATAATAATCTAAGATAAAAAGTTGAATATGCAAAGACTAGGATCCGGACCAATTTTGATATAAATGAAGGTGGAATTAGAGTTAAGATAGCCATAAGGTTAAATAAGAATGAGATAATAGAAAAGGCATCATTAGGATAAAAACCTCTTATACCATGACAATTTAGACAATTTTTAGTTTAAAAAAATGTGCTTTCTCAATGGACAATTCTTAATGTTAGAATTTATTTATCCTAGTTTTTATTTTTGGCATTTTAATTAAATATTTTGTTGAAATTGGAAAGTGGATTAGTGGCTTGATTTTTGGGTGCTAACATTATCTCTATTTGAAAAGGTTTTGTTAAAAAGGCAATTTGTGCAGATTACATTACTTTTGGAGATTTGCTGGCTGATGTGGCAGTGGTTGTAGGGTTGCTTTTCTAAGGTGCTGCGAAGACTCTCTTTTGTGTGGCTAATAGGTGAAATCGTGTGGGTTTGAGGCTGTGAGCTGCTGCGTTATTTTTCTTCATCCCCTGATTGTGTGGTTGGCTTTGAAGCTTTGTTGAGTGCAGTGATGTGCGGTGATTGGGGTGACTTTTAGCAAGCAGCTCTATGAAGATGTGTAGTTGATGTCGTTGATGTGGGGGCTTTTTTTGAAGTTTTCTTGTTGTGGCTGCTTGTGATTAACATTGGGAGGTTGCTGCTCTGTTGTGTCTTAACTTCTTGATTGAGTTATATTTATGAAGTTTTTTATTTTTTTGCAGCATAGTGACATGATCTTGGCTAACGTGGAAAGCAGTAGATTTTGCTTTTGAGGAGGTTGCGCAGATTATTTGTTGTTGCTTCTGGTGACGGTGGTACTGGACAATTCACGTTAATTGATTGGTGGTTGAAGGATAAAGATGTCTTGGTCATAGATGAGTTCTCTTTCTATTTGTTGCTGCTATTGGGCTTATTTGTGTTAAATTTCAGAATTGGAATTATTATATTTGTGAGTTTATTTGTCCTTGTTCTTGAAGTAAAAATAGGTTGCAAAATTCTCTGACGAGGTTAACACGAGTCGGTCGTGTTACTGGACGTGAAAATCTTTCACGGGTAGTTAGGCTGTAGGTTTATTGCAAAGATTGGGTCTTCTGGGAGTAGATCAATCTGTTGTAATTTTTGAGAACTACAATGAAAGTATTTAATCTGGGTGAGGGCCCCGCAGACGTAGGCAAGGTGTGCCGAACCGCGTTACCAAACGTCGGTGTCTTTGGTATTCTGCTTTTGTGATTGTTGATTTAATTGTGCGAAAAATATAATTTTTGGACAGTTTGTGAAATTGTTGAAGATTTAATTATTTCAATGACAAAATTAACAAAACAATATGAATTATGATTAAAAAAAGAAAATACATACATACATGTATACATTTATATATAGTAGTTGCTTCCAAATTGACACGAGTGTAAAATAGGCAAATTTTGTTAAGGATTTTCATACACAATTTAAAATAGGTGTCAGCTTAAAGGTAAATTGGTGCAATTCACTAGGTTGAAAACCTTAAAGCCCACAATAAGATTAAAGATTGGACCACCCGCTTGGGCGTAGAACGTTTTCTTGCCAAATTTGATTCTGAAGTTTTAATTTTGCGAGGTCAGTGATTCTGATGACATCCGTGTCAAAACGACGTGGTCTCGCAGTTTAATTAGTCATTTGAGCAATGGCCATTGGATAGAAAAATGGTCGGTCGGTCAAACAACGGTATCGAAGATAACACAGAGGAAGCAAGAGGGTGGGGTAGAGGGGACTGAGAACATCACAGATTGCGTTCGTGTCACCGTATGATTGGTCTGTTCTTTCCTAATCCGACCTCCCAAAAGTAATCTAAAACCTAAAAACAGGAAAAACAAATTCCCTTTTTTGTCGACGGAAAAAGTAAAGAAACCAAATTGAAATTTTATGTAACGAACAGAAGAGAAGATAGGAGAGGAACTTTTGGAAGAAGTGTTGATCGAGAGCAAAAAGGACCAGCTAATTGATTTGGCGGATAATCTCTTTGTTCCACCTGGAACTGCCGGAACTAGCGGAAGATCTCGCCGGGGAAGGTTTGATTGATTGAGAAGTGAAGAGATGGTGAATTCTATGGTGGAACGTGCCACGAGCGACATGCTGATCGGGCCTGATTGGGCCATGAACATCGAGATCTGCGACATATGCAATCATGATCCTGGGTACGCGCCACCACTTCATTCTTAAATCTCTTCCTTTTTCCCTTTCCTTTTGTTTTTTAAATGTTTTGATTTATTCATTTTCGTGCCTTCATATGAATTTTACTTTATCAATCAGTTGATTTTTGCCCGGCTGGGTAAACATTGAGGAAACAGTATGTTCCGTTGGACAAAGTCGATATCTTTTGTTTTTGTTGTTTGGTTTCTGGGTTTATGAATGTGTTGCTTTAGATTAATTTTACCTTCAATGTTTATAATGAAGTTACAATGTTGGGGCCTTTTTCCGCCTATGCCTACGCGTTTTTAATTTGATCAGCAATGAGCCCAAGAGAATATGACTTTTACTATTTACCTGCTCATAAATTAAACGTCCAGGATTTAAATTGGAAATTTGAACCGCTATATTATGAATGTTATGTGGGAAATTGGGCTACTGAACTTAGTGCAGGAGTTGTTGATTATATATTAAGAATGTTAATGTGGGAAATTGGGATACTGAGATTAGTCCAAGAGCTTTTGATTAACTCTATTAATCTGTAATTGTATTGTTTTATTTTGCATAGAATTTGAAATCAATGCATTGGTAAGTCTGTACTTCTTCATGGATACAGACTTATAAAATGCTAGTATTTGTTGACTTTTTTCAGTTCTGAAATCATTGTTCAACTTTGGTTATCAGGCAAGCAAAAGATGTTGTTAAAGGAATAAAGAAGCGCCTCGGAAGTAAAAACTCGAAAGTTCAACTTCTTGCTCTGACAGTAACCTTCACAATCTTTTTCCCTCTTTTAATTAGCTATGTTTATTGTTGATATAGCATTATATTTCTCAAACCTTAGCTAATAATTTTGTTATTATTACGTGATTTTTATATCTCATGATATATTTTATGGATAGCTTTTAATTTTTCATACTTACTCCGAGAATTATTTGTATAGTGAATCTTTTTCCTAATACATGTATTAGCACGATTCATATAAGCCATGATTTTAATTCTCATAGCTGATTTGATTGGTGAGCAAAGAACTATCATTGTGATATGCTTAAAGATATGATAAATTTGTCAAGTCAACTTAGTATTTGCGGGGTTTTGTATACATACATCTTATGTGCAAAATTCAGAAGTCTGGCTGTATTCTGTTGTGGTGGTTTGGGATTGGTTCCACTTAATTTTTGTTTGCTTATTGAAATTGTGCTTGAGCACCAATTTATGAACCAAGTGTGGGGGCATAAACTTTTCTCCAGAGAGTTTATCGAACTGATAAAGCGTAGAAAGTGAACAATTTGCTTGCAACTGTGTTGCATATCTCGTCATTTTTAATTATTTTTTCCTTCGTATGATTTAGTTCATTTTTTATATGGACACTGTCTTCTAGCTGCTGGAGACTATCATCAAGAATTGTGGGGACATAGTTCATATGCATGTGGCAGAAAAGGATCTTCTGCATGATATGATTAAAATAGTGAAGAAAAAGGTGAGGAATGTTCCTGTGAAGTAGGATTCTGTCCGACTTCCAATTTCATTTTGTTCATAAAATTTATTCAGTCTTTATAATGCTTAACTGTAGCCGGACTTGCATGTCAAAGAAAAGATATTGACCCTGATAGATACTTGGCAAGAAGCTTTTGGTGGTCCAAGGGCTAGATATCCACAGTATTATGCTGCATACCAAGAATTGTTGGTATGAATCTTCTACAGTTCTTTGGAATCCTCTCTAGCCTTTCTAAACTATGCCATGTTTTGGTCAACTAACTATGAACTGTTAATGAGTTCCTATATCTTGTTGGAGAAGTAGCCCTTATGAACTTAATACTGGCATTTATCTTTGTTTGAGTAACTTTACTGGCTATTTCAGCGGGCCGGGGCAGTATTTCCTCAGAGATCTGATAGTTCTGCACCTGTATTCACACCTCCACAAACACAACCTCTTACTTCTTATCCACAAAATCTGCGAAATAATGACTTGAGGCAAGAGGGAACAGAGTCTTCTGCTGAGTCTGAGTTTCCAACCTTGAGGTACGTGTGGTACTTGAATGAACTGAATCTTCTTATGTAACTATACGTCTAATTTTTGTATGTCCCATCCAAGTACTGTACAGTGATTGTAATAAGCTTGAGTAGTAGTACCATGTCACGTTCCAGAAGAAACTAAATTGTTCATTCTCTTGTATTCATGATTGTCACTTATCATACTTCAAGCACCCTCCTTTGCCTGTGACAATAGCAAACATTTACTGGATCTTGTTTTAATTCAAAACTTTCTTCTTTAGCTTGACGGAAATTCAGAATGCACGGGGCATCATGGACGTCCTTGCTGAGATGTTAAATGCTTTAGATCCAGTAAATAAAGAGGTATATTACTTCTAATCAGTTTTTTGGTGCATATAAGAATTTATGATCAGAATATATTATGTTCTATGTTTTTACAACATTCTTTCATGGTGAGTTTTCTTTTGATATCAGGACAATGCTGATGTTAACTTTCTTGTCCTTATCATTTTCTGCTATTGCGTTGGGTAATTCTTTACTCAAAATTTGTAGGGGCTGAGGCAGGAGGTTATAGTTGATCTTGTTGACCAGTGTCGGACATATAAGCAACGAGTGGTACATCTTGTTAATTCAACTTCGTGAGTTCTAATTTTCACCTACCCTTTTTTCAAAATATTATACATTTGAAAGCTGTTATCTTTCCACCTTTTTAACTGTTCTTGTATTTGATTTCTGATGCATTCTATTTTGTCTTCTTCTATCTGCTCATTTATGTGGTGTGGAGGCTTGTATGTTTGTGCTTCTGATGCTTAAAATATTCTATTTGGTTTATTCAATTTTCTATTGTTTCTACATGCTTCTACTAGGGTCCTAACTCTGTTTGCAATTTGTACTTAAGTGTGTTAAGTTTATTGCCTATACTTCTAAGAAAATCTGTTTTGATGAAGGTCTTTTCTGGGTCTGGGGATATTACTGTTGTGTTGCCGTATTACCATTTTGATGGGCTTGCAACGGATTGCTACCATATGAAAAACTAATTGAGGTGGATTAATTCTGGTGCTCAATTTTGTAAGGGTGATGGCTTTATTTACTTTTAGGTGGAGATCATTAAATGTTTCAGTTGTTAACACGTATCTTTTCACAACTTTGGCTTTATCCTTGCCTTATCCATGACTTTTTGCTTGCCCCATGATACTATCATAGATAATGCCTGCAAAAAGGGTAATGATTGGGCTTGTTTATAAGACTAGTTAGTTGCATAATGTGAAGCTAAGTTATGAAGTATTTGTGAAATGGAATGATGATCTAGTTCTTGTATGTTTCATATGCAACTTAAAAATTGTCCTTTTTCCCAACCCTTTTCTATATGGTTCAGGGATGAATCTCTGCTATGTCAAGGATTAGCTTTGAATGATGACTTGCAGCGTGTACTAGCCAAGCATGAAGCCATAGCTTCAGGAACTTCTGCTGCAGCTGGGAAACCAAAACCTGAATCTAGTGGAGCACTTCTTGATGTTGATGCTCCTCTTGTTGATACTGGTGATAATAACAAACAAGTTGGAGGGTATGTAAATTTTGTTCACTGGTTTACATGTGCTGCATCATGTATGCTTAAAAGATGGTGATTATTGTGTTGATGGGAATCAAGAAATAACATTTATAAGTTGCACATATGGATCCAAGAAAATGAGGGAGAGAACATAACATCATCTTTTGGTGAAGATGGATGGACAAATCAATTACTGTTATTAGCTGTTGGGAATTTGCGTAAAGGCATTTTTATGGGTTGCTAGTTATTTGTTGGCTTCTTGGCAGACTTATCCACTCCTATGTATGTAACCATTTAATTGTGGTACTTCTGAGTAGGATCAGGACTCTTAATTTTATTTTCCAAGTAAATGTTTATTTGAAATTGGTTATGGATCTTTAACGTGTTTCACTTTCATAGTGATCCTATGGTTAGGAATATTATGTTGTATGTTTGGTTGAAGAGTTGCCTTAGGGGTGATAAAGGCAATTATTTCAGATCAGAAACCATGACATCAAAATAATATATGGAATAGGACTTTGTTTATTGCTCATAGCAGTGATGTCAAGATGATAGATTTGTGCTAAAGGTCTAAATTCTGTCACAACAATCCGTGGCTCATAGTTGAATTGTGAATTCAAGTTCATTGTAGAAAAAAGACAGCTTTTTTCTTGTGATATATAGGTGATGAGGATTTTTGTGCAGATCTACTTCAGGTTCTGGTGCAGGAGCTCAACCATTCAACCAGTTACTGCTCCCTGCGCCTCCTGGTCCAGGTCCAAATACTCCAGCATCTACCAATCGCAAAATTGACCTGTTGAGTGGTGACGATTATAACTCTCCAAAGGCTGACAATTCATTGGCACTGGTTCCTGTGGGAGAACCACAGCCAACCACTCCTCCATCTCAGCAGAATGCACTTGTTCTTTTTGACATGTTTTCTGGTGGGAATGGCCCCCTAAATGCTGTCAATGAACAGCCTACCCATCTT
The DNA here is from genome assembly GCA_026284465.1 of Erythroxylum citrifolium. Taxonomy (NCBI): domain Eukaryota; kingdom Viridiplantae; phylum Streptophyta; class Magnoliopsida; order Malpighiales; family Erythroxylaceae; genus Erythroxylum; species Erythroxylum citrifolium. The sequence continues at coordinate 17,002,502 of JANKOE010000005.1, forward strand.
TCTGGACAAACTAATTCTTCGTCACCCCAACTCCAACATCAGCAGAGTTTTCAATCCCCAGAAGGTGGTATTCACCTGAATGGAAATGGCCCAAACATGGGGTCTCCTAGATATGAACAGCCAGTATACATGCAAGCTGTTGCTCCTTCCTGGAATGGACATCTTACCCATCCTCAACAGCCAGCTTCGCCAGTTTATGGTATGCATATGTCCAATTCAGTTTTTGATGTTCTCTTAGATGTTGATAGAGAAGGAATAGAATTGTAGGAACTGATTGAGCTGTTGTTTGCGTATCTTGAATAGGAGCTCAAAGCAGTGGGTCACTACCTCCACCTCCGTGGGAAGCTCAGCCAGCAGACAGTAGCCCAGTGGCAAGCCCTCAATATTCCCAACCAATGCAGTTTACTCAGGTAGTTGTCACACACTCACAAGCACTGCCAAGTGGTATGCATCCGCAGGGGCCTATGGGGAACAACCATGTTGTTGGAATGTATATCCAACCAATCACGACAGGCCAGTTGTCAGCATATAACAATCCGGCTGCACAAGCTAATCAATTTGTAGGTTTGCAACCGCAAGGAATGCAGGGAGGACAATATATGGGTATGCTACCGCATGGAATGCAAGGTGGACAGATGGCTTATGCATATCCTCAACAGATGTATGGTGACCAAATGGCAGGATATGGATATGGTCAGCAACAAGGAAGACGGTACCTTGAGCAGCATATGCATGGTCTATCCGTTAGAGATGATAATAGCTTGAGAAATACTTCCTACAATGTTTCCACGGCATCGCTTGTGTCATCTAGTAAACCTTCCAAGCCAGAAGACAAGTTATTTGGAGACTTGGTTGACTTTGCCAAACTCAAACCTGAAAAACCCAATCCTGAAAGAGCTGGTAGCATGTGAAAGCATGATTGTTCGCAACTTTCTTTTTCTTTTTTAATTTTTTTAATCCCTTTTTGTTTGTTTACATTTTCTGCTTTTTCATTTTTAGTAGCTCAAAATATATATTTCTTGTTATGGTGTCTAATTGTGTGGTGTTTGTTTGACATTCTTGTACATTACATTGTAGAGCCAAAGAGAGAGAATCGACACGCTCTTTTAAGTTAGATTGAATTTTTTATCATTCGCTTTATTCCTGGGGAAATACTTATTTTATTGCTTTATGTTGTCTGTTGGATTTTCTAACTTTAGTTTGGTTTAGAATGAATGAATGTTTGCTTTGCAGGATCATGTTTCATTGTGTCGTTTAAATTTAATAGATTTATTATTTATTCATTTTTATAATATATATTATTGATATTTATTCATAAACAATTCATAAAAGATTAAAATAAAATTAATCATTTAATTAATTTATATACTATTATTGTATTATTAATAGTACAAAATTACAGCTGCAATAATGTTAAATTTTCTAATTTCTGTTACTTTTAGAACTTAAAATCAATATATTTACTAAAAAAAACTACCAGGAAAACTATGAAGGACACTTAACACATAGTTTAATATGTGATATTATTAGATTATGCATAGTTTAATACTCCATGTGATATTATCAGACTCTACGTGATCACATTGATTCGTTGACAAATGACAACCTTGTAGGTAATAAATACATCTAATTCTTAATGTTTGTGATCCCTTTTTTATTTATTGGGTCTTTAAATTATATTTGTTCAATTATATTTAGATTCATTCTTAAATTGATTTTTTTTATACAAATATCCAATTCTCGATATTTAGATGGATCATAGAAATCATTTTTTTTATTAGATGGATCCTAAAAGAAAACGAGATTGTGTAACAAGTGACTAAGTTGTTCACATATTGATTAATATTAGGAATGTATCATGTTATCTTTTTACTAATTTTTTTCCAAGACGAGAAATAGAGCTTTTATTTGAAATTCTTGTGATGAAGTTCTTAATTGGTCACAATTTTTGATAAATGTTCTCATATTAATTTGTATTAGTTTATAAAATACTTTCTTTAAACCTCTATACATTTTTTTTTGTTTTTTTGAAAAAAATAAATTTGTATTGATGAAGGGAAATTACATACAAATCAGCGAGCAAGGAAAACATGTGTCAAACATGTTTCTTTCATTAAAACTACTAGAAGACCAACTTCAACTCATAAAGAGGATATGACCCGGACTATAAAATGAGCTGGTTGTTTATGAGGAAACAGCTTGTGCAGTAATTTTCTAATTCATAACCTGTCTTATAAGCATAAAAGATGTTAATGATTCTTTAGGAAAGTCTCCAATTCCTTCTCATAGCTTTTCCACCTGTAGTTTGTACATTGTGTGCAAAAAGTTACTCTTTTATGCTCTAGATAGTGGCAAAAACAAGTTTATGCTTCTGAACTGAGTACTTCTAGAAAAAATATTCCTCTCCTTCCAAAGATAATGTATTAGGGAAAAGAATCAAAACATGTTATATCTCAAATAGAGTTCATCATACCTAGACACTAATAAGGTGTCTAGTTATACATAATAAAAAACAAAATCAAACATAAATTGAAAGAAAAATGAACAGCAAAAAAAGTCCATAATTCCAAATCTCCTTTTATTTCCTATCGAATGCTCTTACAAGATAGAGGTTTGATGATGTATTCTATTAGATCTATCGATCATTTCTTCACGTTTTCAGATATATCACCTTTTCTGGTTATTCTCCATGTCTGGAATCATCTCCAAAAGTCTGCTCTCCAATTTTGATTTTGCTCATGTCATTTTATAATAAATTTTAGGATTTCTAGGAGATGCACAATCTAATACACGAGCGTGTTTTGACCCATGTATAACCCAAAATCTCTAAAATTCGCGATTTTGCATGAGCTAAGAGACTTACACCTCTATAAACACAGTTGTGTATCCCTTAATTGCTTCAAATCTTCTCTTTATGATGTGTTTTCATTTGAATTCTTCTTCTTTTAGTTCATAAAGACAATTATAACCTATAAATACACTAGAGCAAATTAAATACCAAATATACAATAAAAGTATAAAATATCAAGTAAAAATTTATCAAATATGAGGTATAAATATAATCATATATGCATCTATCAAACATCCCCACACTTAAGCTTTTACTTGTCCTCAAACAAAGCATAATAAAAATTATAAATTTTACAACAACTATCTATCAATTATCTTAACTTGTCCATTCATACTATAAATCATCATGTCATATTGAATCGAATTAACATACAATTAGAAACTAGTTGTCCTAAAATTAACTTCCTAAGCAATATTAATATTAATCATATCAATAATTACATTGAAATCAAAAGCATAAACCTTTACACCCTCACTAAGATTTCACTCAATGCACTCAAGTGTTTAAGGTGGAAAGTATCAAACTCTCAAATCAATGCATAGTAGAACTCTTACCATAAGTTTTGAATATCATCACATCTCCACCACTTATGTATAAACTAGAAAAAAAATCAAAAGGTCTTTATAAGGTTATAATGAGGCTTAGGTAAGGTATGCGTGGGATAATAAAAATGTTAATTTGAAAAATATTTACTCAAGAGACATTACAAGAAACTTATTTATAAATACACAGGTCCTTTTAGTGCAATTCAATTGGTACCCTATACTTATTCATAATTTTTCTTATACTCATTTTTTAAAAACATTTTTTCAAGCATTTAGTATCATAATTAAAGAAACAATGAACCTTTTAAGATTTACAAGTTTTAAACAACCAAATAATGTAAATAACCATTATGATTCAAAACAATAAAAAGGCTTCAAAGAAAAAAAAGATAAAAGTTATTAATTGGGTATAATCAAATGAAAAAGGCTAAGGCTTAACTTGGTTATTCCTAAAGGTAAATTTAAGGTAAGGTAATTATCAAAAAAATAGGCTCATACAGATTGTAAAATCTAAGTGCCTTTGTCACTTTAATGCTTCTAATTTAACAAATATGGTCTCCATATGTATAATAAAAGCAAGTTCTAGAATTGTTTAACTATACATGATAAAACACATGAAAGATTTAATTTTTCAAAAGAACACATGAAAGAAATAAAAGAGCTTTAAAATTTTAAAATTTTTCTCCTAGGCTCAAAAGCTCACAAAAAGATAAGCATATGTGTGTAAATAGTATGTAATTTTCATTTTACTCAACTATCTCAATGATTAATAAAAATGTGACATATAAAAGCAATTTGATTCTAACTCTCATCCTTTTCCATACTAATTCAAATCAAAATTCAATAATGAAATATGATATTAATGGACAAATTTTAATTAAGTTGAGATATCAGTTCATAAAATTTTATAACTAAGATTATAATAAGCTTAAGAAATCATTACACATTGTTAACCCCTTCCCCACACTTAAAGTTGTACATTATCCTCATTGTACACAATATAAGTATATATAATAAGTAAGAAGATTTGTCGTACTTTCCTGAGTAAGACAATTTTTCTAAATTCTGATCCATCTAATATGAGATTACATCCTTGCAAGATATAAAGGAAAAGCGATAAAAACAATAAAAAACAAATATAAATAAAAAATAAAAAAATAAAATAACATAAAATTTGAAATAAAACTATCGCAATTTATAGATTGCCTCCTATGCAATGCTTGTTTAATGTCGTTAACTCAACGTATTTTGCCTGTTTACCATCATCGTGGGCCTATGATTAATGGCTTCCACCTGTTTCTCCACAGAGTAGTTTTGTAGTCTATAAATAAGCCACCTATTGCAAGATAATCATCAGGACATAATTTATAAAATTAATCAATCTAATCAAATGCCTTAATGCCCTTTTTAATGAAAAATTGTTAATAAAATAAGGGATAACAAAACTCCCTAAATCATCGACCAACTCAAACAATTTTTCTTTAAGTGAGAACCTCTGTACTCAAGGTGACAACCAATGTCTCATTAGTAGTTTCCTTATTTGGTTCCCACGTTAGTTTTTCCTTAACCACCTTTTTCCCATTCTTCTTCTTCTACTTCCTAGACAAAGGTGTCCGGTCCTGCCATTTCTCTACTTCCTCTTCTTGGATAGAGGCTTCTTCTTCTTGACTTCTTCTAGAAGCTTGTTTCCACTCCTAAGGATTGCCATTCCATGTTCTTTATGATCTATTTCAATAGTACTAGGTAAACTCCCCTGTAGCTTTTCGGATAATATCTTCGCTAGTTGGTCGATCTGATTCACCATATTCTATATACGAGCCATTATTTCCTGATGCCTCATGTTTGATTCTTAAATAAATTTGGCCATTATATCTTTCAAAACAGTAGTGACCTCCTCACCTTCTTGAAATGTATCCTCATCCATGAAATTGATTGTCATCTCTTCTTCACTTTAAGACATTGGGGGTCTTAGATAGTATGAGGTATTATACTCATCGTATTCATGAAACGTCACCTTAACTTGACGTTGGCTAGCTACCCACTTTGCAAGGTATTCCATTAGTCTATCTGTAATACTTTCATATTGCTGCTCATATTATATATATTCAGTTGGAGCATAGTCATTCTATCAATATGCGTAAGGTTTGCTCCATTTTGAATTATACATATTCTCTTATAATAAGCCTTGAGGTTGGTTGTATATATGTTGTTGCTTCCACATATATGTTGGTGCTTGACATTCATGATTGTAATAATTACTCCCACAAATGTTGCAACACAACCTGGACATCTATTAAGCTTCTAAAAATAAGTGAGGAAACTACTCTTTCCGATATGGTAATGTTACATATTACAAAGATGTATAATAGCTCCATCCTTCCATTATGAATTATGGTAATGACGTTAAATCTCAATCCCTAAAATAAACCACAAACACACCATTAAAGTACAAAAGTTCAAAATATACTTAAATGAATAAGAGACAAATAAAATAAAATAAAATAAAATACAAAAAATAATTGCCAGAGCAATAACATCTAGATGTTTCTAATATTATTATCCCAGACAACGACATCAAATACTTGATTGGTTAATTCCTATACCAATATAATTTTACTAAAAGTGCATGGCATAGCTATAGCTAGTATCAATAAGTATGGGTCAATCCTGCAAAGACAGTAATTACTAGTAATTACCTTTCTCCTATTATCTAGCCTAAGGATTGATTTTGGATTTTAATAAAGAAAATTAAAACTTATACAATTAAAATAAAGTAAGTAGCAATATTGGACACATAGACGAAAGAAGTCACTTAGAAAACAATCAATATCAAGAATTGTTGTCTAGGTTATGAATCTCCTTCAAACCCTTAAATAATTGGCCTTTTATTATGCAATTGTTTTAATGACTATTAGATCGTGGAAATTCCTATGGTATGCTAATAACTCACTTGAGACTACTAATAAATTATCAACTGATATTATTCAGGTTAAAGGTACTAAGATTGCTTTACCAATTAGTGAATTCTATTATTAGGTTTGACTCTAATCCAAAGGATTTATGTTGACCTATCTCTATGTTTTCAATCAAGTTCTTTTAATTACGGTAGATCTATTCATATATAGGATTTCTCAATCTCTATGTTATGAAATCAGTTTATGTACTAATAGTTTAGGTTTATTATAATATAGATTAAACACATAATTGAATCACAATAGATCAATCAAAACAATTGCATTAGATAAAAGAATCAAAACATGTTATATCTCAAATAGGATTCATCACACCTAGGCACTAACAAGGCATTTAGTTACACATAATAGAAAACGAAATCAAACACAAAATGAAAGAAAAACAAATGGAAAACAAAAAGTTCATAAATCTAAATCTTGCTTTATTTCTTATCGAATGTTCTTGCAAGGTACAGGTTTGATGAAGTATTCTATTAGATCTGTCAATGATTTCTTTGCGTTTTCAACGTCTTTAGATCAACATCGTCCCTTCTGAATATTCTCCACACTTAGAATCATCTTCAAAAGTCTGCTATCCAATTTTGCCTTTACTCACGTCCTTTTATAGTACATTTTAGCGTTTTTGGGAGATATACAGTTTGATACACGGGTGTGTACTAGACCATGTATAACCCAAAATCTCCATAATTTACAATTTTACACAGGTCAAGAGACATGGCCGTGTATCCTTTAATTTCTTTAAATCTTCTTTTTTATGTTGCCTCTTCATCCAAATTCTTTTCCTTTTAGTTCATGAAGACAATTATAACCTATACATGCACTTAGAGCAAATTAAGTAACAAAAATACAATAAATGTAACATACCACTCCTACAAAGCATAAACTCGAACATACCAGAGGATATTTGAGAACATACTCTATGAAAATTGTATATTAGAACAATCAAACCAACTCATTAAAGGCATCAAACACATCATAAGCATTTTAAAAGATCATTTCTTCCCAATCCATTCATAACATAAAAGTCACATGTCATTACAAATCAGTATCCATATATATACATTACACAACTTTTTTGTTTTGTTCAAAAGTCAATATCAAAAATATAACATGAAACGGGATGCTATTACACAAAACATCTATCTAGATTCCTCAAATTTAGCTGATCAGACCTTTGAGCCATTCTTGTCCCCAAAACGCAAGTACTAAACTTCTACTCTATAACCTCAGTAGCTAGAACTCCCTTAAACCTGAAAAACAACGTTGCAATTTTGATGAGTTTGTGAACTTAGTGAGTGAACCATCATCGATGTATTCACTCAAGTTAGATCACAAAGACATGTATATCATGTCATCCAGTATTGAATACCACATCACATTTCATTACACTTTAACAAGTAAATCATGTAAGCTATTGCATATCACAATACAACCTCATTTACTTCAACTGCATTTCACTTAATCAAAATAATTTAATAATACATTTCAATTCAATCATTTGATATATATAGTGATGTATATGCAAATGCACAAGTGTTTCTATTCTCATTTTGTTTTGTTGTGACCAAGTGCCTATTAATCCAATTTACTGCCTCGTATCTATTGTAAATATCCAGGTCATTTCTGACCTGTATCCATTGTGGATACCAAGTCCATATTATCTGAGCCCGAGTCTCTTTTTCATAATCCTGAGCTTAAAGCTCTTTTCCCACATCTGTCACTCTGGTCACAACTCCTTTATCTGATCATGCATTTCAATGTAATAAGATGCATCAATTCGTATGCCATGCTTTCATTTCAATATACTCATGCTGTATATCAAACTTCTCGGATCTAAGTTTGGAATTTATCAATCAATTATACACAAATTTTAGATTAAACATTAAATTCACACATAAGCATATATAATTGAGTTTACACATCTAGGTTAACTCACAGTATGCTCCAGAAAAGCTATTGCCTCGATGTTTCGGCAATGTCTGGTTGTTGACGATCACCTTGCGCGTCTATCATCATGCAATACAGATATAGTTCACAAATCATTAATTTGTTTAGCCATATGAATATACACTCATGCACATGTATATGTGTCATATTTTAATGCATGCTCAATTGACCTTTTGGGTATGTATCCGTATATAAAAATCTTGACCATTCAAATATTATAGCTTGTATAAAACTAGTTTGCAATTAGGTTTATACCTTAAGTAGGATTGATTTACTCCAAATTGATCAATCATCCATTCACCAAACTTTTCTAGCGAAAATATATTCATACAATTACCCAATTCTCATTCATCCATACCTAATACACATTACTCAAGTCTTTAAGATCATATTTGCATTCATAAGGACACCTTTAATCCTTCATCACATCTAAATTTCCAGATTTTATTACATTGACATCAAAACAGTATATTCTTTATATTAGGACTTCAATTAACATTCTAAACTTATCAAACTCTTTACCAATTAAGCAAGTAACAATCTAAGTTCATTCCAAGCCTTAATTAAGTCCAAATACACCAATTTAGAGTGACATTTCATCAGCTGGTTCAACATGTACTCAAAATTAAAATTATCATTCCAGAGCTAGGCCCACGATCGTGGGGAACCTTGTCATGATCGTGATAGTAGCTGGTGCAATAGGCCACAGTTGTGGGATGAGTGCCACGATCGTGCACTACTTTTCTTCCTCAATTCTCCACAAATTTCACATACTTAGAAACATCACTAACATTTGAATTTTTCCAGAATTCATGTCCTAAAAAGCTACTTCATTCCAAGTTAATTTAGTATTCATATTGATTACATTAAGGCTCCCAAATTCTGCTCACTTTAATCATTAACAGTTTCCTTTTTGCAAACTCATTTACATCTCTAACTTTCCAGATTCTAAAACATCTTATTAACACCTATCTTTAGCATGAATTTATCATCAATTACACTTCCAATCCCAACTTAGATCATCCATATAACATCCTATAAACTCCTGTTTTTATGCATCCAAAAACAAAACAGAAAAGTAACCAATTCATCCATCATTTTCTAGCACAACTTCAACATCAACACTACATTCAACCCATCCCAATTCAGTCATCATAAAAATATGCTACAATATGCCACAAAGACCAATATTTTCTTACTTGTATAGCTCAAATTCCACCTCAATATATCAAGTCTAATTTGCCTCACATGCATGCAAGATCATCTCAAGAACAAGGTAAGAGTAGGATGGTTTTAATAAAGACAACAAATGAAACCATGATCTGCTTCTATAACTATCATTATGAAGGATTCTAACGTGGATTTTTGGTATGGCAATTGATCAAAACTTGGGCAAAACACAGGGATATGAAGGGGAAGAACATTTCAATAGTGAGAGGGAGAAAGAGAGAGTTTCAGCAGAAACAACAAGAGAAGAGGTTCTGCCATGTGTGTGTTGTGTGGTGTGAGTAAAGAGAACACTTGTCAAGTGTCTAGGCCGGCCAGCTACATGTGCTCTCCTTAGGCTGCCATTTGTCACATAGTTCTTAGGTTATTTGTCACTCAATTCCCTAAGCCATTTGTCACTCAATTCCCTAAGCTATTTGTCACTCAATTCCACTGCTACATATCACTCATTTTATAGGCTTAGTCATCCTAATTTTCTATATGTCAACTTATCTTGCTACTTGAAATCTTTCCTAGTCTAAATGTACATTTTAATCCATCAATCTTCCAATTGTAACAATTAACTCCAAATTACTAATTGAATTCCATCAATTCTTTTTATTAGTAATTCAAAATACAAGACATTAGAAAAGCACAATCATATATCAATTATTTAGAAACTTTCATACCCCGGAACATGTAAATTGAGTGCAATTTTTTCTAAATCAAAATTCATGTGTGTATATGCTCATGTTATGCATATGAATTAATGTACAAAATTCATTATAATATGATGTAATTCATATGACTAACACTCTAATCCCTCAATATGTTAGGAAACTAGCTATTACAATATAAGTATAAAAGATCAATAAAAAATGCATCAAATATGAGGTATAAATATAATCAAATAAGAATCTATCATACTGTTGGCCCCAAAATTTTTCTTAAATTTTTCTTATTTTATTAAGCATGACTAGATTAAAATAAGTAAACTAAGTTAACATTAATTAGCATATGACATGTTAGTTGATTGGATTAATGTGTAATTAAT
>JANKOE010000005.1:17031128-17045348 GCA_026284465.1 Erythroxylum citrifolium
ACGTCTGCGTATACGCAGACGTCGACGTCTGTGTACATACCCAATAGCAAGTATGAATCTAACCTTGAATCTAACCTGTTAGTACAGAAGATAGTCAGTGACTTGTGTCTTGGTGAGGAACAGAAGAAAGAGAAGAATGAAAGAAAGAGACGTTAAAGAAAAAGAAACCAAAAATTCGTGAAATGTTATTTATGGAAGTGGAGTGACGCAAACCGTCTATCAGAAAGCTTCAAATTTTGGCTTTAAAAAACGCTGTATTTTGACTTTTAAAAAATTGTTTCTATTGTAAAAGTATTTTTTAATTTTTCAGCCAAACAATCATTTTTTTCTTAAAATAGCTTCTGCAATGTGAAAAAGTACTTTTGGGTCTTCCAAAAGCCGAACCAAACAGGTACTTAACCTTTTTTTCCTTAAAAGGATCAATTCTTAAAATATTTTTTTTAATCCCTAGATCATAAAAATTATTTAATTACAGATTAGTCAGAACTAATTATAATTACAGAATTTATAATTACAGAATTGGTAATAAAACTTATAGTAATACATTTACCTTGAGAATTTGTAAATGCTTTTTATCCATGGTTACGTTTAGCAGACCAAATCAAGTTGAAAAATGGGCATATTTACTTCTTTTTCTTCCCCCCTAGTCTTGATTAAGGAATTAAAATGCTTCTCCGAGGAGGCAGAAATGGTCTAAATCGATATATTGATTCTGAAATAAATAACATCTTTAATTAAATTTCAAAAAAATTAATATCAATTGGCCCACTCTTCAATTTTCTTTAGTTCGGCATCAACCAATGTAGTGTCAGTCCCATTTCTACCCTTCTCGAGGACGCCAAGAGGAGATACAACACCAGCACTAATTTAAGACTATAGTATAGCATAGTGCCATGCAACCATTAATGAAGATTCTTTGAAGAGCAGATTTGCATGGGCACTCATTCCTTTGGAATTACCTAATCATTATTACAAAGAAAAGGGAGACAAATAGGTAACGGAGGTGAAGCACAAGATTAAGACCCATTTAAGGCAGTCAACAAAGAAATTTCATGGAAAGGGGCAGGTGCAGTGTCATGAGAATTCACAGCACTGTACATTTTTAGCCTACAAGAATATCAGACAAACATTCAATAGACCTGCAGTCAGTCAAAATTTGCAGGTGGAAGATGGAAGAAAGACAACTGAGAGCTGAATTATTTTGACAGGATTGGACTGGCATCAAATTATAGTAAATATGAATTGAACACTACATGTGACCAATACGCCTTGAGGATCTTAATCATCATCATGGACTTTATACATTTTTGTTGCACTGTATGATTGTGAAGCTTACCATTGGATGCTAGGAAAGGAATCAACAGACGGTTCACCTAATCTGAATTTAATTACTTATTAGAATAATCGTGGTGATTCTGTATTTCATTGACAAACTCAATAAGATGGAAAATAGACAAGTTATGCATAAATAGTAAGAAAAAAGAGAAATGTAGATCCATGTTTGAGGGGATCACCAAATACCTCTATGATCTAGCTAAAACAAAATGCTGAATATTACTTATCCCTATGACCAAAAGGAGCCCTATAGAAGGTTCAAAACGAGCTCCTTAAAGAATCATGGGTGAATCAAACAGCAGTGCTTCCTCAAGTCAAAAATCTTCTGCCATGTTCATTGATATCGAACTTCAACTCCTTAACAAATATTATACACACTCCAAGTTTGTAAAGTAGTGCTTGCATCCTTTGTTTCCTCAACTCATCGATCTTAGATCATAAAACATGCAATATCAAAGATAGGATGAAGGTAAAGATATTGAATTACTTAAAATGCAGCATAGGCATATTGTATTCTAAAACCTAAAAGTTGACATAACCAACGCGGAACTGTGTCCAATTCCAGTAGCATCAATGGCCTACCTTTGTGAGATGGGAAGAAACGACTACTAAATGTTTCCAAGACCTTTGACAATGAGCTGGGATTGAATGACAGCTTGTTGGTCATGTCCACTAAGTTGGCTGTTTTGTCCAAGAAAACATTCTGATTTAAGCTTGAGAGTCTTCTACCAGTTTCTCCTTCTAACATGGCGAGGTAAGTTGCAATATTGTTACAACCACTCCATGCAATGTTTTTTGCAGAAAGAACACCGTTAGATTGGGCCAACATCAGTGCACCACTTTTTGTTGCAATGATAGCTGCAAAATATAATATACTCATCAAGTTTAGATATAGCTTCTTTGAGAAAACAATAGCATGATCTAATCATTTTTCAAATATGTATCCATAACGTATGGCACTTCTAATCATATAAAAAAACTAGTGTAAATGATTTCACATTTTGGGTAATAGTCGTTGCTAGGAGTATAAAGAAACACTTCTCATTACACTCCTCGAAGTATCATAATACACTCATCGGAGCCTCAATTGTAAAACCAATTGGAAGCCTAGTAAATGAATGATTCTGAGTTTAGCCAGGATACAAAATTCTAATTGAATTGCTGAAAGTAAGCGGTAACAGTAATGACAAGATTGAGAGTGGGGGTAAGAAAAAAAATACCATTCTGAGGAACTTTAAAGATGTAATTGGCAGGCAGACCAATACCAAAACCCAACAGAGTTATACCCACACTGAATCCAACACCGCAACCAGCACCAACATAACCAATGACATCAGGGCCAAATCCAGGGCCCCATCCAACACCACAACCAATGCCTAATCCCATGCCCCAAAAGGCTCCAAAAGTTGGATGCACAGGGTTCCATCTCTTATATCTCCTAAACACTCCTTTTATGATCATTGCTACCTGAGGCCAAATAACCATTTTCATAACTCATAGTTACCTTAACCAAGGTTATTCTAACTATGATAACAACTAAGAACACCAAACACTTGATTTTTACATAAAACACAAGATTTCCTACACCGGCTTTACTTCATTTCCCATGTGATAAAAAAGAGAAAGATAATAAAGAACTTTATGCCACAGTATCAGAAGGGTGCCAGAAATGTCATGTTCTACTCATACATGAAGCAGAAACACAAGGTTCAATTCAAGTTTTGAAAACATCAACTCGTAAACCGAAGTAGACTTTATGTCATAGTATCAGAAGGGTGCCAGAAATGTCATGTTCTACTCATACATGAAGCAGAAACACAAGATTCAATTCAAGTTTTGAAAACATCAACTCGTAAACCGAAGTAGAGTTAGTGAACTTGGTATTGAATTCACAATCTAAAACAGGAAGATTAACAGACCCCATTGATTTGAGATTACCATCAAAAACTCTGCTTCAACCTTGCGCACTCCATGTTTTATCGAAAGTTAAATAATCACCACCCGATGGATGGAGAGCAAGAGTGCCTGGCTTTTACGAGGTTGTAATGCCTTATTAATAAAAATCACCATTTGTCTAAAACCAAAAAGAATCAATCTTTGAATTTCAAAATGTTAAGTGTAGAATATACATGTTCACTTGTTAATATCAACATAACATGTGTAGTTTTCGAGTGAGGTTTACAATTAATCAAAGATGTGAACAAAGAGTAAATGGAAAACACAAGAATTTGGTAAATTAATTACATGGAAAAGTAGAATCATGTTCACTTGCTCTGACATCATGACTTATTTATCAATTTTTACTTTTACAATAGTTTTATTGACAGAGACCAGAAATAGGTCATATACTGTCGACAGCTCATTTGAAAGATCTTTTGGTAGTTATAGTATTAACATATATAGTTTTCCACATTACTGTAATGTGATTGCTATCAATAACATATGCAATTTCTGGGATATCTATGCTTGAATATCTATGGGGATAATGAGCTAATAAATGGGACACTGCTTACCTTTCAACATGTAGCCCTATGCTTTAACAATCAAGAACATCAGGTTTTTCTTTTTGTGATTATAGTTTATGATTTACGGAAATGAAGAAAATACCAGAAAATAGGCAACATAGTAATGAAATGCAAAAGAAAAATTAATTGAAACAATATAAAACGAAATCATTAAGGAAAATATTGGATAAAACTATTTAGTTGATTGACGATTTCAATTTTCGGTGTGGGCAGGGGCATTTCATCAAAGTATACATGCATTATGCCATATTCCTATTAGTAAAATCACAATCACAAATTAGCCAAATCACCAAACTACAACATTCTCCAAACAATCAAATATTAATAATAAACGAAATTTGAGAAGAGAGACTACCTTATTAACACGTTAGTTGGTTAGTGACGTCGGTGACTTCACGCAGGTGGCGCGGTGGACTTGCGACGGTCGACGAGGGAGCTGGGAGAGCGTACAATGATGAGATAGACAGAGAACAGAAGCGCGGGGAGTAAAGAACAGCAGTCGAACAACAGAAGATTGGGAGGCTGACGCGATTGTGGAAGTTATTTAACAGCAAAACGATGAAGAATAGCAGTCGAACAACAGAAGATTGGGAGGCTAACGCGATTGTGGAAGTTATTTAAAAGCAAAACGACTTCGTTTTGCTTAATGTTACACCTATTAAATTGCGTCGTTTAACACCTTTTTATTTTTAAAAGCTGTTATTGTTATTGTTAAAACAAAACCAGGTCGTTTGGGCTCCGAAGCAAAACGAGGCCGCTTTTCTTATCATGTAATTTTGTTTTGATTATAACAAAACAGCAACGATTTTAGGCATGACAATTGGCGGCTAGGTCTTAGTTGACCGAATCACGGGTCACGCTTGAGCAACCAAATGATGTCATTTTTAATTTTTTTTTAAATGCCCAGTCTCGGGTCTCTCTATGGCGCAATTAGACCGCCCTCGAATCAATTAGCGACCGGGCCACAGATTAAGCCTGGGTTTGAGAAATCATAGGCCAGTTCGGGCTCGATTGCCATCCCTAGTCGTTTTGTTATTTGTGTTTGCTGGGCCTCAGGCTTGCTGGCCTTGCCCTAGCTCCTTGGTCCGAGCCCAAGGCTTGACAGCCCCAAGCTTAGGCCCTACTTATCCGACTCAAGGCCCGCCAAACATTTGTGGCATTTAAGGTTTTGTAGCTCACAGTGATAGTCTATCTTTGCTTGCTTGTCACAGGTTCGTCGGGCTAAGTGATACAAAGGTCACCTTGGGACTCAAACTTTCACCGAAGTTGATCGCCAACACCCTTTACACGGCAGTCTCACTTAGGTCCGCTTAAGCAAGACTTCAGCCTTCAACGACCCTCGAAGTGTTTTCCTCGCACACTCGAAAAAACAATGCAATGGAAGCAATAAGAAAATAAAGGCAACAAGGAAATAAGAGAGATATGGTAAAATCAACCTTTATATTACTTTCCCTCAAAAGTATACAAAGGATATTCTCTCTGACTGAATGAGAAGAGCAAAACTCGAATGAGCTATATATATAGGCACTCTAACTTCGAAGCCAAGTCACATTCAGAATCTCACTTAAACTGTACTGCCTAAGATCGTGCTAAGATCACGTCTATCTTTATCAGATCACATCACGTGGATCAATTGGATGACACCCCCATCCAAATAGACTCTAACTGATAAGATAGTATCTACAAGATAATAGAAAGATAGAGTTTACATTTAAATAGGAAACTAGCATCCTTATCCTTGAAGATCTCTATTATCTTCATATGTTGAGTCGCATTATAACTCTAACTCCTAGTTGTCGCCACATCATCCAACATCTCCCCGCAATCTCTATCCGCTGATGATGTAGTGTGATCTTGCCGAAACCCACATAGCATACTGGCCTGATCCAATGCTTCCCACAATAAGTCCGTTAATCGTGGTCCATTCAATCGAGCATAGGCCAAGTCCTTAGCTTAGGTTGATTCGATCTCCACCAGGTCCGAGACTCTACCAAAATTCGCACCAAGCATGCCTCCCTCATGCATGTCATCCAGCTAACCTTCCTCCTAAGGCGCATCGTGAAGGTCGCTGAGAAATATCGCCACCAGATGAATTTGATGCCCTCGTCAAATTAGTTTGTAGGTAGGCGTTCACTTGGTCCTTAAATTACCACAAAGTCGTATCTTTCTCCCACATAGCTTCCACGACAGGTTTACCTTTCCACTGAATCAAAAACTCGATCCGTCGGTTCTTTTTGTGTTGACCCATTGTTCGATGATCTAGGATCTTCTCCATTTGATCCTCGAATTGTTTCCTCACAACTGGTGGAGCTCACTTCACCTAATTCCTATTCGGATCTGATGCATCCTCATAGTAAGGCTTGAGAAAACTAGCATGAAAAGTAGAGTGTACCTTTAATAACTCGGGCAATTTTAATTTGTATACCACGTTCCCCACTTTGTGTAGTACTTCAAACGGTTCATCGTACTTTGGCACCAAACCCCAATGAACTTGCTTACTCGAGATCTTTTTCCAAATATATGGAGTTAGTTTCAACAAAACTTTATCTTTCAAGTCAAATTATAACGATCTTCTCCAAAGATTCGCTTGCTTCTTCATCCATTGAGAAGCTTTTCAAAAACTGTCTCTCGCCTCACCTAACAATTCTTACTTCTCCATTGCAAACTGATGCGCCGCAATTCATTTGCCACCTGTCCTTTGTTGAGCAATCTCTAGTGGTATGAGAGGTTGTTGTCCCAACACAATCTCAAAGGGACTTTTCCCCTAGCCGAAGATCCACGCAAGTTATAGCAAAATTGTGCGGTATCAAGTAAACTCAACTAGTTACGTTGACTTGCACTTACATAATGCCGTAGGTACTCCTTTAACAAATTATTGATCCTTTTTGTTTGGCCATCTATTTGTAGGTGATTTACCATTGAAAACTTCAAGTTCCAACCCATTATATTAGGAAGGGACGTCCAGAATCGGTCTGTAAATCTGGCATCTCAGTCGCTCACAATATTTGCTGGAACTTCGAAATACTTGATCATTTTCTTGTAGAACAACTCGCCCACGATATCCGAGGGACAAGTCACAGGAGTTGGCACGAAGATCGCATACTGGGAGAATTTGTTAACTACCACCATGATTGATATCATGTTGTCCACCTTTGGAAACCCACTAATGAAATCCATTGAAACCGACATCCACGGTCTCTCGGAGATGGATAAGGGTTGTAGCAAACTGGCTTCCTTTTTCCTCTCCTATTTATCCAACTGACAAATGAGGCATATCTTGACGTAATATTCCACGTCATTCTCCATCTTCGACCAAATATAGGAATGAGATAGGAGTGTTAACATTTGTTGGACTCTCGGGTGATCAGCCCACTGCGAGTCACGCGTCTTCTTCAACAACTGTTTGACTACTCTTAGTCATCAAAATCTCATCATCGTCGAGCCAAAACTTACGTACAACACCTTCCTTGACTTGAGAAATCAACTTACAGTACGTGGTGTCTATTGGAGCTGCTGCCTTAATTTGCTCCAACAGGTTTGGACTCCACTATCATGATTGAATAAAGGGCCGCAAATACCTCCTTCCTACTCAAGGCATCTGCCACGTTGTTGTACCTTCCCGGTTTATGCTCACACACAAAGTCATACTCAGCAAAAAACTCTTGCCATCGGGCTTGTTTTATGGACAACTTCTTTTAGGTCTTGAAAAATGTATTAGCAACATTATCCGTTCGGACAACAAATTTGGTTCCCAGCAAATACACTCGCCACGTCTCAAGGCAATGCACCACCGCAAGCATCTCCTTCTCGTGCGTCGAGTAACGCTGCTCCACCCCGTTGAGCTTTCGACTCTCAAATGCTACTGGATGACCCTCCTGTACAAGGACTACGCTAATGGCTTTGTTCGAAGTATCAGTATGTACCTCAAATAGAAGATCGAACATGGGCAACTTCAACACTGGTTCGGTTAAGATAGCAGCTTTAAGTTTCTCGAATGCCTCCTCACATGCACTCGACCAACACCATTCTTGCTTCTTCTTCAGCAAGTCCGTCAATGGCGCCACTTTCTTAGAGTATCCTACAATGAACCGCCTATAGTAGTTCGCTATGCTAAGAAAACTCATTAATTCTCATATTGTCGTAGAAGCTTGCCACTCAACTATCGCTTTCACCTTTCTCGGATCCATCCTAACTTGACCCTTACTTACCACATGACCCAAGAATCTGATATCCAACTGGGCAAATTCGCACTTCTCCATCTTCACGTAGAGCTTGTGCTAACTTAATTTTTCGAACACCCGCCTCAAGTGCTCCACATGTTCTACCATATTAGTACTATACACCACGATGTCATCTAAGTAGACCACAACAAACTCATCTAAGAAGTCATACAACACATCATAAGGTTGCAAAAAGTAGTAAGGGCATTAGTTAATCCAAATGACATAACTAAAAATTCGTAGGATCTATACCGAGTTATGTATGTTGTCTTTTGCTGATCCCCCTCAGCTATCCGCACTTACCAATACCCACTTCGAAGATCCAACTTGGTGAATACCTCAGCCCTTGACAACCTGTCCATCAAATCCTGAATCAAAGGTACCAGATACTTGTTTTTTATCTTTATCTTATTCAACGCTCGATAATCCACACACATTTGAAGTGTACCGTCTTGCTTCCTCTGAAACAATACCGGGGTGTCATATGGGGCTTTGGATGGTTGGATGAGCCCTGCTTCCAATAACTCACCAAGTTGTTTTCGAAGTTTTGTCAATTCCATCGAGGACATCCTATATGGAGCACATGTAGGTGGGATCGCTCCAGGAACCAACTTGATCTTGTGATCTATCTCACAACGAGGGGGGAAGAGATTTTGGCAACTCTTTCAGCATCACCTCTCGAAACTCCCTCAATAAACATGCAACCGCATCAGGGACTTCCACCACGTGGTCTTGGCTGATTTCCCACATAGCGGTGAGATAGGTCTCCATGCCTTTCTTCAACCCTTTCTCGATGCTCATGGCTGAAACATGTCCTACTGAAGTTGTAGCATTCGTTGTTCTACCATCGAACCTCCAACAATTCACGTAGAAGGAATTTTGATCGTTCATTAACATCATACCTCCCAAACTCGAATACAACACCACCTTTACTGCTTTGAGGAAATCGACCTCCAATATCATCTCGAAATCCTCTAATGGTATGATAATGAAGTTCATCTTGGCATGCCAACTTCCAATGTTGATTGGAACATTGTAAGCAATTCCCGCAATTGCTTGTGCCTTCCCCGTAGGGGTTTTAATCTTTATTGGGGCCTTAGACACCCTTATGTCCAACTTCCGATCTATCTTTTTCGCTAGGAAACTGTGGGTTACACCCGTATCCAACATTTCGGTCACGTCTTTCTCCCCAACCTGTACACCTATGTACATTAGCCTATCAAAGGGAACCGACTCGTTACTAAATACATTAAGCAAGGTGATCGAATTTAGTGCCACATCTTTCGAAGATTGACCATCTTCTTTGGCAATTAGGGCATTCAAATTCTCCTTTCTCGGGCACTCTCTGGCAAAGTGTGGACCATTGCATAAGTAACAAGCAACCTTACTCTTCTTTAAGGACGTCTCCCCGTTCTTAGAGCCACCATTCTGCTTGTCCTTGTCCTTGAAATCCCCTTTCTTGGAGTCTTTCTTCTTATTCTCCTCGGTCTTCTCCTGTTGGGAGTGGCCTTGGAAGAATTTGAGCGGCTCACCTTAGATTCTTTCTCCATTCAAAAATCCACTAAGGCATCAGCGACTGCGATTACACCAACCACATCCTTTACGTTTTGCCTTCGTAACTCCATTTAAGCACACGATTGTAACCCAAACAAAAATTGAAAAGCTTGTCCTCGACTAACATATTCTTAATATCTAGCATTAGAGAAATAAATGATTTGACATAGTCTCTTACCGATTCATCCTGCTTAAGATTTTTCAAGGCATCTCTCGCGAGCCAAAAAATATTCATGGAAAGGAACTGATCCTTGAGCTCCTTCTTCAACTACACCCACGTTTCCACGGGAGTTTTTCCCGCATTGATCTTCGTAGAGGTCCTCGTCCTCCACCAGAACTTGGCATCCCCATTTAAGTACATGACCGTCACATTAACCTTCTCAGTATCAGATACCCTAGTAGCCACAAAGTACTACTCCATATCCCACAAGAAATTCTCCAAAACCTTAGCGTCCTACACGCCTTTGAACGCCCTGGGTTCACGTACCTTCATAAATAAAAGTTGTGGTGTGGAGCTTTCAACCCGATCGACATCTAACATTGCAATGACAAGTCTCAACACAGTGATCTCGAACTAGGCCTCCTCTCGTGCCTTCAACAAATCCATCATCTGTTGTTGCAATTGTTGGATTTGCGCCTCCAGCATCTTGAATCAAATATTGTGAGATGTGACCTCTTCCTTTCCTTGAGGAATTGGCCTAATGAGTGCCTCCACCCTAGTCACTCATTCTGTCAAGTTGCCTACTACCATCCCTAAATTTGGCTCTGATACCAGTTGATACAAAGGTCACCTTGAGAGTTGAACTTTCACCGAAGTTGATCGCAACACCTTTTGTATGACAGTCTCACTTAGGTCTGCTTAAGCAAAACTTCATCCTTCAAAGACCTTTGAAATGTTTTCCTCACACACTCGAAGAAACAATGCCATATAAGAAATAAGAAAATAAAGGCAATAAGGAAACAAGAGAGATACCGTAAAACCAATCTTTAGATTACTTTCTTTTAAAAGAATGAGACGAGCAGAACTTGAATGAGCTATATATATAGGCACTCTAACTTGGAAGCCAAGTTACATTCAGAGTCTCACTTAAACTGAGCTGCCTAAAATCGTGCTAAAATTATGTCTATCTCTATCAGATTACATCACGTGGATTAATTGGATGACACCCCCATCCAAATAGGACTCTAACTGATAAGATAAAATCTACAAGATAATAGAAAGATAGAGTTTACATTTAAATAGGAAACTAGCATCCTTATCCTCAAAGATCTCCACTATCTTCATATGTTGAGTCCCACTTCAACTCTAACTCCTAGTTGTCTCCACATCATCTAAGATCTCCTCACGATCTCTATCCGTTGGTGATGCAGTGTGATCTTGACGAAACCCACATAGCACACTGGCCTGTCCAATGCTTCCCAGTTCCCACAATAAGTCCGCTAGTCATGGTCCATTGATCCGAGCATGGGCCAAGTCCTTAGTCCATCAAGTACTTAGCCTGGGTCGAGTTAATCTCTATCAGGTCTAAGACTCTATCAAAATTCGCACCAAGTCTGATCCCACTCGCTCATGTTTGCCGTAGTATTTTCGCATGCCTCCCTCATGCGTGTAATCCAGCTAACCTTCCTCCTAAGGTGCATCGTGAAGGTCGCTGAGAAGTACTCCGAAGTTTAAGGGTCTAACACTAAGTTATGCTTATCATTAACATTTAAAAGGCCATGATCGTGTTTCTCTCTACTGTTTCTGCTTTTCTTTTTCTTTTTAGGAAGTGACAACTTTTCAATTGGACGGGACCTCTCAGCCCTCGGACAGTAATCTTTTTTTTCTTTTCTTATAAATTCAAAAGTGACATTTTATAAGTAGGTTTTCTAGCAAATTGGCACTTTTAGATACTAAATTTTAATCCAATCAATAAATTTAACATTATTATTTTAGAGAGAACAATTATAATCTTAATATTTAAAAAAAGTTAAAATTGGATCTCATCATAACAAAAACTTTAACTCACGTCTGTTAAGTATTAGGTCAACGATGACCTGATAATTTTTATTTGTTGTGAGCTCCAATATTATGTCATTGATAAACTAAAAAGTTAGGATTCACTTTTTATAAAAATTTAAAAGTTAAATATTAGACCCACCTTTTTATTTAATTTATTTATAAATTTCTCTCTTCTCGCTTCTTCTTCTCTGTGCCTGCTCCCCCCTTCTCTCACACAAACACACACAACACAACATAACACAGGAACACACACAGACATAAAAAATAAAAAACTATTAAAAATTCTTAGGTTAGTGTTGATATGAACTTAATAGATAAAAGTTAATATTTTCGTTATAATAAGATTCAATTTTAACGTTTTCTAATTATTAGGGTCATAATAATTCTTTCTAAAATGTTAGAGTTAAATTTATTCTTGATAACCATTAGAGTTAAAAGTGACATTTTACCTAGATTTTCTCATATTGGGTTTTCTCTAAGAATTTATCTCGGTATTTGATACCAAATTTCCATTGATAAGACACAAATGTTTCAATGACAATCGCCATAATAATGATAATAATAGAATAAATCATGATTTAAATCAATAATAACCCAAAAAGCAACATTTAATTGGCTTATAAGAAGTAAAAATTACAAAATGGAAGCCAATTAAATCTTTGGCTAATCAGTAATTATTGGATTTTTTTTCTCTAACTAAAGGCATATAACACTAATATGTAAATAAATCTACAAACAATAAAAAAGAAACAACTAAAAAAAATTGGACAGATTTAGAACTGCAAGTAAATGCCTAACATAAATGGCTTTAAATAATATTTCCATAGTTCATAATTAAAAAACATGTCAATAATATTTTGTTTAAATTTTAGTAAAATCATCATTGAGCATTGAAGTTCAACAGTAAGGGGTTGGTCTTCGCTTAAGTATAGTTGGGAGTTCGACCCCCGCGTATATATGCAGCAGTGTTAAATACTCGGTGTTAGTGCTTTGCTGCCCTTGGAGTCCCACCTGGCATGATCGGGGAATAATCTGGGTGTAGTAATGATTTAGAGATGCCACTGACAGTTCGGGCCCGCCCATGACATCTCGTATTTTAACTTTAAAAAAAAAGTAAAATCAAATGATAATATCTATCTCATCTACCATTTATCAGAATTATTCTAAACGTTGTATTTTTAGTTGGAACTCTCAATTTTTCATTTTAAAGATCAAGAAAATATAATCCATTTACAATTATACTAGGTGTAACAGTCCAGTCTAATTTGACTCAACCCCATCCAAGTTAATAAACAAAAGTTAATTTGATTTAGAATTGCATTAGGTTCGAACTTAAAAAATATAGGTTTAGAATTTAAGGATTCATCTCGAACTTGCCTGAATTTAGCTTAAAATCCTCTTAAGATTTATTGAATTTTGGGTAAAGATTAAGCTTCAAAATAGACTTGGACCCAATTTGATCTATTATCATCTCATCATACAATGAAAATTGAGGTGTTAGAAATTTACTAACAAAATTAATTGTAATCAAGAAGAAATCTCCATTTGATCATTAATTTAATGACTGTTACTAGAATTTCCAAATTTAGCTATCTTTGCTCTCTTTTTTAAGAAGGTTTGTATGACTATAAATTTTTCTCAAAACAAAATCACTCTTTTAAGAACGGTAAAAGATACATCTCCTGTAATTTAAAAAACTTAGAAAAATTCACGATCTTTAAAATCTAAAAAAATCATTTTAGTTTTTAGTTCTTTAAAAAATTCCTTCTCTTATACTTTTATTAAAAATAATGACAAAACTACACAGTATGAACATCAAACATGAACTAATCAAATATTACTAATATAATAACCTAATTCAACTCTTAAACTCAACTCGAGTTAATTAAATTCGATTTAAATTAATAATTTAAGATAATTATAATAATTTATTAGTTTAATCATTTTTAATTAGTTTGATTCGAGTTTATGAGTTGGATTGAATCGTTATGTAAATGATTCACGTCTAATGTTTATATTATATGTGTTTCGTCGTTATTTTTTAACAAAAATATAAGAGAAGGGATTTTTATGACAAGCTAAAACTAATAAGAGTTTTTTTTTAGAAGTTAAAGATCAAGGGATTTTTTTTTAATTTCTTAAATTACAAGTGAGGTCTATGTTTCCACCCTTTAAAAAATAAAATAAGACTTATAAATTTAAGTTAGGCATTACTAGTAGGTCATTTTTTTATATAAATGATAGAAACGCAACCTAGCAAATCTTCTCTTCACCCAATTAAAAAAAAAGGCAAGAGAAATTTACTAGAATTTAAGGTTACAAGTTGAAATATACTACTTTGACTTGTTCAAATATTGAAAATCAAAAAGTTATTGCAATAAGACAAGAAGCAAGATTGTCGCTATACTGAAGAAGAATGCATATGAAACATAAATCAAATTTTATGATTGGAAAGTTATGGATGTAACATCCCACCCCCGATGGGAAAGGTAGAATGGTAATTTGGCAAAGGGTTAAGAGGGTTTAGGATTTATTTTGACATATTCATGCACACCTGATTCATGAATAGTGAAATTGCACATGA
>JANKOE010000005.1:17051282-17070220 GCA_026284465.1 Erythroxylum citrifolium
TGTGTACATTAAATGACTACTGTTGAGTGTATTGTTATGACTGAAAATGTTTACAAACTAAAGCGGGCCCAACTTGTCTACTGATTTCCGCGCATACGATTGTATATTCCAAAAAAAAATGTTATACTGAGTTTTTGACTGTGTTCGAGTGCTCTAACACACCACCATCGTGGGACACGGACTCAGATATCACCCACGATGTCGGGTTCGGGTTCTGCAAGAGTGGGGTGCTACAATGAAACATCTCCATCCCATTTCCGTAATGTTTTCAACTATTCCAATCCGTTTGCAACTCCTTCAAATGTTAGTGAAGCTAATTATTCATTTATAAGCATTAGTTTTAATTTTGATTTAATGATAATAAGGATATGATGATTGGGTGCGTGAAAATAATATGAAATTAAGTCGTGTCAATCTTTTAGTAACAATGGGTTGTTGATTCGGTAATCATGGCCATGTATATAATGTTTTATTTTATATATAAAATCCTTATGATTTATAAAAAAAAGATAATAAGGATTCTTGTTCTTCTTCTACTTCTATTATGATAGTGAAGCAACATCAAATGGCTCTCAAGGGATGTAGCTTGATGGTTGAGAGCGAGGTTTGGTTTCGGTTAAGTCCCATGTTTGATTCCGTGCTAGTCCCTCTTGTAAAAGCCTGGGGTAACCGGAGTTTTACCTGTAGGTGGAGAACTAGTTGGGCCCTCGATGATGAGGTGTGCCCGCTTAGCCTGCTTGTGGGGTGGTACACTAGTTGGACCCTCGAAGAGGTGTGCCCGCTTGACTCGTCTATAGAGTTTCCTCGAATAAAAAAAACCATCTAAATGTGAAGTTGCTTTTATTTGTATATTTATATATTTAATAAAACCTCCTTTCACTAGTTATCGTACTAATATCCAACACGAACAAGTAAAAATTACAAAAAATATTTTAAAATTTAATATTTACACTAAAATTTAACTTAATCCTAATATTTAAACTTTTGTTAAGGTTTTATTAAAAATGTCCTAGTTTAACTTTTTAAAAATTAACTAGAGGTCCACCATTGCCAAATATTCCCAAATCCATCAGCGTCCTTATTCATCAACAGGAATATATTAGTTTGCTAGAAGTACGGAGAATAATATTTTTTTAATCTATTAGGTCCGAATCCAAACTCTTCACAGGTTGAGAAAGGCCATATGTGGAATGGAACTCAAACAGTAACAACCTCGAGTTATTCCGTATAATAGATTTCGCTATAAATTGAAGTGTGGCATTTAAATTGAATTCGACTTTGAAAAGTTGTCGTCCAACTTTGAATCGCTGACGAGCCACAAATGTCAATTATTCATATCCTCAGTCCAACCAAAGGCCGGAGTGGGTGAAGTTGGAAAGTAGCCAGAAAAAACGGAGACACGGAGAGCCACCTTGCAGGGGCCTTATAAAGACCATTCTCATGGCTGCCGCCTTATAAAGACCATTCTCAATGCTGCCTGTCTGAAAGCGACCATCTTTGGCTGGTTCTCAGATTAAATACTATAGCCTTTAATACGACGGCTGTTGATGGGATGATGGAAACCACTGCAAGATCATGTATTCTGCTGCTGTTTTTGATTTGCTTCTCCTGTGCAAAAATTGGTTTCTCAGTTGGAAGTGACAGGCTTTCACTTGGGCAGGTTCTTTCCTCTACCCAGACTTTGGTGTCTCAAAATGGTGTCTATGAACTGGGTTTCTTCACACGAGATTCTTTAAAGTCTTCTCCCTTGCCAACATATCTGGGTATTTGGTACAAAAATTTTGCTGACGATATCTACGTCTGGGAGGCTAATAGAGACAACCCTTTGCTGGACCCTGCTTCTTTAAGGCTTGAACTATCTTCAGATGGAAATATAGTTCTTATTGAATCAAACAGAACAGCGTGGTCAACATCGGTAACATCTAAAGTGTCCAATTCTACAGAAGCTGTACTTCTGGATAGCGGAAATTTTGTCATCAGAGATGACTTAAATCCATCTACTGTATATTGGCAGAGTTTTGATTACCCTACTGATGTATGGCTACCAGGTGCAAAGCTTGGGATTGATAAACGTAATGGACGAGAACAGAGGCTTATTTCATGGAAGAACTCTGAAGATCCTTCACCAGGTTTGTTCTCATTGGGAGTAGACTTAAATGGAGATCCTCGACTTTTCTTAGAGTGGAACAACTCAGTTAGGTATTGGACCAGTGGACCATGGAATGGGAGCACATTTAGCTTAATCCCAGAGAATAGTTTGAGTTACATCAACAACATAAGTTTTATTTCCAATGAAAATGAAAGCTATTTCGTCTATTCTTTACGTAATTCCTCTACGTTGTCGAGATTTAA
Source organism: Erythroxylum citrifolium (assembly GCA_026284465.1). Lineage (NCBI taxonomy): Eukaryota > Viridiplantae > Streptophyta > Magnoliopsida > Malpighiales > Erythroxylaceae > Erythroxylum > Erythroxylum citrifolium. Next base: position 17,053,635 of record JANKOE010000005.1, read on the forward strand.
GTTGAATATCTCAGGAATTTTTATGCAACTGTCATGGCAAGCTCCAACTTGGCAATGGGACTTGGTTTGGATGCTGCCAAGAAATCTATCTGATGTTTATGGTTTATGTGGGGCTTTTGGTGTTATTTACAAAAATTCTTCGAGCCCCTGCAAGTGCCTGAAAGGTTTTACGGTGTATTCAACAAATGATTGGTCTACTGGCTGTACTAGGAACACGCCTCTTCAGTGTCAGAGAAATGACAGTACCGAGAAAACTGAAGACCAGTTCCTACTGTTGTCAAACCTCACATTTCCGGCGAATTCAAAAGCATATAATGTAGCAAGTGCTGCCATATGTAAATTGAATTGTACGGAAGATTGTTTATGTACCGCTTATGCCTACAATAATAGTGGGTGTTTCATATGGGAAGGTGATCTTATGAATTTACAAGAAATAGAGGAAGTAAGTGAAACGGTTGCCCAATATATCTACATCAGACTTGCTGCTTCTGAGTTTGGAAATCCAGGAGGTAAGACAATTCGACAATAAAGAACAGTAATACTTCTGTGAAAGCATATACCAATGGCCCCTGATGCTGAGTTGCCTTTTGCAGAATCAAGTAACAAGAGAATCTTGTGGGTTATCGCACCAGTGTTTGTAGCAGTAGCAGTGCTTACTTTTGTCGTTTATAAATGCTGGCAGTGCTCGGGAAAGCTCAGAAACAGAGGTTTTTCCTTTAACTCCGGGAACTTAATGATGAGTGTTTATATTTCAATTCCTGGAACTTAATGATGAGTATTCATAGATTACATGTGTTAGAATACATACGTACATATATATATATATGGAGATGATCCATTCACAGGCCTTAGAAAACAAGTTTTTTTTTTTTGGTGTTGAATGGTTTTGACATGTTATGACTCCAGTGGATTTGTGCTTTTGTTATAGTAGCTTAAGTTTTTGGGTTTCATAGTCTTAGTAGCATCAAACTCTAATTAATCAAATAAGAAGAGAATATAGAAGCTGCTTTTCAGAATCTACGGACCCTCTTATCATGTAAAAGCTCAGTTTCGTTCATTGATTTTGCATTCTACTACCTATAAGCCAAGGATGTCAATGTCTTTTCGCTTTCTCTAGTAGTTCGTGAAGCCTATTATGCTAATATTGTTTTCTAATAGTGAGCTTCTTGATTCTTGAATAAGCAATAACACGACATCATAAGATTGTAATTTTTACTTTTGCAATCTGAATCTGTCTCTCAAATGTCTGTTTGATTAAATCCGAAACTGCTGCGTATAGTTTCCCCAAATGACAGGTGTACCTTTCTATATTAACAGGAGAGCAAGATGAGAGTGAAGATCTATTATCATTTGATTTCTCTGCTGATCCTAGTTTAGCCACGAGTGAATCAAAAAGTTCAAATATTCTAAATAAAAGAGTGAAGAAGGATGTTGAGTTGCCATTATTCAGCCGTGAGAGTGTATCTGCTGCAACTAATAGATTCTCAGTGGCAAATAAGCTGGGAGAGGGAGGCTATGGGCCTGTTTACAAGGTAAACTTTCTTTGACATGACTGACATGCTTTTGATGGAATTTGATCCGCATGTAGTCATTAATGCTCAAAATAATCAAAGGACAGGCCAGGAGTTTTAGATGGTAATACTTGCATGGTGCAGGACCATTAGGTTTTAGTCCCATGAGGGGTTCTTCGTTGAGATTTGCTCCAGGCTTTTATCTCTTCGTAATATCAAAACTAAGCTCTCCAAACTTGTACATGTTCAATTAACAGAACTGTTTTCTTCTTGTTGTGGGCATTTTACAGGGAAAGTTGCGTAATGGACAAGAAATTGCTGTCAAGAGACTCTCTAAAAGATCGGGGCAAGGACTACGAGAGTTCAGGAACGAGACATTACTGATTGCCAAGCTCCAGCACAGGAATCTAGTTAGGCTCCTAGGCTGCTGCATTGAACAAGAGGAGAATATTTTGATCTACGAGTACATGCCGAATAAAAGCTTAGACCATTTCCTATTTGGTATTCATCATAATGCCCAGTAACTTTATTTGTCTGCTGAGTTGTTACGTATGCCAAAGTAATCTATATAACTCGTTTTCTTGAAACAGATCCAGCAAGAGGTAAAATATTAACTTGGGACATGCGTGTTCTCATTATCGAAGGAATTGCTCAAGGACTTCTTTATCTACATCAGTACTCAAGGTTCAGAATTATTCATAGGGATTTGAAACCCAGCAACATTCTACTTGACGGTGATATGAAGCCCAAAATTTCTGATTTTGGAATGGCTCGAATATTTGGAGGAAATGAAACTCAAGCAAACACCAATAGAATAGTTGGAACATAGTAAGTAATTGTTTGCACACGTTTCCCATTATGATGCAAGGTTTGAAGTAAAGCATTTTAATCATTAACGTTGCATTGAACACAAATGTAGTGGCTATATGTCTCCTGAATATGCTATGGACGGTCTCTTCTCAGTGAAGTCAGATGTTTTCAGCTTTGGAGTCCTGCTTCTTGAGATTTTAAGTGGCAAGAAGAGCACTGGCTTGTATCACAATGACTCGCTCAATCTTCTTGGATATGTGAGTTCACTTTTCCTTCCTCGTCTTTCTTTTACCATCTTCTTGGATATGTGAGTTCACTCTTTCTTCCTTGTCTTTCTTTTACCATCTTCTTGGATATGTGAGTTCACTGTTTCTTCCTTGTATTTCTTTTACCATCTTCTTGGATATGTGAGTTCACTTTTTCTTCCTTGTCTTTCTGTTACCACCTTCTGCTCATTGAAATTTATTTGATACTTTTCCTGATTCTTAAGGTTTGGGAGTTATGGAGTTCTAATAGAGGTCTGGAATTGCTGGACCCAACTTTAGGGGATCCTCCTTCAACTTCAGTGGTGCTAAGATACATCAACATAGGGCTTCTTTGTGTCCAAGAAAAACCATCAGATCGACCCACAATGTCTGATGTTATCTCAATGATAATCAACGAGCATGCACCTCTTAGTACACCTAAGCAGCCTGCTTTCTATGCAAGTGTGATGGTCAAAGATTCATCACCAAACAGTCATTCTGCAAATAATGTAACTCTTTCCATGGTCGAAGCTCGGTAATCTCTGTAATGTATAACTATTTTATCATGTACACAACCACATTAATTTAAGTCTTTCAAAAAGGAAGTACTTTTTGATCTCCTTTTTTTTGTAGCCTTGATTTCACTATAGCAGGGTTGCATTCCATTCACCCAAGGAACATTGAAAGCTCTTCTAAGTATTAGCAGAGTTAATAGAGTTTTTTTTTTCTTTTCTAATCGTTAACTAAAAACTAAATATTTACAGCTGTAAAATCAATAAGATTCAGCCAAGGCAGAAATAGTACTTCCAATTTTTGCTTCCGATGCTCTCCTTCAAGTTGGTTTTAATATCTATCATCCATTTCCGGCTTGCAGATTAGGTAGTCGAATTATTTCTTGTGTAAACAAAACGTGCTCCTTGCGTTCAGCAGTACGTATATAAATTATAGAAATCAGTCCTTTACGAAGTTTCTCCTTGATAAAGTGTTCGACAATTTCAAACATGTTTAGTTTTATTACGAATAGAGATGACAATAGGTCAGCTTATGGGCCAAATCAGGCTTAGTTTGATTTGAGGCTCAACTTTTTTAAATAAAATGATGTCATTTTGTTTAAAAAAGTTGGGTCTCGGTAAGCCTAAGCCTGAATAACTCAAGCCTGAACTTAATTAAAAAATGAAGTTTTATACTTTTAATTTTAAAATTTTATTTAAAAAAATTAGTGAGATCGGCTTACGAACCGGCCTATTACCATCCCTAATTACAAAGAACCTGATTATAAACAACTATATCACATTACACTTATGTTGGTGATATATTTGAAAATTATAAATCTTTTAAGGGTTATTATAAAAAAAAATCCTAAGTTCTACTTGATTTTACAATCCTAATCAAAAAGTGACAGCTGAAACATTTAAACGTTTAATGTGTTATGAAAATAACTCGACGTTAAGTGTTTTGCAAACCTGTTTTTATCCATTTTTATCATCGTGATAGGCTGATAGTTGCGATTGAGATTGCTCAACATTTTTATTTGGTATTCATACTGTTTATGAATAATTTCACACTTTGGCCACCTACAAACACCGATGGTACAGGCTGCTACCCATCAGATGCAAGCTGGAAAATGAGCGCCCGAATGTTTGGGCAAGTAGAGTGGTGGCCAAGCTCTAGGACGGTCAAACAAATGTCAAGGTTAAAGAGGAGACGCTTGGCCACAGTGCACATGCAGCAACCACTTACGCTAAACACCACCACTACATTGCCAAAAACCAACTGCCTCACGATCTCACAAAAAGGAAGTTTTTAACTCGGCCTAAAATATAGTTAAACCAGACTGGTCCATTTACTTTAAATCGTCGGGCCAGGTCGGGCTTGAACTTTTCTACCAAGCCTAGTGAATGCATATGTTTACCAATTTTGTTTACTGGAAATGTTATGTCTATGTATGAATGAGATAAGTGCTAAATTTTTTACTATCTTTGAAAATGATCTATATTCATCACATCTTTCTTTTTTGTACGTTGAAAGTTTGGGTAGGCTTGATTGGTGTTTTAGCAACTTTGCATTCAAGGAGACCTATTTTCGTATACAAGTTAAATGGATACTTGCATCAAATAACAAAAATACCCTTTTTGATCCAAAAATTTCGTGTTGGTCGACAGTGATATATAAGAGGAGGTGAACTATGTATGTTCATTTTTTTCCTTATTTGAAAATTAGTGAATGAATTGTATATTGTAATAAATAATTATGCCAAACTTATATATGATAATACAAAAGCAATCATAATAATAATTAAAGAGAATTGGGAAAGAAAAATAAAATTGATTTATAGTGGTCTAGTTAAATAACATTTAGCCTATGTCCACTCTTCAAAGTTTACTTGAGAATTCACTGTCTTCTTCTTTTAATAGGTGAAAAACAACCATTCATAAATCTTCTTTGTCAAGAGTAAAAAGTAACCATTTACAAATTTTGTTCAAGATCAAGAGTAACCTTCATAATGTATATCTTAAGTAATTTCACTAATTGTAATAATTGCATAACCATACAACTCAAAATTAACAGTAGCAGGGGTCAATTGTTATACATATTGATCTACTATTTTGTTATATTAGTCAATCATTATGTCATATCGGTTGATTAACGTGGAAACAAACTCGCAATACACTTTATTAGACTACATTAGTCGATTACTCACTTACATTGGCCGAACAATGTACTTGAAACAAGTTTTCAACTTTCTCAAGTTCTTATAAGGATAAAAACACACTCTTTTGATAAAAAAAACCCGATTCAAAATTATTACTCCCTAATGACACCTAGGAGGGGGTAAATTGGATGAAACCAAGATTTGCCTTATGTTTGATATTTTTATAAAAGCGCCACAAATTATCATAAATGTAAATATGAAATAAAAACAAAATAATTAAATAAATTATAAAGAAAGAGTAAGGGAAGAGAAATACAAACTAATTTATAGTGGTTCGGTAAACAATCCTTGCCTACATCCACTTTCAAGACTCGTTTTAGATTGCCATTATATATCTTCTTTTAAGGTGACATCCTGTGTACAATATTTTATTTTGATAAAGAGGAACCTCCTTTTCAATCTCTCTTCAACGCAAAGAGGAACCCCAAATCAGTTTTGATAACCCTAATAAAATGATTTCAAACCCAAAAACCAACGTACAACTTAATATTTGCTCACTTTGATGCTATGATAATCACAAAAGGCTCACTCACTCAAAATGAGATAATGAATGAACAAATGATTGGAAAATAGTTAGAAATGTGTGCATAAAATACTCAAAAGCTTCTTGATACTAAAACCAATGAGAAAATACCTATTTATAGTATTTCAAGACTTAAAATATATGTTGAAGCTAAGAACTAGTCGTTACAATGACTATATTTGATATACTGGTCAACCAGTGTAGTATACTTGTCGACTAGTATGCATTAAAGGTTCTAGATTCACTAGCTGTTAGAGCATTAGTTGTCCAGTACCTATATTGGTTGACCAATACATCAACCAATGTTGCTACAAACTCATAGTATATCAACTTTAACAACTTTAACCTATATTAATTGACCACTAGCTTATATAGGTTGACTAATCACCTCAAAAACATGATTTTAACTTCTTGAAATGCTTAAAACCAATTTATTTAATCTGAATATAATTAAAACACTTTCCAAAATTTCACAAAGATTATTTGAAATATTAAGAGGCTTTTTATATTAAAATCGAAATATTCAATATGTCTTAATCAATATAAAGACTTATGCAGGAAAAAAAAGTGAAAGGTTAATGTATGGTGAGCCTCCTGATTATCAAATAGAAGAACTTACAATAAGGAATACATGAAATAATCTTGATATGTCTGTTTCTATTTCTTGACTTGATCTTGATCTTGAAGATTGCAAAAACATTATCTTGTTCTCATATTACTTCTCATTAACAATACTAAAAACTCATTAATAGTACTTATGTTTTGTTATCATCAAAACTTTGATTAGATACTCGCTTGGTTCAACATTCTCTACTTTTTTGAAGATGGAAAAATATTTGTGATATTAGAAAGTATTACAAGAATTTAGTTAGGCAATTTACAACCCATATCAAGATAATAATTAACTTCCCTTAATTGGTGCATAAATGAAAAGTAAGAAGCCTTATCATAATTGCAATTCAATAATGAGAGAAATATTTAACGAAAGTATACATTGTCAAAGAGATATAAAACTACATGTATTCCCCCTAAATTATAGTATTTCTCTAATATCGCATAAAATTTTTCTCTCTTTTTGGAAACATTAAAAGGATTCAAATATTCGACAATTAATCTATACAGGTTGTCAAGTATATGCATCGTGATTTCCTGAAAAGAGTCAAGCTCGCTTTGCAATACAGTAAGCTGATGTTAAATAGTAGCAAGAAAAGTATCTAGTGGGGAGTGATGTTGTGGGTAAAAAGTAGTGGCCTCATCATCTGCAGGTAGCTCAACAACATGACTTAAAAAGGGCTTGTTAGAAAATGACAAAACCTCACAGAGTGGAGACAAAGGTTAAAGCTGAAGATGTTGCGCTGATGTGGTCTAGTCATTTGTCACCAAACAATTGATATCCCATCTAGTGGATATTAGCGGAGTTTTTAAAAAAGTCAAAGTCGATCTCATCGCTAGCAAGAGGAATTTGGAAGTGTTGAAAGATAAGGCTAAGGACGAGAACGTATGGAATATTTTGTTTCTTCTTTTTGGTTTGCTGAAAGTGAATCATATTAAGCAAAAGAAAATGACCAAGGTGACTAGGTTGTTCTAACATAAAGGTAGAGAGAAACCAAAGATCGTCGTGGCCTAGGAAGGTAAAATGACTACTAGGGGAGACGAAATTATATTTGATAAATAGGTGATGGAAACAAGGGATAACATTGAGTCCACATACATCATTGGATTTTTATAGACCTCATCATTGGGATCTAACTTAAAAATAATTTTGACTATATCAGGCACATAGTAAGGGGTTATAGAGTATTTGGTATGACAAGTATAATACGAAGGTCAAGTATAGGAATACCTAAGATCCAATTTATGAAGTTAAAAGTAAAATGAATGTTAATACTATGCACTTTAGAGAAAATATAAGTGTCATCATGAATGATCCTAGGACGAAGAATGACTTAAAAAAAGACTAATATTGTTACCATAAATTGACTAGGTATGGTGGCATTCCATATCAATTAAAGGATAGCAATATGCTTAATGAAAAAGAATAAACCTTAAAGTAAATAACAGAGATAGCTACAACTATTCAATTTGGTTTTCTTATTTCTTATAAGTTAAATATACAAAGTTATAAATAACCTATTTTCTACTTATACCAATCATTTATGAAAATTACGAGTCGCTAAATTCATCAATAGAAATAGAGTAATCAACATCAGTTTAAATTTTTAGATCAATTAATATTGATTGCTTAAGAAATAAAAGAACATAAATCAAGAAATATTTGAATTAAAATAAAATTTAGGTTTGGAACAAAACCTCGTAAGGTTATAACTAAAGTTTTGAATCCCCTTGAATTAGAAAATTTAGATTTAGCCACTCATGGCTTTAGTTCCATCAAAGAAATAGAAGAAAGAAGAAGAGAAAACAAAATGAAGACAAAAGGAAATGAGGAGAGAGTGTCTATAATGTTCTCCTCTTCTTTTCCTACCTAAAACCTAACTTCTTTCAATAATCCAGAGATTATATTCTAAACAAATCCAAATCCCTACGTAATATGGCTGAGAATAAGTCTCCCAATTGAGCTAAAACTCTTGGAGTGAATCTGGTTTTAAGTGTGATCTCACCTTATCTACTACAACAGTCTGTCGTTTTATTCAAAATTCATTTCTTTTTGTAAATAATGCTATAATTTGATGTTTCAAGCTAAATTTTATCAATCTCTACTTTTCATCTCCTAAAACAAAAGAAATACTAATGTGAATTGGTTATATTAATTGGACTCATCTCTTTTAGTTTAGATTGTTTTGGATGTTTAATTATATTAACTCTACCAGATGCTATTCCTCTCCTTTTTTTGTTGTTGGTTTAACATATAAAAGAAGTCATTCATCTCCTTGGTTCCTTGATTTTTCATCATTTAATACACATGTCAAACCATAAGCAACACTTTTCCAAACTTCAAACTTATTTACCAAATCAATTAGTTATTGCTGTTCATGGTGAAAAAATAGCCTATAAAGGGATGAGAACACTTTCTTTGAATAAATCTCTTCCCATTTCTCTTGCTCTCTATGTCCCAAAATTACTATGTCCCAAAATTAACTGCAAACTTAATTTTTATTGGTTAATTAGTTAATAAAAAATTTTCCATTAATTTTTGTCCTTTTGGTTGCTTTATACAAAACCTTCATAATGGGAACATGATTACGAAAAGGCATAAACGCAGACAATTATTTCACCTAGATGATCTATGTTCTAAGGATAATGAATCTTGTCCTCCATTTTGCTATATTATTTCTTCTTCAAATGATGTTTTGATTGATAATAAAAATTGGTATATTTGGCATTGATGCCTTAGACATCTTGATGAAAGTAGACTTTAAAATATGTTTCAATATGATATTCTCCCTATTCAATTAAAGGTTAATAGTGATTTTTTAATGTTAAATTATGAAAGTTATGCTCTTGGTAAGGGTAGCAAAATTACCTTTTTCTTTATTCCCTCTAATGTTGATGCACCTTTTTATCTCATTATGTTGATTTATAAGGGCAATCACCTTTATAAAGGTTGGGTTATGGATTCTTTGTTTTGTTTATTGATCTTTACATATGTTTCACTTGGGTATTTTTCCTATTAGCAAATTCTGAACTTACCAATATAGCAAAATCATCAAAACTTTTTGGTCTAACAATAGGGAAGAATTTGGTTGTTCTCAACTTACCACATAAAAAAATGGAATTTTGCATAAATCATTATATCCTAGAGCCAAAGATATGAATTTCATACCGTACTGACCAAAAAATAGTACAAATCAATGTCTTTGATACAGACTGTCAATACTGGCTAGTACCATATTTTTTGTTTGGTACCGAATGATATTTGAAATAATGTCCAAATACTGGTTGGTACCGTAAACTTTTAACTCTCCAAGGAATACATTGCAAAAAACATTAAGCAAAAACAAAACAAACCCACTCGCAAAGACACAAACTAGACCATGATATTTTCATCTCTACCCATTTTCAACATTCTCGCTCCCTCTAACTTTTAGTATCACCAATCTGCCACTATGCCACCACCCGTAGCCATTGCCATCACACCATGTCATGCTCAACTGGTGGACTTGGTCAAGCCCAATACTGCATGCTGCCCTCCACCTTTAATCAATGCCACACTCCCCTGTTGGACCACTCCACCATTGCCATTCATCTCTGCAGTCCACTATCGTCCTACTGCTTGCTTGGAGACTAGAAAGATTGCCGAAATCACGATTTTCATTTTCTAGATCTATACCTGACTGACCCCAGCCAACCCAACTAGGCCCAACCCAAATTGCAATTTCTGACTTTTTGGTGTGTTTTGAATTACTTGTTTATACTCTTAATAACAATTGCATTGTGTTTTGGTTATGTCATATGTGTTTTGTGAATGATTTATAAAATATGTATTGGAAAATTTGGGTGAAAGTTGGAATTGTTTGTGTGAGTTGGTTCAATTTCAATGGAATTTAGACATTATGAATTTATAAATAAAATTAATGCATTGGAAAACTTGGGTTTAAAAGTTGAAATTGTTTGTGTGAGTTGGTTCAATTTCGATGTAGTTTAGGCATTGTCAATTTCAAAATTAATGCATTAAGTTGTTATTTTGTTAATCAATTTATATGAAACATACAATTTGCTAATTATTGCTTGTATATAAAAAGTATTTAACATGATTAATCATTTAAATATAAGATTTAATATCTAATTAAATCATTTAATATATGTAATTAAGTTAAGAAAAATTAAATGTTTGCATTTTAATATTCTTTATTGTTGTTAGAAAATAAAATTAAAAATATTAATCTTATCATATGAGTAGGAAATATACATTTATCATCTTATCTTATGGGTTAAATACATATTACAAAATAGTATGTGAATTTATTCATTTAATCTTGACACGTCTTCATTTATTTTTACAGATAAATGAAAGGAAGTTCAAGTACTCCTAATAATTCAACTACTTCAGGAAGATTCAATGATCCAACTTGGGCTCATGCTGGACTAGTTCTTAGAATCAAGAATCATACCATTTGTTTGTTTTGTAACAAGCATTTGAAAGGTGGAGGAATCATCAGATTAAAGAAGCATTTAGATGAGGTTAAAGGTGATATAGAATCTTGTAAAAAACTTAGCCATCATGTGAAATGATAAGTGAAGACTTTGCTTGAAGAATATCAGTATGAGAAAGATAGAAGGCAAATATTGAATTACGAAATTGGTAGTGAAAGTTCTTTTGTTGGTGTTCAGGATGATAGTGGGAATGTTGAAGGTGTTAGTATTCTTACTCAACAAAAAAGGAATGTTGCACCTGATGTTAGGAAGAAGAAGACAGGTGTCTAATCTTTTGGCACCATGAATAACTCATGGAGCTCAGCCTTTAATTCGTAGATTCTTACAATGGTGGTATGCTTCAAGTATAACATTCAATGCTTCCTAATCTTATATGATGGTTGGACAAATAGAAGACATGAACCTATTATTAATTTTTGGTTTGTTCTATAAAGGGCACAATTTTTTTGAAGTCTATTGATGCATCTGGTCATGTTAGGAATGTTGGTACTTTATTTGAAATATTTGATGAAGTTGCGAATGTAGTAAGGCCAGAAAATATTGTTTAGTTTATTATTGACAATGATTATGCTTATAAAGCAGTCGGAAGAAGATTGCAATGGAAGTATAATTCTTTCTATTGGACTACTTATGTTGCATATTGCATTGACTTGATGTTGGAAAATATAGGGAATGCATGGTATTTTCATATTATTAATGAAACTATGTAGAAAGTAAAAATGGTGACCAAGTTCATCTATGATTGTGCATAGGTCTTGAATTTAATGAAAAAGGATTTCACCGATGGTAGGGATTTGTGTCGCCCTACTATTACAAGATTTGTAACAAATTTTTTTATCACTTCAGTTTTTTATTATGATGAAAAAAGAGTTGAGACAAATGTTTACAAGTGATAAGTGAGTTGTATCTCAATATGCTGTGCCTAATGTTGGATTAGAGGTTTCTAAAAATATACTTGAAGATAATAAATTTTATTCCCAATGTCAAATTTTTATCTAAATTTGTGAGCCTTTGGTGAGAGCACTTTGTTTGATTGACAATGATAAGAAGGTAATAATGAGTTATTTTTATGATGTCATGGAGAAAGCGAAGGAAGCAGTCAAGGTTAATATGAAAAATGGGCCTTCATTATACACCCCTTATCTTACAGTCATCTGTAAGAGATGGGAAAGGCAACTTTACTTTTTGTTGTTTTCATTTGGGGTATTTTTTAATCATAGTGTCTATTTCAGACCAAATTTTACAAAGAAAAATGAAGTAAACAAGAGAATGCTATTAACTATTACAACACTTGTTGCCTATAAGATGCTGCAAGATCTCCTAAACTCATAAATGGGGATCTATAAGGATGCTTTTAGTGATTTTTGAATATCAATTGCTATTCGTCAAAGAAACAAACTTAACCCAGTTATATTTTTTCACTTTTGTTACTTATTGAAAATTAATCATCACTTTATTTTGTTTATAATGCTACTTTCGTTGTCATACAGTTGCTTGGTGGGACCAATTTAGAAGTAGTGTTCTAGAATTGCAAAGGATTGCAATTTAAATTCTAAGTCAATGTGTGAGTCCAATAGGATATGAAAGGAATTAGAACATATTTGAATTCATCCATTCCAAGAAAAGAAATATATTAGAGTACAACAGATTGAATAAATTGAATAACTTAGTGTTTGATTGATACAATTTTTCATAAAAGGTATTTTATTATCATTATTAAGTTAGTTATAATTTCTTATATTTTTTAATAATTTAATTTTATTGTTTACTAGGACTCTTAATAGAACAATTAGTTTAGCAGATCCAATTGGTATTGATAATATCAATCTTTTAGCAGATTTGGTTTTTGAAGAACCAAGTTTGAAAAATGAGAGTGATTTAGAAGATAATCTTGGATAGGAAAGTATTGACATGTAATTTGGTGTAATGAATTTGAATGATGGTGATGATGAAGGTCTTCTCAATGATAAGGATTTGTGCCAAATTAGAATTGGGGTCAATGTAATTTGTGCGAGTATTCGATTGAATAAAATTTCAGGTTTTTTCTCCTCTTTTTTTAACTTCTCTTATATTTGATGTATATGCTAAGTTCTATATATGCAATATAATTGTAAATATGTTTCACTTCTAGTTGGTTTTTTGGCATGAACTGTTGTTTTAAATTGTAATTGTTAGAGAGTTATGGATATTTTTTATTCTTTTTGTTTAATATTTTGATGTAATTATTATTTATTATATGATGAAATTGTAACATTTTTATATTAATACTGGTTATTAGTTATATGTGAAACATAATGTTAATAAAAAACAAATAAATTGTTGTTATTTTAAATTTCTATTATTACGATTTTTAAAGATATGGTTGATGTAAAATTATAAATTATATACTACAATATATTAAAGGACTATTTTCAAAATTAAAAAAAATAGGGTCTATTTTATAAATTTAAAAAATTACCCCTAAATAATACCCAATATTGGCCGGTACTAGTATAACATTAAAAATAGGATGTTATGGTTGAAAGCAAATACCAACATGTTGTTAAAACCACCTTTACTCTTTTACTTGAATTTATGCGCCAAAAAGTTTTTGAGTTGAAGCTATTTATACATTAATTTTTCTTATAAATCGAAAACCTACACATGTATTTGAAAATAAAACACCACAATTTTGCTTGTACAAGAAATCACCCATTTACTCTAATCTTTGATTCTTCAATTATACATTTTTTTTGCTTTAAAACTTCCATGTAAATGAAAGAAATTATCTCCTAAGGCTGCCAAATGTAAGTTTTGTGGTTATGGCAATAAACATAAAGGCTATCTTTGTTATGATTTTAAAACAAAAAGGATGCACATCTTTTGTCATGTCATTTTCTTTGAGCATTTGCATTAGTTTCCATCTCTTGTAGTATGTGTTTTTCAATTATAATAACGAGACAAAATAGTGCCAAATTTATAATTCCATTACTAAAAAGTTAACTATCATTCACGATGTTATCTTAAAAGATGAAGTTTAGGATGTAACAGAAGGAGTTGCTTATGATGCCAAAGAAATTATAGATTTTGATAGAGAGTTTATTAGGTCAGATTAAGGTGCTTGTAGTTCTCATTCAACCACTCCTCTTACAGTTGACTCTACCATATGTTCTCTTATAAAAAGAATAAGGACTTTTTCAGACATTTATTCCTCTTGTGACTTTTCTTATTTTGTTGTAGAGCCTACTTGTTTTAAGGATGCAATTACTAAAGAAGAATGAGTTAGACTAATGGAGGAGGAAGTGGCAACGACTACAAAAAATTAGAATTGGACATTTGAAGATTTACCTATTGGAAAAGAAGCAGTAGGTCTCAAATAGATTTTAAAGTCAAAATATAATCCAACAAGAGTTTATTGTGACAACAAATATACAATTGATATCTTAAAACATCCAGTTCACTAAGGACTACCAAGCATGTTGAGACACGATATCATTTCATTAGAGAATTGATAAATAAAGGAGGAATTAAATTACATCACTATAGTAATAAATAGTAATTGGCTAATATGATGATGAAAGTTTTTGACTGAAAATAAATTTCAAAAGTTTTGTAACTTGCTTGGAGTTATTTTCCTTGCTTGAATTAAAGAGGAATGCCAACTAATTCAAGCTTTAGCCCTTTTTTTCATTTACATGGCTATTTATCATGTTTTAGTTTGTGATTTTTTTATATGTTTACTTAGTTCCTAATGTTTAGCTGTTAACAACTTGATTTATGTTAAAATTAATAAAATTTATTTGTTAACATTTTATTTATGATGTAGTATGCATCTTTTATTTGTAAGGTCTAAAATTCTATTTAATGACCAGTGTTTCAATTTGATAGTAATGTGTTTTCTTAGCAATCTACTTATAATAAAAGAGTATTTTCTTTGTCAAATACTTCAAGTTGTAGTTTTTTTTCTTCTTCTAACATGAGGAATGGAAAATTTAAATGGCTCTCTAAGGTATAGTTCTATTCCAAACTTAAGCATAGTCTCTATTTCAAATGTGATGAGAAATTTACCCCTTACATGCGAATTCCTATAGTTCTAGTTAACAGTGGTAAAAGAATGACATTTTGATGACAAAGATTCTTTCAAACTTGAAGAGGCGGATTAATTAGAGTGGAATACCATTGAACTATTATTATAATCATAGGGAGCCTTAAACTTGCCCAAGACTAATAATATTAAGGGAATTGTGAAGCAAATAAAATTTGATGAATTTACTAATTTTAAGAGTTTTAGTGTAATTATAATTCAAGAAAAAAATGGAGACAGATAAGGCCAGAAATAGACTCTAGACTATTCAAAATTAACTAGTAAGTAACCTTGGTGATTGTAATATGACAAATGAGGAGAACATTGCTCGTAAACACTACCTACAAGTATTAGACAATCACAACTCCTCGATTCAACAAAGGGTAAGAGTTAACTGGATAAAGGAGGGGGACAAATGTACAAAATTTTTCTTTAATGCTCTTTTAACTAAAGGAAATATCAATAGAATCTACTCTATACTGTAACATCCCATTCCCATATTAAGAGTTAGAACTCAAAAATACGGTACATGTGAGATCAATGGGAGGTTAAGAAAAATACATTTTCAAGGAAATATCAATAGAATCTACTCTATACTGTAACATCCCGTTTCCATATTAAGAGTTAGAACCAAAAAATACGGTACATGTGAGATCAATGAGAGGTTAAGAAAAATGCATTTTTATGCTCATGCATATTATTAGCATACACGCATGTGAATTTGAATTTTGCACACATTAAAATGACTGTACATGCATCCATTGACATTCCGGGTATAATTGACTTATATGTGAAAGGTGATTTTATTGAGAATTGTGGTTTATGTGTACTGAAAATTTAATTGGATAGTGTGTTTAATGATTTTGAATTTTTGGATAATTTTAGGAATAATTTCCAAAAAAGTTGAATACTATTAAAGTAGGAAAAATGCCACTTGGATAGTAAATTGATGGATGAAAATAGAAATAAGAAAGCAAATGATATTGGAGAATTTTTTAAAATGACTTTGAAAATTTGGAGATGACTTTACAATTTGTAAGAAGATGTTATTGGAAAATTTTGGTGATAATTGGAATAAAAAGATGAGAGTTATGGGACTAGTTCAATAAGAACTTATTTAAGCCTTAGAAGTTAGATAAGTGACAAGTGTCACTTGTCTAGTTTAGTTTTACTATTCAATTTCTTTTGAAGGACCAAGTCTAAGTTTCTTTTGAACTTGAAAGACTAAGTATACCATATTTTTATCTTCATCTCCTTCCCCGTAGCTTTCTTCTTCAAAGTTGCCTCTTTTATACAGAGTTTTTCATCAAACCTCCACCAAAGTTAAATCTTGTCTTCATATACTTTTTTCTACTCCCAACTCCGATTTTCTTTCTTTTGCCTCAAGAAAAATTGAAACTTTTCCAACCTCCATTATGATGTACGTGAGTTGCATGGAGATTATGTTGGGCCCCGAAATTTTTTTTTAATTTATTTATTATTCTTTTGTTTATTTCTTAAATTTTGCTTTTAATTGTTTTAATATTTTAGAGATGAGTCTTATTTATGTTAGTAAGTATTGAAAAGGGGAATTAGAAATTAGAATTAGACTAAAGTGTTAGAATTAGAA
>JANKOE010000005.1:17111862-17127079 GCA_026284465.1 Erythroxylum citrifolium
TTCGGGAAGGTCCCGGTAACAAAAATTTTTGTTTTCCGCACTTGGTACATGTGATGTACCTC
The DNA here is from genome assembly GCA_026284465.1 of Erythroxylum citrifolium. NCBI lineage: Eukaryota > Viridiplantae > Streptophyta > Magnoliopsida > Malpighiales > Erythroxylaceae > Erythroxylum > Erythroxylum citrifolium. The sequence goes on from JANKOE010000005.1 coordinate 17,111,925, forward strand.
CCGGGATTTTCCTACACTCTTTTCGTAGTAATAGGAAGTCCCAGATAAATCAATGGAGCAGGTTTCCTTTTCATTCCTATAATTACAGAGATATTGTTTTCCATTATATTAGCACTAGCAGCTAGAATGAGCTGACTCTTAGTAATATTAATATTAATCTCCCAACTTGAAAGTTCTTTGAAATCAGTCAGAGTTGACATGAGTAATTCAATAGACTTCTCATAAGCCTTAGAAAAGAGTAGCAAGTCATCCGTAAAACAAAGATTGATTAGCCCTACTCTCTTGCATTTACTATGAAATCTGAAGTCTTTGCTTTTGCCTACCTTGTGTTGAATCAATTAACTTACGACTTCCACACAAATGATAAATAGATAAGGGGAAATTAGATTTCCTTGCCTCAATCCTCTTACACTCTTAAAGATATCCGTAGGAGTACCGTTAACAAGGATAAAGTAAGTAGGAGTGGTAATACAAGCCTCTACCTATCTGACAAACTTACCTAGAAAACCCAATAATTGTAATGTCTGAAGGATAAATTCCCATTCCATATGATCAAAGGCTTTCTTGAAATCAACTTTAATAGTACAATTTGGGGGACTGTTCTTCCTTAGGTATCCTTTCATTAGTTTTTGAACTATAGAGATGTTATCCCCAATTCTTCTACCATGTAGAAAAGCACTTTGATTATTAGAGATCACCAACACTGATTTCAGCCTGTTTGCTAAGTTCTTATAAATAACGTTATAAAGGAAATTAGTGTATGCAATAGGTCTATAATCATCTAATGATGAAGCCTAATTTGACTTAGGGATCAAACAAATATGGGTTTTATTGGTCTCCCTTAGAAGAATTGTTGGACCTCGTTTCTGGAGCCCTACTCGAATGTCATGGACCCCGGAAGCATGCTCAATGACATTCCCGTGTATTTTTCCATTATTCAAAACACATACTCAATCCAATATCAAACTCACTTAAGTATCATTTATACTTAGGGTTTATGTCTCAATAAAACCATTATAATCACAATTTCTTTCTCCCTTGGTCACATTCAGATTTTGTTTTTAGAATTATCATTTCGGGTCAACTTTACATATTCTTTCTGACCTCGAAAATGAAGTAATTTGACAACATTTTCTTCTAGAAACTTGTTCTCCATAGTCTTAAGTTTCTAATGACACCAAAGTCATTCAATTTGGTAAAGAAATCTAAAAATTGTACCCCAAATATTTTCAGACTATTATTAAACTGAAATTGTACACTATACTCAACTTCCATCTAGAAATTGAAAATCTTAGAGACTGAATTAAAACTCTAATTCTTCAATCAATTGGTATCCCTATGTCTCTAGTTTATTTTGAAACAAGAACCAACTCATTTGAAGCTCTAAAGATCAAGATATCGTCAAAATACCGAAGTATGTTCAGTAAAATATCCAATTCATTCTCTTCCAACTGATACCCTTACTTTGATTCGATCAATCTTTTTCAAATCCCTACCAAATGCTATCAAATTCTATAAAGATATAGAGAAATGTGTTAGGAAACTAGTGGTTCAAGAATCACTTTGTTTGGAGGTCAGAAGAAGAAGTTATTGTCAAAAGAATCAAACATGATTCAGACGAAGATTTGGTCAGACATGAATCAGACGTAGGCTTGGTCTAATGTGAATCAGACGAAGGCTTGGTCCGATGTGAATCAGACGAAGACTTGGTCAAACATGAATCAAACGTAGGCTTGGTCCAAGGTGAATCAGACGAAGGCTTAGTTAAACATGAATCAGACGATGGCTTGTTCAAACATGAATCAGATGATGGCTTAGTTAAAAAGGGATCAGATGATGGCTTGGTCAAAAGGGAATCAGATGATGGAATGGTCAAACATGAATCAGACGATGGCTTGGTCAAAAGGGAATCAGACAATGGCTTGGTCAAACATAAATCAGACGATGGCTTAGTCAAAACGGAATCAGACGATGGCTTGGCCAAAAGGGAATTAGACGATGGCTTAGTCAAAAGGGAATCAAACAATGGCTTAGTCAAAAGGGAATCAAACAATGGGTTGGTTAAAAGGGAATTAGATGATGGCTTGGTCAAAAGGAATTAGACTATGGGCTTATCAAAATTGTATCAGACGAAGGGCTTATCACAATTGGATTAGACGAAGGGTTTAGTCAATGATGCATCAGATGATGGCTTAGTCAATGATGCATCAGACGAAGGGTTTAGTCAATGATCCATCAGATGAAGGATTCAGTCAATGATGCATCAGACGAAGGATTCAGTCAATGATGCATTAGACGATGCCTTGGTCAATGATCAAAGATGGATCAGACGAAGGCTTGGTCAATGATGCATCAGACGATGGTTCAGTTAAACCTAAACTAGACGATGGTTCAGTCAAACCTGAACCAGACGATGGGATTCTAGGGGTCTTTCCCAAATCACCCAAAGTTCTAAATCATAAATTACACTCTCCAAAGCATCGCCACTTATAATGATCATAACTCTTAACTCCAATTTCCAAAAATTTCATACCATATACCATTGGAAAGCTATAAAGATAAGCTACAACTTTCTGGAAGACAATTTTGCCTCATTCAGCCTAGATTGATTCAGATTTTTCCCTAAAGTCAGAACACACATTTACCCTTATGAAAGACTTAAAAATGTTCCCAAATTCACTTCCTCTAATGCAACATCATTCTTATCCATTCAACTAAATCTCATCATTCATAATTCCTATTTTCCTTGTCCATAACATCTCACTTATATATATATATATATATATATCAACAATTCATGTTCAAAATCATCATCATCATCCATACACAATTCATATATCATTAACAACAAAAATAAGAGTTTGCAAAGCTTTAATGGCATTTCTAGCCACATTATATCATTGGTAATCAAAATCCAAAATACAAAAGATACAAATCCCGATAATTCTCGAAATGCAACTAAAGCCTTGTTTTACATGAACAATCTTCAAATACAAAATATGCATAATCAGAGTGATGCCTTGACTCTTGGTCACTCAATCTCATTCTTTTCACCTGAAGATGAGACGAAAATAGGGGTGAGCTTGAAAGCTCGTGGGTAACAATTTATAACGGAAGAATAAGCAAAACCTTTGAAATGTTCATTTCTCAATACAAAGTTCAAATTGAATTCATAAAATGTGTCGTTCTCAAATTCTTAACCAAAAATTTACAAACTACAAAACATGAATGCATCAAACTTATTAACATATCATAAGCACATCAGAATGGTTTGATGGAACAGAACGTACTACACATTTCCCATAAGGGTCCTTTGTAGCCGTGAACAGAACGTACTAACGTAATCCCACATAATGGTTTTATGTAGCCGTGAACTTAAAGGAGTCCATAAAGGAGTTCCATGCCACTAACGGGCAGGCTGGAGAAGCTTTTATTTGAAGTGCACTTGACTTAACTTAAGGGACCACCACAAGCCCACACAATCATGCATTTCACATCTTGTAAACATATTGCCCAAAATGGCACTTTTCTGAAACTTGATTTTTCATAAACATGAGATATTTCGAAAACCATTTTCGAAAACATTATTTCATAAACATGTTATCTTTTTTTTAAAAATTACTTTCAAAGTCTTTTCATAAATCATCACACAATTCATATAACAACATATTGCAGTTTCTCAAATCATTCGAAAGCAATAAATGCAACACTTATGATGCAATTGAAATCATTTAACTTTCTTGATTCAAAAGAAAACATTAGTGGCTTATTTACTCTATTATAAATATGTACCCACCTTAATTTCCTTGCTTAAAACTTACTTAAAATGACTCTCTTCTTATTCCTCTTGCCTTTCTTGATTTCCTTCATCAATGGCAAAACCCCATTTAATAGGAATCCAATTGAAAATCCCACAATGCAAAATCACTAAAATTGATTCTAGAATACATAAACCCATGCATTTTCTAAACTCCATAAACTAAAATCCTTCCAAAAATTCAAAAGATTCAAAATGATCTTACCTTGATTCTTCACCAAATGAAGAGTTTCTTGGCTCTAATGAAAGCTCTTCTCTTCCTCTACCTTTTCCCCTTCTTGAACAACCTCAAAATCTCTCTTAAAAACCAAGAAATGGTGAAACCCCAACAATCTTTCCTTCTTTTGTCTCCTCTCCATCGAAACTCTCCTCTTTCTTTCTTATTTTCTCTTCTTCTCTCCCAATTCAGGTTTTTCCTTCTCTTAAAAGAACAAGACAACATTTCTTCTTCCATTTCTACCCTTAATGAGTGTGCAAAGTCCATTCCGCCCTTCCTTATAAGCCTTATGTCTTTTATGCTTAAATATCTTGCCAAAAATACCCTTGAACATTCTTATAACCTTAACACTTTAATTCCATTACCTATGCAATAAATCCTACTAACTTTGACATAATAATTAACTCCAAAAATAATTAATCCAATAAACCTCATAATTTATTTAAATCATGCTTAATAATAATAATAATAATTTGGGAGCCAATAAGAACCCCCCTAAAAAAGAATTCTAGAATTGCACTTTTAAACATAGGACCAGTTTTCTACCATATTTTTTGAAAGAAAAAACCATTAAATCTGTCGGGTCTAGGAGACTTATTAGGGTGCAATTGAAAGACAACTTCCTCTATTTCCTTTTCTTCCACTGGTTTAATGAAGGATGAAGTTTGTTGGAGGGATAAATTATAATGAATAAAGGAGCTAAGAGGGGTAGAACTTACTTGTCTACAAGAGCCATAGAAACTCTTAAAATATCTCTCCGCTTCCTTTAAAAGGTCTTTCTATTGGGAAACTTCCTTACCATTCGACAAATTGAGAATGCTGATTCTATTTGTGTTCCTTCTTGAAAAGATAGAGTTGAAGAAAAACTTAGAACACTTTTCACCATCTTTTAGCCAATTTACCTTCGCCCTCAGTTCCAATAAACTGTCATGATCTTTGACTTTAGCTAAGTAAGACATAAGAAGAGTTTTCTCTTAGCATAACAAGGTAGAGTTTGTCGGGTCTAACTCTAACTCATGCTGTACCTTTTGTAGATCCTCTTTGGCTTCTTAAACAACTTACTGTGTGGAGGAGAATCTTCTACTCATTAGAGATTTCATCTCCATTTTGATATCCTTTAGCTTCTAATTGCACATAAACTATTTTGTTCCTTCCACTATAACCTCCAATCCCTTTTTAAGAGCATTACTAAACCCATCATCATCTAGTAGCAGGTTGTTAAACTTGAACAGACCTCTTCTAACATAGTGTTGGAAGAGGTTCTCTATCTTCTTACGAGTGTGATCCGAAAATAGAGGATCAAGGAAAGTTGTTACACTGTAGGAAATTGAGTAATCCACTCCTTGTTCACTAAAGTTTGATCCAATGTTTTCTTCAAAGCCTATCTCCCTGACTGCTTATTGCTCCATGTGTAAAAGTGACCATGTGCCTTTAGGTCAAAAACTTCAATTTTGTCCACATAATCGCTAAAATCAGCTGAGAAGTTCCTTAGGCTATACTTCCCATTAGCTTTAGTTCTATATAATGTAGAATTGAAATCACCACATAAGAGCCACGGACCATTAACAAGATTATGGAAATCTAGTAAGCTTTCCCATAAGAGTCCTTTGAAAAATATGATTAGCACCGTGGATAAAGGAAGTAAAAAAACTCAACATTTACATGAGGGGGTTTACATTTAAGTTGGATAGCTTGTATCTCCATAGCAAGGACATGTACATCTAACAAATAAGGATCATACCCGATAATAATTCTCCCATACTTATGAGTTTGATGGTTGGAGATGAATTTCCATTTGGAGCCCAGTTTATTCGACAGCCATATATTCTCTTATCTGATTTTAGTTTCAAAAAGAGCAAAAATCTATAGATTTGTGTTATAGACAAAATCCCTTAAAGCTGAAGCTTTTTAGGGCAGTTAATCCCCCTCACATTCCATGCTATTATTTTCATTAACAAAATTATTTTCTTTTGGGGCCCTTACCTTTGGCCTTGTTGGATTTCCTTTTGGTAGCTGTCAAAAATTACCCAATGAAAGGGTCATCCTCTTTATTCTCTATCGATGTAGAACAACTACTTTCCATATGGACCAAGCCATTAGTTTTGTCATTAAGGTTCATGGAATGTTCATCCCCTTTCATATCCTTGCCCGTATCATTATCATTAACTTCAGTGTGCTTCTCAGTTGCTTCCCCCCCTTTAATAACTTCAATCGTATCTTCTAATCTACCCCCAATTACTGCTCCTTGCCCATCATTAGTTTTAGTAACTTCTTCGGAAGCATTAATGCTATTACTAGGATTTTCCAGTTGCTCCTTATCTAAGTTCATAACCCCTTCACCCATTAACTCTTCATAATCCCCCTTTTGAAAAATTTTACCCGTAGGTATCCATCTTTTTCCTTGAGAAGCAAGTGAAGGCATCCATTGATATTACACCAACATATTATCTTCATAAAGGGATCCATCCAAACCTAATCTCATAATGGGAATATTTTCTAGTAAACCATTGGATAGATCCATATTAATGCATATTCTAGCATATCCCAACCTCTTCTCCAAACATAGAGGTTTTCCTAGGAAGCTAGCTATCATACTCAATCCTCTAGTTGTCCAGTATTCAAGAGGAACATTATAAGATTTACCCACATTGGAACCGGCCTCTTCTCTTTGCAATCGATTTGAAACCCCAACTACCATGGTTGCAAGAATAGTTGGAAATTTGCCACATGCCATAGTCCTTCTTTAAAAATATTTAATGCTTGGGCTTTGGAAGCAAATGTGAACAATATATATCTGTCTTCTACTATTATTGCCTAGATAAAACCTTTATTTTTCCATGTTGAATGAGCCCATCTTTGAATAACAGGGAATGTCGGTCTTTTGTCCTAGCAGAACCCAATAAGAGAGTTCTCCCAAGACTTAACACCCTCCTGCAGAATATCCATATCAAGGGAGACAATGGCACGACCATCTTCATTCTTAGGCGGCAGAAATGTAGAGAGAGATCAGTGGTGAAGCTTCCCACCACTCGCTTCCAAGTTTTCATCACCACTGAAGGAGATGAAGAAGAGATAGGTAAGGTCTAGATATTGGTAGGCACGATTTGTGTATTTGCTAAAGGGGGTTGAGAGGGTAAAACAGCTGGGGAATTTGGCAATTGAGGGGATTGGAGGAATGGAGCAGGAGAATCAACAGGTTGGGCTGAGGTTGAAGTAGAGGGTAAAGGAGGAAAATCCTCCATAGGGCTGGTTTGTTTTGGGGTTAGTATAAGTGTCTGCATTGTCTACAAAGGGAGCCGCCCCTGTCAGATTTCTAAACAGAGAAATAGTAGGGACTATCATAGAAGGGAAAACAGGTGGGAGGGGACAAAGAAAGGGTTGAAATGATAAAAATAATCTTGGCCTAAGGCAATGGAATAATCAGATTTGAAGAAGGAGTTTGAGGAGTACAGAAGGGTAGTTAGAATGTAGAGATGAAGCAATGAAGACTAAAGTTCAGAAAAGTGGAACAGTAGAAGGAATGAGGAGGAGTTGCAGAAGGATGAAGAGGTTACAGTTAAGAAAAGTGGAATAACAGAAGGAATGAAGAGGAGTTGCAAAAGGATGAAGAGGTTTTACTGGTATGAAGGTCTTAGGTTATAGAGATGATGGAGAACATCTCACTACATTTATTGAGGTCACTATTAAGACTTGAAGGGTATAGATTATGAATACATTTTCATACAAGGTTTGGGAAGGGGTATGGAAGTTTGTAAGAACCATAACATGCAAGAAAGGTATGTTGGCGTCATCTAAACTCCAATATCCTTTCTTCACAAGTAAGACATTTTATTTTTATCATTATTATTTAAGATATATTTCAAGAACAAAATTCTGAGTATTTTCATACTCAATCTTCCCAATATTTTACACCCCACCAAAACAAAAAATGTTTACAACTAAATAAAAAAGGAAATTTTAAAACCAAAAGGATATCAAACTTAATCATCATATGTTTAAATTAAATTAAGAAAACAAAATCATATAAAATATTTTTTGTTTCACAGGCTCTAGTTTTTTTATTTGCTATTTGTGTTAATCATCATTTTTTTAGGCAAAAGGTTTAATTTATTCCTTAACAGTTGACAAAAAGTTTAAGAAAACCCCTTTAAAATAGAACAATTCATCCTAAAAAGGCTCTCTCCATCATTCCTTTGTCAAATAAATAATACATCCCCATTATGTTGATCCACATGGTATGTTAGATAATTTTAGATGCCAACATGACAGCTGATGTGTAATAAAGATATTTAAGATTTTTAATTGAATTAACTTATTAATTATTTTAAAAATAAAAGCCAAAAAATATTAATTATTTTAAAAATAAACCCAAAAAACCTAATTTTCCATTTATTTTCCTTAACTATCATCAAATCCCTAATTTGCATCAAATCTTTAATATCCAAGCGCGATTGTTTCTTCGTTATTCATCTGTGGTCTTCGATTGTGTCTTCGTGTTTTTCCCTATCTTCATGAAATTTATTCCTCTTACTTCTTCCTCTCTCTTTGTTAATTTCCAGTAATTTTCTAGCATGTTTGTCCCTAGTTATGGCTTGTAGGATTTGGAGTATTGTTTTTTCAATATGTACAGTATCTCACATCTCCTTTTATTTATTTAGTATTTGATGTTCTTGCCCATAAATAAAGAATATTTTTTATGTTTATAGGGCCCAAACATTTGTCTCTAGAAGTAGAGATAGTGGAGCAAGGTGTTTCCCTTTGTGATCCCTCATGTTTTAGAGTGCAAAATTAAAGTAATCCTATATATATACATGTATATTCTCAACGTATTTTAAACTACATTTGTTTAGGTGTATTTATGATTTGTCAAGAAGTAAGCTTGTTTAAGTTGATGGTTCATTTACATGATGACAATATATGATTAGCAAGCTCTTAATTTTGCTGGAGTTCAAAAGATAGGCATGGTAGTTAAGGTTATAAAGATCTATACAAAAGAAGAAAGTATCGAGAGGATGATATTTCCATTTTTATGTGTATTTATATTATATTCAATATTATTTTTATAAATTGAAGTTTGTGTTAATATGACCAAATCAAATTTTAAGCAATGTTATAGGTGGCAGTCTGCTTATACATATAGTCAAGTACCAAACTAGATTTCATTGTTTATATAGTTTATGGCTATTAACTAGTATTGACCATTGAGTGTTGTAAATGGACAACTTTTCATAGTTAATTCTTATCCAACTATTTTTTTGGTTTAATTTACTTCGCTAGTGTTGGTAACCTTTTTTGTCCTCAGGAATAAACAAGATGTCTGTTTAATTTCCATTCAATATTTAAAAGAAATGTCACAAATGATGTCCATTTGTTAGAGTATTAGTTTCTATAGTTTAGTCTCATATATAACTTTTATAGTTCAGGATTGATTTTCTACTAACCTACCTAGCTAACTCAACTATCAACTGTCTTTTATTGTTCAACTATCTTTTAATTCTTACAAACAATAAATTATTTATATCCCATTTATGTTTATTTTCAACTAACAATTTACTTAGAGTAATATAACACATAGTCTAGTACAAAAATATATTTCGTTGTGTTATATTGTTTTATGGATATTAACAAGTATTGAACATTTGAAAGTATCCATAAAATTTCTCAAGTTAGAAGATTAGTACATGAATAACTTTCTTTCCAAAAGATAATAGTGAGATTCAACATCACCATTTTAGTTATTATATTTCTTTTACATCCATAAGTATATCTTCCATACATGCTTCGATTGTTTAGAATTTTACATGCTTAAAATTTGAAGTCATATTTTATGGCTTTTTACTTCAATACTATGCCTAGATATCCTCAGATTAGTAATTACTCCCATTTGTTTATAGTCTTTTTTTAATGATATTGCTCAAACATTTATCTTCCATAAAAGATTTAATGTCAATTGATGACCCTTATTTGATCAAATTATTTCTTTATTGTTAGGATTGGGGTATCACAGGATACATATGGATTGCAAATATGATGGAACAAAGAACTTATAAACATGTACTTAAGTTTTAAATAATTTATCAAATTTACAAATTGGATACTTGAACTTCTTAATAGAGTCTTGCCTGGTCTTGATGAGATAACGTGTAAAACCTGCAATAACATGTTTTTATCAAGAATTAAAGGTAAAGGTTAAATCTTATCCAATGCTAAACTTCAAGCTTCACTGATAGGTCCTTTCAACTTTATTCAAAGTTGCTTAGAACACATTAAACCATGTTTCTTAATAGCTTCAAAACTATTGCTACTAACTATGTTCTTTTGGTGACTAAACACAAAAGCTTAGGTATGGAAGCATATCAAAACCCCTAAACTTGCTTACTCCTCGCATGTATAATTTTAGCAGCATAAAATCCTTTAACGTCCTAAACTTTGGAACTTTTTTAATGACAAACTAATCCATCCTTTGATTTATATATTTTGAGAACCATACAAACTAAAATGAGCACTTGAAATATTGAATCTTCCCTATTTTATTATATAGTAATATGCCTAGCATATTGCCTCTATAATAACATGTTTAATTTTTCATTTAAAAATTTCGTAAGTAAATGAAATATTATAATGGATAACCATGTTATTAAAGTTTATGTAGGGAACAAAATTTTCAAACTCTTTAGTTTTCACAATTTATTTTGTTTAAAAGATGAAAGTTCACGATTGGTTCAATTAATTTTACAATATTAAATTAATAAAATATTTATATTAAATTTAATATTATTATGTTATTTTATTTCAATATGGATCTATATTCGTATATTATTTTTTCATAGTATGGACTAATTTATTTTAATTGATATGTATAGGTTGGAAATAAATGGATGAGTTAGTATAAGGTTTTTTTATGATGAACATTTTACTAAGGAAGGTACAATGAAGTATGCAAGTAAGGCATCAGAAAATTTTGACAATGTGAACATAGATTATATGAGTTCAAGAAGGTGTGCTAGGCTCTACAAATATTGTTAGTGCATGATATTTGATTTTGAGAAGGGGCTAGAAGAAGGTTTGAGGAGGTTAGAGTCTAATAAGAGTGCATTTGATTGATTGAATTATTAAAGGTGTATAGCATAATTGATGTCTATTTGGAGCATATAGATGAACCAACACCATCCATGCCAATGTTAATATGGCATGATAACTAGCTTAAAAATGAGATTGTAATAGAATTAGGTGGTGATATTGTAGTTGATTTAGGTTGTGATAGTGTTTTATGAGTCGAATTGGGATATGATAGTGGTGTAGGAGTTTATTTAGGATGTGATGATGGTGTTGGTGTTGGTGTTGGTGTTGATTTAGGAGGTCACAATAATGTTGGTGTTAACTTAAAGGTCATAGTGATGTTGGAGTTGATGTGGGAGGTAATAATGATGTTAGAGTGGGTGTGGGAGGTAATATTAATATTGGTATTGATTTAGATAATGGAGGTGATCTAGGAGACGAATAATCAATTGGTAATTATTCTGAATTGATTGATGATAATGATTTTGATACAAGTGCTCCTGATGAGGTAGGTTGAGTGCTTAAGACAGAGGTGAAGTGTCTACTCAATATGGGGTTGATTTGGGTGCTCAAGATGGAGGTGATAAAGGTGCTCCTGATGGAGATAAATTTAAATTAGATTTCAATATTAGTTTTAATGCAGGTCATGACATAATGTACATTGACTCTTTTGATCCTGGGAGTTCCTTGGACAGTGATGAATATCTCATTATTAAAAAACTAGATGTTAACTTGAGGCATCCTAGTGAGACGAATAGATATATTTATGGATTTATTATAAGTGAGATGAATAGATATATTTAAGAAGTGGTTGTTAATTATACAATAATAATAAGATTTAACTTGAGTTTCAAGAGGAATGAAGAAAAAAAGATAAGCTATGGTTACACCGAAGTTTGTTGAATTAATCTATATGCTTCATTTGATAGAAAAAGATTAGTGCTTAAAGCTAAAAACTTATAATTTAGAGTATACATGCAATCCAATAAACAAATCAAGATTGGTTATATCCAATTTTATCATGAGACATTTCAAGGAAAATTATCTTAGATAAGCCAAACTATAAAATGAAGAAAATAATTGAAAAATGTATGCAGAAACTAAATTTACCTATTAATTCCATCATGTGCAATTATTTAAGAAGGAAGCTTCTTAATGCAAAAGCAAAAGAACAGTATAACAAATATGAAAAGGTTTATAGATAGATTTTTAAGTTGAAAGAAATGAATATGAAATTCACAATCAAGCTTCAACTTAGAAGGGTTGAAGATAAGTTAGTAATCAAGAGAATATATAAGTGTTTTGATGCTATGAAGAAGGGTTGAATAATTTGCAACCTGTAATTGATATAAATTGATGTTTTTTGAAAACAAAGTACCAGGGAGAACTTTTAAGTGCCATAGGAGTTGATGGCAATTTGACACATCTATCTAATTGCATAGGTAGTTGTTGACATAGAAAATACTGAAAATTGGACATGGTTTATAGAACAATTAACCATTAGTTTAAAGCTTGGAGATGGTGAAGAAATAATAGTGAATCTAGATATTCAAAAGGTAATTCATCCAACGAAAAGTAATTTATGCAAACATTTGCATTTGTGAACACTTTTAATTGGTTATTCTTAATTGTGAGGACTCATATGAGCAAGGAATGAAGTATTGATCTCTATTACACATAGGACGTATGCAAGGTATATATATACCATAATTGGGTGGGGAAATGAATGGGAAATTTTGGAATTATGTCTGGGCAACATTCCCATAAGAATTTGATGACAAGTGCAACAAATTAAACCGACTTACACCAATATGTGTATAGGACTTGCTTGAATATCACTACGAAATATGGAGTAGGCTTTCTAAATCATTAAGTCCAAAATTACAGACAATAATATGAGTGAGACATTTAACTCTTGAATCTTGGGTGCTAGAGATTACCCCTTATGATCAGCATGTTAGAGACAATTTTTACATGAATTTTACTCTACAATTACATTCAAGTATAATTTGACATTTGATAGTTATACAAATGATGACGAAGGAGAAGAATACTCGTCTGACAAGTTCAATATAACATAAAATGAAAAAGGTATAGATAGACAGTTAAATATTCCTCGAACCCTACAATATAATGGTGTTGTGAAAAGATGTAATAGAACATTACTAAAAATGGTTTTGTCCATAATGACACAAGAAAATTTACCACTTATGCACTTAATTAAATTCCTAGAAAATTAGATACAAACTGTTGGGACCCCGCCTTTGCGAGTCACATGTCCGACGTCCTACGTGACATCTAAACTTGTATCCCACAAGGGTGGCGTGCCCACACCAAGTCAAGATTAAAAAACGAACTCATTTCTCCTATTTCCGAACAGATTTTTGGGAAACCTCAAATCAAAATTTCAATAAGACTTCTTCAGAACATTTGTTCCCCTTTGTCTTACGTTTCTAATGACACCAAAAATATTCAATTTGGAGCAAAAATCTAAAAGTTATAGTCCAACCATTTTCGGACTGTCCTTAGAATAAACCAGCACACTATTCTCAACTTTTGTCCGGAAATTGAAAGTCCTAGAGACTAAATTAAAATTTGATACCTTTAGAAAACTTGTAGCTCTATGTCTCTAGTTTAGTTAGCAACAATAATTATCTCATTTGGAGCTCTACAGATCAAGATATCCTCAAAATACTAAAGCATGTTCAGTAAAATATCCAACTCATATTTTTCCTAACGATCCCCTCACTTTGATTCAATCAAACTTTTTCAGATTAATACTAAAAGCTATAAATTTTTATGAAGATATAGAGAAAAGTGTTAGGAATCCAATGCTTCAAAAATCAGATCATTTAGAGGTCGGACGAAAAAGTTATGACCAAAAGAGTGAAAGGTGTTCAGGTCTGGAGCACCAGCAAAGTCGTGATCGCGACCTGCGACGGGGGCGAGCAATGTCGCGATCTCGACGCGTCGCAATTGCGATATGCTTCTATGCTTCCTCCTTTGTTTTTTTTTCCTTCTTCAGAACTGTTTAGTAAAAATGGCATAACTTTCACTACAATTATGAGATTAAGCTCATTTTTGGACCGTTTTAAAGAAGACTTCTAGCTCTACAACTTTTATGAAGAACTTAAAAACAATTGTTGCCTCTATAAGGGTTAGAATTTTAAAACAAGGCAGCTGTCCCGAAAGTGCATCCTAAACAGCATCACAACTTCTAATAATCATATCTCTAAACTCCAATGTCCAAAAATTTCATACTATATATCATTGGAAAGCTGAAAAAATAATCTACAACTTTGTCCTATTCAGCCTAGGTCAATATAGTATTTTGCCTGAAATCAGAACACACATTCTCACCCTTATGGAAAAACTTGAAAATGCAAAGTACAAATTTTGGAATATCTTCGGCAAAACACAAACATACTTCATTAACATCAAAATATAAGAGTTTTTACAAAGCTTTAGTGGTCATTTTCAGTCACAATACATCAATATCTCAATACGCCCAAAGTACAAAAAGGTATATGAATAGTAATTTGCTCAAAATGCAACTAAAGCCTTGTAGTTACAAATCTAGCTTAAAACACAAAAAGATGCAAATTTTAGAGTAATGCTTTGATTCTCTTTCACTCGATCCCTAGCTCGTCACCTGGAGAGGGGAAGGAATGGGGGGTGAGCTTAAAGCTCGTGGGTAACAATTTTATAATCGGTAATAAGCAAAAACCATTGAAAACCTTCATGATCATAGCAATTTCTCACAAAAATCCATAAAGCATATATTTATCAACTTGTCAAACCAATTCACAATTCACATAAGTCAAGCATTCATCAAACATGTCAACTCATGTAAACATATAAGCACATCACATTGGTTTGGGTAGATCCATAAACATAACGAACTACACAATTCCACATAATGGTCTTGCGTAGTCGTAAACTTGAGGAAGTCCATAAAGGAGCTCCGTGCCACTAGCGGGCAGGTGGGAGAAGCCTTAACTTGGTCAACGTGCACGTGACAATTCTTGGATGGACTACCAAAACCCACATAACATGTATTTC
>JANKOE010000005.1:17227681-17262398 GCA_026284465.1 Erythroxylum citrifolium
TACTTAATCTGGACAATATCTAATCAAGATAAAGGAAGAGATTGAATTAAATTAGGGGTGAATGGAGAGGTTTAATTAAAAGAGGAAGCTTGGTGATTGCAACACAATATATACATGTATTGGGGGAGCTTAGGGTTTAACATTAGATTAGAGTAGATTAGCTTAGTTAGGTTAGGTTAGAAAAGATCATCGTATTTTTCTTGTTTTTCCGGTAGTTGTCGTATCCTTGATTTCCTTGGTTTCTTTATTTTCCTTATTCCACCAGATTGCCGCACTCTTCTTTTGCTTTTTGAGAAAAATTCCAGTAGTGACTTGGCTGTTCCTTTTAGAAGTTGCCACAAACTGTTTCTTTATTTTCTGCTGGACCATCGCACATCCTTGGCTGCCGCAAGTTGATTTCTTCTTTCCGGTATTTAAAATTTTTGGTACCGGCTGGTATTTGGCCGGTATTTTACATAC
Organism: Erythroxylum citrifolium; assembly: GCA_026284465.1. Classification (NCBI taxonomy): domain Eukaryota; kingdom Viridiplantae; phylum Streptophyta; class Magnoliopsida; order Malpighiales; family Erythroxylaceae; genus Erythroxylum; species Erythroxylum citrifolium. Next base: position 17,228,141 of record JANKOE010000005.1, read on the forward strand.
CGGCTGGTATCGGACGGTACAGCTGAAATCGGCTGGTACCGACCGGTATTCAAACCCGGTACCAAAATTTAAAATTCTGTACCGATTTTAGGTCGGTACGGAACGAAATTCTAAACACTGTCTCTATGTGAGATCCTTTACCTATATCCGAATATGTCAAAATTTTCTATTAAGGGTCACGTCCTTGATAAGTTCCAACAGAGCCATATTATTTATTATCTCTTCTCCTAGTTCTTCTTAAGCCTTCCTTTTCTCCTTTTACAATCCCTAAGTATAATCTTTTTACATCTTCTCGCTGGAGCGTCAGGATATCTCCTCTCAACATGTCTGAACCACTTAAGTCTTGCCTTTCTTAACTTTTCATTTATATTAGCCATCTTTAATTTGTCTCTTACCATTACATTCCTAACCTTAACTCTTCTAGCAAGGTTGCATATCCACCGGAGCATCCTTATCTCTGACACTATTAACTTATGACTATGCATCTAATTGATGGGACAACACTCTACCCCATAGAGCATGTCCAACCTAATCGCTAAACAATATAATTTACCTTTGAGCTTAAGTAGCATCTCTTTGTCACAAAAACTCCTGATGTACTTCTCCATTTAAGTCACTATAATCTAATACAGTGAACAATGACTTTTTTTATTTCTCCATTGCTTTAGATGATAGATCCTAGATACTTAAAGTACTCTTTCTATGGTATAACTTCTAAATCAATCTTTATCTCTACATCAAAAGCCACCTTATGGCTCGAAAAGTTACACTCTAAGTATTCATTCTTAGTTCTGCTCAATTTAAAACCCTTCGACTCTAACATATCCCCCCACAATTATAGCTTGACATTGACACACATTTTGTCCCATCTATTAAAACAATGTTATCAACAAACAACATATACTAAGGCATCGCTTTGAATATTCTTAGTCAGCTCATTTATCATTACAACAAACAAAAAGAGGCTCAATAAAAAACCTTGGTGTAGCTTGATATTAATAGAGAAATGTTATGTATTTCTTCCTATCATTTTTACTCTAGTCTTAATATCTTCATATATATCCCTAATAACTTGTATTTAAGTTATAGGAACTCCCTTAACTTCTTATATGGTAGTATAGGATTTGTGAAAAGGTTGGGAGAATTGGATTCACAAAACCATGGCTTCTCTATTGGGTTTGCTTTTATCTTATAGCAATACATTAAGTTATGATGATTTCTAATCAAGTTCCACCATCTTTAGAAGTTATTCTTCTAATTTTGTTGAATATGCATCCTTCAATCATGTGAAAACTTATTTAGTTAATTATGACATTGGATTTATTAATAGTGTGTTTAAATATGTTAAGATTGTACATTTAATGCTTATTGTTTATTAACCAAATTCAAATATTTAATGCTTTATTGGCACTAGAAAATGCAACCATTTCGTCTAATTTCATTAATACACCATGGTCACAAATTTTAACAAATTAATATAAATGTCTTTACATCCCATTTGCCCTCCATTTTATATCTTGACACTGTTTATCAAATAATTTATGGCCCTGTTAAGTATCATTGTGATGCATCATTTTCTTGGAGAAAATGAATGAACAAAAGACATCAAAAGAGAATAAATGAATAAGTAATTTCATATGCATCGTAACTAGTTCTTTTCGACTTTTCATATTTGAAAAGTACCAAAGCCATTACTAAATTTTAGTCTTTCAAGTACTTAAATTTATTTGGTTATGTTAGTTTTTCATCATTTATTGTATTAAGCAATGTTTCCATAAAATTTTCAATAATTTTAGAATAAGAATAATTTCTAATTGTACACTTATTTTTCATTGTTTTTTAAAATGTGTTTAAGTTGGTTGTGTGTTATATAAAAATTTAATTTTGTTAATTTTATTAAATCAAAAGGAAAGTTAGACTTTGATATGAATACAAAATAGACTTGGCTTAATTTTTTTCTCTAATAATATGTAATGAACTTATTATGGTTTATGAAGTTTTTCAATTACAAAATTGATTAGAGTTGAATAATTTAAAAATATTAAAATTTTTCTTTCATAGTTTTAATTTGAAAATTAAATAGAAGAAATAGTGATAATAATAAAATCAGGTAAAATAAAAGTGTCATTAACTTAGAAGCGCTATTGGTAGATGAAAAAAAGATTCAACTATTGCTAATTTTACCTTTAAGTAAAATATTTATTATTTATTTGAAGTCATTTTTATTTAAAATTATAAAATTTAAAAATAATGAATTTAAGTTAATTATAAAAGAAGGCTTTTCGGCCTTTTCTTTTAAATAAAATTTAATTAATTAATTCTATTATAAAATTGAGTAATTGAGTTTAAGAATAATTTTAATAAATTTAAATATTATGATACCTTAAAATAAATAATTATTTTTAAATCTTATTTGAAATTCATAAGTAAGAAGAATTAATATATGATAATTACAATAATTTTAAGTAAAGTTATAAATGTACCTATATACAATTATGTATCCCTTCCAAGTACTTTTTATCTATTTTTAATTTGGTATTTCATTACCCTAAGAATAATGTTTAAAAGGAAAGGCGCAGAGAAATTAGTAAGGGGCACTCCTGGTTTAAGTGAGGTCGCAGGTTCGAATCGCCGTCATGTATGCAACAATATAAAATTTGGAGTCAGAAGAGATTAGTCTGAATGTGGATAGCTTAAAAGTGTTTTTCCAAAAACTCTATCGAGAACTCCTTACAGAAATCTAAAAATTTATGATTATGTTTTAAATAAATAAATTATTCCTATCCGGACTCTACCCGGTTCACAGAAAACTAAAGCCCAAAGAAACCTATTTGGATAAATCACTAAAACCCTACACCAAAGCCTCCCTTCTTCTTCTGCTTCTTCTTCTTCTTTTTCTTCTCTACACGATCTTTGCCCGTTTCTTGTCTCTGTTTATTTTTTTAATCTCCATCGATAATGATGGGTAAGCAACTCCAAGAAGAGTCAAGGAACGGTCACGTGCTTCATAGCGAGAAGAAGAAGAAGAAGAAGAAGGGAGACAAAAAGAACAAGCAAAATGAACTAGAGTTCGAATTGCAAAAGGAGCCGAACCTAAAGAGGAAACTTGACGAGACCCAACTCAAAGAATGTTTAAAAAAGGATAAGAAGAAGAAGGAAAAGCACGAAGAAGAGGAAGATAACGAAGATTATGAACGGGAAGTGAGTCTAAAGGAAGAAAATAACAAGAAGAAGAAGATGATGAAGAGAAAGGATAGGGAAAAGGGAGAGACTGGAAGAGAAAGTGAAACACTTAATTTGGAGGAGGAATTAGAGCAAGTTGTCAATGAAAGTGTGGCGCTTCAGAAGGATAAAATAGTGGTTACTGGAAAGGACTGGAAGGAGGCAAAGTATGCCCCATTGAAGTCTTTTGCTGAGTTGAAGCTGCCAGATGACGTTTTGAAATGTTGCAAGGATTTCAAGAACCCTTCAGCAATTCAGGCCTATTCGTGGCCTTTTTTGTTGGATGGCCGTGATTTTATTGGGATTGCAAAGACTGGTTCCGGTATATTATAGATATGCATACATGTGTTTGAAGTTCCTAATTTTTTTGTTTTATTCGCATATCTGAGTATGTTAAAAAAAAAATCTACTAGGTAAGACTTTATCTTATGGGATACCGGCAATAATGCATGTCCTGAACAAACGGAAAGCTAAATCAACGAAGATGGGCAATCCTCTTTGCCTTGTGCTTGCTCCTACAAGGGAGTTGGCTGATCAAGTATGTGTTTGGTTCCAAAAGTTTACCTTCTCGATGCATTTGTTTTGCTCGCATCATGATCTTGTGTCTTGTTTTCCTGTATACATGTTCATTGATTGGTTCTGATAAAAGTTGTAGCAGAAAATAATAAATGATTGAATGTTTTCTTGGTGCGAAAATGGTAAAGAAATCTAATTAAGGTTAACATTGCACCATACTGACTGTAGGAACTTACCATCTATTCGTTGTAGATTGAATATAATTGGAGGGGCAGTTTTCCTTCACTTGATGCATAGAGCATTTGCCTGTTTTGGATTTGAGACACATATTATTGAAATCTACCATTGATTTGATTACAGTGACAATCATTGTCTTTAACATCTTTCTTTTTCCCTGCTTTGTTCAGCAACATACATCATGAAAATTATATTCTTGTATATTTTTCTTTATGTATACAGTTGTTTGAAGCTTATTTGCTGAACAACTTGACAATTATTACTCTTCTTTGGTGGCAGATATGGGATGTTTTGCGGGATGCTGGCCAACCTTGTGATGTGAAATCAGTTTGCTTATATGGAGGAACTGCTAAAGGACCTCAAATTTCTTCTCTGAAGTCTGGTGTTGTACGATTTTCCTTTCATATTTCCTACTCTTTTCTTTTAGGAATATATTCTCTTATTTCTGTCAGTGGATTGCTTTGCAGTCTGCATTTTACTTAAATCATAAGATCTAATATAGAACTGTTAAGGATGTGGACCAATATTATTACATAAGGCATTTCAAAGGCATGAACTTTTTATCTACGAAATATTAATTATAGCTGACATTTGAAATGTTAGAGAAAGATCACATTACATTTATTAGAAATCCTTAAACTGAGTTTGACATTTTTGGCATTGCTTATTAAACTGGAAATTAGCTCTCATCAATTCAATATTTTGAAATTCATCCATCCTGCTTTGACTATTGTTTGCCAATTAAATAAATAAGCGCTAGCATTGAATGTTGCTTGGTGTAGAATCATTTCATACATTGATTTCCAATCACTGTCTTCATATGACTAATAAGTGCAAAATATGTGTTTCTTATTGTTTCTTTGACAAGCCTTGTGCTACTAGGAGTAAAAGTGATGCTATTGTGTAACAAATGTTAAACAAGAATTTTTCAACATTAAGATTGTATTAACTTGGTTCTTTAGTCCATTTTTTTGTCATTATCTTCTACTTCTTTTACTAATGCATGTTTAGGCACAAAAAATTTGCATTCTACTTGTTTTCACTGGAAATTTGTACTCTCAGGATATTGTCATTGGAACCCCCGGTCGCTTGAAGGATCTGATTGAAATGAATGTATGTCGTCTTAAGGATGTCTCTTTTGTGGTGAGTAAACAGTTTCTATCAAGTCCTTCCTGATAAGTCTCCATGTTATCATTAATGTCAATCAGTGGGTTTTCTTGTCCCTCAAACGCTTGAACTTGACAAATTTCTACAAGGACATGCTTGGTGTGAATCCTATGTTAGCATCCAATCCTATCAATATAATATAATTGAATTGATAATCAGTGGGTTTTCCTGTTTCTTAAATTCTTGAACTGGACAAATTTCTACAAGGACATGCTTGGTATGAATCCTGTGGTAGCATCCAATCCTATCAATATAATATAATTGATTTGATTTGTCAATTCTAGCTTTATATTTGGTAGATACAAGACAGCAAAAGAATTAAGCTGAATTGTTTGATTTGTTATTAGCTTTTGTTGGTAGTAATATTCAATTGATTCTAGTAATATAGTAAAACCTCCTTATATCCTGCTATGTTGTTCGTTTCAAATATACAAGCAGTTGAAAACAACTAGTAATGGATGGAACTAATATATGATGCACAGCAGAAATGAATTGAACTAATATTAGGTTGTTATGCCTATGCACGTATGCTGTGGATGTGTTAGTTAAGAGGTCTTGGTTCCATTTTCACCATTACTTGTATGAGTTATATTACATAGAAGCTTGCAGATTTTCTTTTTGTGTTTTCTTGTTCCTAACGAATGACTTATTACAGGATTCATGTTTTTTTTAATTGATTATTATCATGAAATACCCCATGGAGCTGTCAAAATATTCAGATGTTTTAATTTCACACTCTCTTTCCCATGTTGGAGACTGTTATCTCTGGATACTTTCTCCCTCGTCAAGATTCAAGCTGTGGCAGGAATAATAAGCATAATTGCCTTAATGCAGTTCCAATTGTCTATGAATTTACTCTTTCTGTAGCTCAAAGCAAACGCTATGTAATGTCTGATAAAGTAGTTAGTTTTGCCCTTGTTGTCTAAAATGTGTGATGAATGATTTCTGTAATCTCTTTAGGTTCTTGATGAAGCAGATAGGATGCTTGACATGGGATTTAGACAAGAAGTTCGCTCTATATTGAGCAACACATGCTCTGGTATGCGGTATTACTATTATTCCTCCTTTATTAATATGTTTTCTTCCTTTTAGCCTTTTAAAGTACTATTTGGTTTTGCAGTATTGATATTTGATATGTATATTCTCATGCTTAGTCTCCAATAAGAACTGGTTTTTGTTAGATGTTGGGGGTCACTTTCTGTATGAGCTTCAAATTTGTTTTATCTATTTTTCTTTTCTGAAGAATGTGTACTTGGTTTTTATTGAGTCTCTGTGAGAATGTTTTTAATGCTTGTTTGTACTACCTTTTCCGATGTCACTTGGTTCAGAGCGTTATTGACTTTCTCCTAATGCATTTGGGTCCAGTCATTTGAATTTAATTACTATTATTGCATCCTGCTAATTAAGCAAATGTAGTATTTTGATATAAATTTCACTTTGTTGAATGTGTGCAGATCGCCAAATGGTTATGTTCAGTGCTACGTGGCCACTCGATGTTCATAATTTGGCTGAGGAGTACATGGAGCCCAACCCTGTTAAGGTGGGTTCTTCATGTTTGTTTGCCTTCTGTAATGTTGCTTTTCTTTGCTTTTAAAAACTGATGGCCTTTGTTGCAGGTGATTGTAGGTTCTGAGGATACTGCTGCTAACCATGATGTGATGCAGATTGTTGAGGTTCTACTCCACACTCTTCAGCATTGCACTATTTTGTCCTTCATATGAGCAGAAGTATGATTTTTCGTCCATTTCATTTTAATATAGGTCTTGGAGGACCATTTGCGGGATGCTCGTTTGAATGCATTACTGGAAAAGTATCACAAATCCCAAAGGTAATGAGTGCTTGCTTTGCTGTTGCTTCCGGTGGCCTTTACTTACTTTTTTCACTGCTTTTTGTTCTCAAAATAAAATTATCAAGTTAGTAGGCATCTTTTGATGATGAAACGGTGATGGCATATTCTTCCTTAAAACATTCTTCTCTATTTTAGCAATATTCATGTTATAATTTCCAGAGCCAATTTATCATTAGTGGCTCTCATGTATGTTCAATTAGTTTTTCTCTTAAAACTCCAAATACAGTCACTCTAAACAATACCTCAGGATACACATACAGAATCTAACTTGTTTTTGTTATTTCAAAATAGCAATCATGTTCCTTTTACAGAGCTTATGAATGAAAAACCCAGAAAACAGATTTGAGATACATCTCAAATTTTTGACAAACAAGAGAAACTAGTAAGTGAACTTCTTGGTAATTTATTCAAGTAAATATGATAGGAAAGAAAGGAAATTTTGTTTAATGACTTTTAAGGAGTAATTAATTTAGAAGAAAGATATCCAAGTCAATTGTTTTTAAAATGAGAAGTGTATTTGAATGGATTATTGAAGTACTTAGCCTTGCCTTATGAATATGTTGTGTTTGTCTGTGGTACTACGCAAGGTTTTGGTTTCTTTCTAATTTTTGGCAATTCTCAATTATTCTTCAACGAACTCATTTCTGATTATATACTTACCATCAGGAACCGAGTTTTAGTTTTTGGCTTGTACCAGAAAGAAGTTTATCGTCTTGAAGGGATGCTCAAAGCAAGGTATACTAAAGCATATATATTTTGTGCTTCTTTGTTTTCACGTTTTTAACATTTTTATTGGTATATAGTGGTTGGAAGGTTGTTTCAATCCATGGAGATAAAGCTCAAAATAAGCGAACAGAGGCCCTCACATTATTCAAGAAGGGTACCTGTCCTTTGATGGTATGTTACAAGTTCTGCAGGCACTTAATTGTGGCGCCATCATGATTTGTTTCCTTCACACATAAAAGTAACAAACATTAGTTATCATGTCTTGTGGGTCATTTTCATTTTACTGAACAAAATGGATAGTTTTATCATGAAGTATTTCCTTGCTACCATCAATTTTCGTGTGACCTTGCTGAGAGTTTATGCTGCAAGGTTATTTTTATAATATGCTGATCATTAATAGTAGATGATAGCCATTAGTCGTATATATACACTAATGAATGAGCTGTGGTGGCTGGTGTTTCTTTTGAAGATATTTTGGAACTTTAGAAATTTGTTTCTTGACTGATGGCATAATATGCAGGTGGCTACTGATGTGGCCGCTCGAGGATTAGACATACCAGATGTTGAAGTAGTAATCAACTATAGTTTTCCACTCACTACAGAGGATTATGTTCACAGAATTGGGAGAACAGGGCGTGCTGGTAAGAAAGGTCTTGCCCATACATTTTTTACACATCACAACAAGGTAAATACTAAGAAACCTTACTTGATAAAACAAAAATATCATGCATTCACACTGTTTCTTACTTCTCTCCTACTGTTGCAGGGACTAGCTGGAGAGTTGGTGAATGTTTTACGCGAAGCCGGTCAAGTTGTGCCAGCTGCTCTTTTGAAATTCGGCACACATGTGAAGAAGAAGGTGTATATAGAACTTCCCTTGTGCATTGTCAGTGGAATTAGTATTTAGAATGTTCACATTTTCTGATTTGTTGACTGCACATTTGTTATACCAATCTAGTCTCAGAAACATAATAGCAATTTGGCATCTTTGGTTAATGCTTTAGTTGTGGATTTCTGACTTTTTTATCCAACGCAGGAGTCCAAGCTATATGGAGCTCACTTCAGAGAAATAACTGCTGATGCGCCAAAGGCGAAAAAGATAACATTTAACTCGGATGATGAAGACTAGTCATATACTCAACAAGTCCAGATTAACCTGTTTCTTGTTTGTTTGATTTTTGGTTTCTAATTATAAATTCTTTCTTGGGGGTGCATTCCTCATTCCCTGTTTGTCCTTAGTGGATGAAAACATGCCAATTCTTGAAGTAAATTCAAGATTTTTTAAGTAATTAAGTTGGTGAAAATGCAGTAAATTTTGGTTGCTTGGTTGTTAAAAAAACACGCAACTTTGTTCTTAAGAACCACTTGATCATATGAAATTTTCAGGTCGAGTCTGAGAGTACTAATTCCATTCTCCAATTGCCTAATTATTTCCTTCCCTTTATCTTCTAAATTGCTTTATTTAATCTAAACCTAAAGCCTTCATCTTTTGCAGTCACTTCACCTTATTTTAAGTTGCTTTTAATGAGCATTATCATGAATTTTATCTTGGGTTTTCTTTTAATTAGTTTCACTAATGCATTAACTCAGTCAAATGTAGCTGCTATGACTTCTGTTGCCAAACGTGTTCTTCTGCTTTGCCGGTTTCTGAAAACTGAAACCGGCACTGGTGACGTAATCGTCCAGCTTTATTCAAGTAATCGTAAGGCACTGCTATACAAAAATTAAGAAGAAATAGAAGCGAAACTTTTATCGTTATTATCAATTGTGCTTCTCCTTTTCAGACTAAGTAGCACCAGGTAGTGAAGTACTGAAGAGCGACACTATGAACTTCACTTAGTTACTTCAGAATCTGCTAAAAAACAGCAATCGACAAGTCTTAACGATAGAATTCTAGAAAGGAGTATCCTAATGCTGTCAAATTTGTTTGTTGTGGTCAGCTAATGCTCATGCCGCTTTTGATTTTTCAAGCGAGTTGCAATTTCACTTGATTATGTTGCTGTTGGTCCTGCAGGTTAATACGTAAACATGGACATTAAAGGCTGCTCACTAATGCTTAACTGAAATTTAAATGTTGGTCCTAGAATTTGGTTACAGTGGAGAGCATCATTTGGTCGCATGTTACTATCAGGTGGATCCTTGGACTAACAGTTAATTTCATTTACCAAGTAACCAAGTGCAGCCTGCAAGACAAATTTGAAGTTCAGCAGAAAATTGTTGTATTCAATTTTGATTCTGCAATATTAGTGCCATGTACTCTAGCAACCATGAAATGCAGAAATATGAGGATATAGTATACAAGTTAAGACAGAATGAAATTCATGAATTGATGATACAATCGCTCTTGATACAAGTCAAGAGAGCATGACTGGATTGACGCCCATCTGCCAAAAGAGATCAGAACAATGTATAACAACATGGATATTTGCAGCGGTGGATAATCATGGATGAATCATGGTTTTCCAATAGGAAAGATATGTTGCATGATTCACATCACAGGATACCTGGACAACAGAATGCAACCACAAAATCGCAATACCAAGATTTCAAAACCTGGAAGGTCTAGCCAAAGCATGGCTCATTCAATGTTGCATGATTCACGAGGTACCTGGACAAAATAACGCAAAAACAAAATTGCAATACCAAGAATTCAAAATCTGGAAGGTTTCTAAATTAAGCCATGTTGATATGTTAAAATTAGTTTTGCAGCATTTGTGCAAGGTTTAATCATCCAGACATGTTTGTCAGATTTAAAATTTGCATAACCACAACATGGCACTGGAATTTCGCAAACTAAGATCAGAAAAGTTTGAAATTACTTTAGAGCATAGGTTGTCACTAGTACAATAATAAAAAGCATCCAATTCCAGAATTGAGTGGCTGATGCAGGTACAATGGCGCAACTCCATTACCACAGCAATCGAGTACAATCAACTAAGTTTTGGAAAGTCGAGGCAACAATGAATGGTTGAGTATGCATCACATGTCATGTCAGTGTAAAGCAAGTGAACACTGTATTAAACAGAATCATAACAATAATTTCAATAGAAGTAGCAAACGGATATTATAATAGCTTAACTTATGCAGTGACTAACAATGTATATCCTGGAAATCTATCGGAAAAAAAGATTCAAGGATGCAGCATAAGCTTCACTGCATTTGATACATGCTTGGGGCCTTCTGGTTTGATGCTTAGTACAAGTAAAAGTCTAGGCTGTGAGCAATAACTTGGCTTTTATGTTGGGAGCAAGAATGCAGCAAAGAAAGTATGCAAATCAAGTCCTTGGCATTGCTATACTAACCGAAATCCACTGGAGTTTGGCATATCATGCATTAGAATTTGAAAACTTCAGTATTCTTAGAAAATTGGGCAAATTTCAATTGGAAAGAAGGCCAGTCTCTTGGTTGAAATGAGAGTTATAGCTTCTTAACGTCTTTCAAACATAATCAACAACTGAAGTGAAACTTGTCCAGCTAGATTGAGGCAAAGAAAACAATACGAGTGGTTTTAGCAGTGCGAATTGATTCTTTGATGCATGCATGAGACAAGAAGCTGTCCAGAAAACAAATAGGAAGCAAAACAAAAGTATGTACAAGTGATACCAAGAATAACGATGTTTGATTGGTCTTGCAGCATCAAATGGTTGAAGTATACCCATTCACTACACTGCAATATGTTTGGAAATATGGAGCAGCCACGGGAGTTAGCATGAAAGACATGTAATTGATGGAAGAGGCCAGATCCTCAGGTCCAATTTCCAGAATATGGTGAGAACTTGCATAAGAAATAAACGAGTTCCATTAAGCTGGACAGGAATGGGTTTGGTTTAATTCTGCATTAAGTACTTCAGTGAACTTGGCAATTAAGTAGCATTTCAAGAATTTCATGCAATTATTTTTTTGCAACACGTGACAAGTTTAGTGGATGGATACATCATCCTATTCAAGCCTCTGATTTTAGATATGCAAGGAATATATGTTATTGGTTATCTGAACGAATCAGGAGTTGTAAAATATGCAGCCTCTCTTCGAATTCTCATATAAACTTTCCATGCGACAGTAAATGGCCTATTGCAACAATTCTATGCATTTAGCAAAATTTAACCATGCATGCAAGTTGAGGAATGACAGCTACAACTTGTTGCCCTTTTTTTTTTTTTCAAACAAATTGATAATCATTAAAAAGAACTGACGGATGGATACATTATTACGAAAATCATCCATTACTAGGAATTAATCAAAAGATTGATTTTTGGTGAAGTGCAAAGAGCAAAGGACTTGCTGCAGTCCAGTAAATTGCAGCAGAATTTACCATTCATCAATGGCATGGATAATGCAGCAATTTAGGGCTTTGACTGAATTTTGCCAAAGAATTTAGGCTTGCAGAAGATGTAGCAGATTAAAAAACAATGCATAAGTAGACGATACTGATATGAAAAAGCTCCCATGAATTGGCAGCATTCTTCAAAAACTTGGCTGAACTAAAGTTTCTTAATGGGTCAAATTAGATTGACAACATTTTTGCAGGACTTAACCAACTAGAAAGGTTAAACAACTAAATTAAATTTTGCAGATCATGTTGGATGTATAAAAACCTGAACAGAAAACATCAAAACAAGTTATTCCGCTACAATTTTCAAGTTATCATTCTTCCATTTGAAATGTAATAACTAATAAAAGCATGGCTTTGGCTAACAAATACAGGCTAATGCTTGATATCAAGTGTATTTAAGACTTACAATTACATGCTGAACTTCGGTATCTCCCAGAGAATTCACCGTGGAACTCATAAAAGTCATATCATGTGGAGCAAATCCTTTTGTAATGTCAGAAATTGAATTATCCATACAGTCAAGTTCCATCAGTAGATTCAGTGAACTAGTACCACCAAAAAACGATGACCAGTTTGAGGAAAAATTCACATACCCGTCAATGGATATGACGTTATACTTCTACCATTAAGCTGAGTAAATTCAACTAAGTAACCTATATTCTATATGAGAACATGATGCCTAAAAACAAAGTAAGCAATCTAACTATAGTTTTTATGAGATGTAAATCAGCATAAAGAAATCTTTTGCATCAGCTTACGATAACGCCACCATATCCAATATCAACAGTTAGTAACAGTTGCGTCAATTACATCAGTATCTTGAAAGATATCCAATGAAATACCCTCTGACTGCAGCCAGTTTAAGTACTCGAACCAATCAGATTCAGGAAATGAACTTACTGTTTCCACAGTAAAAGAATTACTTGCGGTCTCAACAGTGGGGTAGGTAACAATGACAGTTTCTTCCAGAGCTGGAGCCCATAGATTCATGGGATCAAGGTTTAAGGCCTGGTGGTCAACAGCAGGCATCAGAGCTTGCCCATTATCACCATAATGACAGCTTGTTTCACCTTCACGAGATTGCTGCTTTCTCTTCTTGATGTTTGAATTTGAAGGCTTTGTCTTATCAGATTGTCTGGTCCTCTTGTTCTTTGAAGCCTCCATCTTTCTCAATCTACAGAGCACTAAGCTGTTGGATCCTATGCTGTATTCATGCATTATCCATATACCATTCTGAAAGGAATTGGGGTTCTTGTAGCTGAACCTCTTCCTTGATCCAAGGACGGACACAATCTTACCATCATTAACAGCAACGGTGGCATTAATCTGGGTGCTGGAATCCTCTCCATGCCAACTACCACCACTAGAACCAACCCGGCGAATGATGTTGGAGCCGTGGGCAGATTTCTTTCTCAGAATAGTGAAAAAGAATAGATCTTTAGGGGAATAAGGCAGATGATCGGAAAAGCTCTCCCAAATCTCCCATGGCTCCTCATTGCCATAAAGATTGCAGTCCCTCATAAAAGTGCTTTCCAGTGACGACAATGGACCATTGAGTCTTCTAAACAGAAAACAGATTAACTCTTCATCGTCGGGAAGGAACTTGAGTCCAGATGGTATGCTAATTGTTGTTGTCATATTTCTGAAAAGAGCTCAAAAAACCCGAGAACAGAAAAGCTCGATCGGCACCACACAAAAAAAAAAAAAAAGAGCAAGAAGAAAACCAAAAGCTAGTTGCTGGTGAGAGTTTGATTGATTTGCTGAGACGACAAATCAATGAGAAGCAGAGTAATACTGAGATTAGAAAACCCAAACGAGAGCAGAGAGTTTCCGATTGAATTGCGGAGAGAGTTTCTCAGCAAATCAGTTGAGATGAGTACTGAAAACTGAGAAGGAAAGTGTGCAAAGCCCTCATCCTTGTTACCGTTGGGACTTATATATAAGAGACCGAGAGAGCGTATGTGTCATTTTTTACCGTTGAAGCTGTAACCGTTAGCCGCGTCTTTTGTAACATTCTTAAATTTGTTTCCCTCGCTTCGCTCAGAACTTTTATACCGTTGAAGCTATAACCGTTAGCCGCGTCTTTTGTAACATTCTTAAATTTGTTTCCCTCGCTTCGCTCGGAACTTTTATAATCATGTATCAAAGTTTTAAAATAGTACTTCAAATTTGATAAAATAGCTCAAAGATGTTGTAAAAATAAATCTCATTATTAAATCTTTTATTGTTGTTAGTATTATTTTCAGCTTTTAAGGATTTAGGAGGATAGTACTTGCAGGAGACGTGTAAGATACGAGATAGGAGGGATGCCTTTAAATCGTGCAGAGGGAATCAGTGCAAGAGGGTCGATACGCACAATAGGCAAGAATAAAGAAGGAGATGACTTACTAAGAATAGGCTCTTGGAACATTAAGACCCTCACAGGAAAGTCCTTAGAATTAGTAGAAATTTTAGACAAGTATAGGATACAAATAGCCTGCATTCAGGAGACTAAGTGGGCAGGACCTAAAGCAAAGGAGAAAGGGGGTTTCAAACTATGGTACTTGAGAAGGATGAGGAAGCAGAATGAGGTAGGTATCTTAGTAGTCAAGGAATTTATAAACCGAGTGATGGGGATCACAAGAGTCAATGATAGGATAATAGTGGCAAAAATGGTCTTTAGCAGTGTGGTTCTCAATGTAGTATGTGTGTGTACACCTCAAGTGGGTTCAGACGAACAACAAAAACATATATTCTAGGAGGCGCTGGATAGGGTGCTGATACAAATCTCTAATGCTGAGCAGATCATCCTAGGAGGTGATTTTAATGGGCATATAGGAGCGGATTCAGACGGATATACAAAGACCCATGGGGGCTTCGGATACAGCACTAGAAATGATAGTGGGAATGTTATATTGGACATGGCCATAGCGTATGAGTTTGTAATAACAATTTTCCTTTTTAAGAAAAACAAAGCGCACTTGGTGACGTTTCAGAATAGCACGACCAAGACACAAATTGATTATCTCCTTGTAAGAAAAAGAGCCAAATCATGGTACAAGGATTGCAAAGTGCTCCCGGCCGCATGCTTGTCAGCCCAAAATAAATTGTTAGTTTTGGATCTAGGGATTAAGGAATGGAAGTCACAACAATTTACCAAACATTGTCGTAAAATTAGATAGTGGAGGCTAAAAGAGGTCATGGTGGGACAATTTAGGACTTAAGTGCAGTATAATACAAAATGGTCTGTGAGTGGGGATGCAAATCGAATGTGGGTAGAACTAGCCCCCGTTGTGAGAGAAACCGCCACAAAACTACTAGGGTTATCGAAAGGGCGAGGGCGGGCGGATTGAATCTTGGTGATGGTCGGACGAGTTTTAGGGGACGGTTAAGGAGAAAAAGAGAGCTTTTAAAGATCTTTTAGCAAGTACATCAGAGGCAAAGCGAGAAAGTAATAGAGTAAGGTATAGACTACCAAAACAGAAGGCAAAGAAGACTATTGATGTGGCTAAAGGAAAAGCATACGAGACTATGTACAGGGATTTAGATTCATTCAAGGGAGCACAAAAAATTTTCAAGCTAGCACAAGATAGGGCACGTGAGAAGAAGGATTTTAACCAAGTCTGCTGTATACGTGACGAAACAGGTCAGGTACTCACAGAGGCCCAAGTCATCAAAAAGAGATGGCAAAGATACTTTTATGGCCTGTATAATGAAGACATAGAGGCCAACATAGAGTTAGGCGAACCCTCCGTGTCGGGGCAGTTTCTTAACGGGTACTCATGTGGAAAGGTCACACGGGGAGAAATTACAAAGGTTCTGAGGGAGATGGGAAGTGGAATGGTCGTAGGGTCGGATGAGATCCCTATAGAGGTATGGAAGCGAATAGGAGTTGTCAGTATTGAGTGGTTAGTTCAGCTATTTAATGTGATCCTTGAATCAGCCAAAATGTCGGATGAATAGAGATTGAGTAGGTTAATCCCCTTATACAAGGCCAAAGGGGACATCCAACAATGTCATAATTATAGAGGCATCAAATTACTAAGTCATACTATGAAGTTGTGGGAGAAGGTAATTGAAAAGAGAATTCGGAGAGCTGCTTCAGTATAGGCCAACCAATTTAGATTTATGCCTGGTAGGTCCACGACAGAAGCAATACATTTACTCCAGAGACTAATGGAATGCTACAGAGAGTGGAAACAGTATTTGAATATAGTTTTTATTGATTTGGAGAAGACGTATGATAGGGTTCCTCGGGAACTCCTATGGGCATGTTTGGAGGCAAAATACATTCCTATGACTTATATCAGAGTAATTAGGGATGTGTAAGAATGAGCATTGACTAGGGTAAGGACGATAGGAGGCAACACGGAAGCGTTTTCTATTGGTGTTGGACTATACCAAGGCTCGGCCTCAAGCCCTTTTTTGTTCACATTAGTGTTAGATGAAATTATCAAACATATTCAAGGAGATGTACCTTGGTGTATGTTACTCGCTAGCGATATTGCCCTGGTGGATAAAACCAAGGAGGGAGTCAATTCCAAATTAGAATGCTGGAGAGAAACGTTAGAATCGAAGGATTTTAGAATGATCAAATCCAAAACAGAGTATTTAGAATGTAACTTCTCAGGAAGACAAATGGTACAGGAGGAGGCGGTAGCAATTGGTACCCACGTCATATCCCAAAAATCGAGTTTTAAATACCTTAGATCAATCATTCAGAGAAATGGTAATATCGATGCCGATATAGTATATCGTACTAGATCTAGGTGGGTCAAATGGCGGAGTACATCAGGTGGGTCATGTGATAAAAAGATTCCTTTAAAACTCAAAGGGAAGTTTTATAAAACGGTAATTCGGCCAATTATGTTATATGGGGCAAAGTGTTGGCCTACCAAACATAGACATATAAGACAACTGTTGGTAGCAGAAATGTGTATGCTTAGGTGGTAGTGTGAACTTACCAAAAGAGATAGGGTCCGAAATCATATGGTGAGAGATAAGCTACAAGTGGCTAGTATTGACGACAAGTTGAGAGAGACCAAACTGAGGTGGTTTGGGCATGTGAGCAGAAGGCCCTTGAATGCTCCGGTTCAGCGCTGTGAGTATATGACCCTTACAGAATACGAGAGAAGAAAAGCGAGGCCCTATAAGAACTAGAGAGAAGTGATCAAGAAAGATATGTCAAAGTTAGCCCTTACTGAGATAGTGGCTAGGAATAAAAAAGTCTGGTGTGACCGAATAAGGGTAAAGGATACCCTTTAAAGCTCCTCCAAATCAGTTGAGTAAGTGTTTAGGAGAAGTTGATTTTACACTCGCGCCTAGTAGTTACCGAGTAGGAGGTCCAACCCAATGTCTCTTCGGCCTTTGCTAGTTGTAAGGCTTGGATAAGGTTTACGAGTCTATAACTTAGTTTCACGACAGGTGTGTTGAGGAAAGATCCCCCAAGACCGTCTAAAACCGTAGAATTGTCTCATCCTCAGGGTCTCTGAGCAAAGACTCTTAGCTATTCTAGCGACAAGGAGAGCTGATCTTAGCAGCATATCAGGTACTAGCAAATCTAGTCACCATCAAGTATATCCTTTGGCTATATTAAAATTTTATTTATTTATTGGTATTTTATTCACATAATTATTTAGCATGTCAGTTTCTACTTATCTATTCTTTAACATGCATCACTCTTTTTATTGTTACATCTGTATGTGGGTCTACTAAAAACAGCCTCTCTACTATATAGGAGTAAGGCTACGTATTATCAGGGTCTCCCCAAATTCCACTTTGTTATGGGACTTCAGATTAGGTGTGATGATGATGATGAGCAGCTTCCCCTCTTGTTAGCCAAAGTTCCCAACCCAGGTCCCTTTCCTCCATCAACATCGGATAATCTATTTATGTTATCAGAGCATTGTCACCAAAAGCTGCATTTCTTTTTTCTTTATTTGCAAGACACTGAACCGATCACATTTATCTATTATTTTGTTTCTATCATGTTCCATTAACATCTATCTATCCAATAAATTAGACCCACAGAAATTGAATGGATAAATGTTCATTAAGCATAATAGGCATAGAGTAACGGGAACAGGTGATCTGAATCCCTCTTTTGTAGCAGATAATTTTTGATCAACATCAGATTTCTAAGAAATACCACTTATTATCTACATGAAAATATAACAATTAACTAAAATTGACGCTTTTAACTTCGGAAAAAATTCTATTATTACTTTTTAAAGTTTAAACTATGATTAAAATTTTTAATTTTTTTATAATTAACCTAATTTTTAAAATAAAATTCTAACATTTGCATTTTGTCAAATTATGAAACAAAACAAAACCAATTTAAGATGCAGTCTTGCAAATTACGCCTAAACATAAGCTTGATTAAGTGCAGTATCAACACGCAAATATCACTAGAGCCTCTATTTGTGTTGCTGTTTCTTTTAATAAGATTTAAACTTAAGTTCAGATGGTTCGTTAAACATCAAATTTTACTACTTTTGCTTTATAACAGTCAAAAATATGTTAATTTTACTTTAACATGAGCAACTTACAATATACGATTGAATGAATGGAAATGCCTTCTATAAATATTGTTTTACTAGTTAACAAAATCCCAAAAATTTGCTCTCCATTCAACATTCAATGGACTGGGCAGAGGGAAATTACCACATACATAAATAGCTCATAGAAACATCCAAGGTCGTTCTACTAAGCTATGAATTTGTTAGATTGGGTACACTCAGCCCTCACTCACCATGCACCAAAAACGGGATAACACTACAGTTACAAACTCCAACGACACCGAATCTTATTATATTCTATCTCCTAAATAAGACCAGACCCTTTTTTTGAATACCAGAGCTAAATCCACTATTTCTGCTTCTCTTATTTGCCATGTTCCACTGTCAAATTTCCCTGGCCTTTGGCCATTTCTGGACAACCTGCAGGCAACATCAATTGTCAAACTAGCCATATCTCTGGTAGCCGTCATCACTCGCATGACAGTGGCCGAGTATGCAGGATTCGACACCAGTCTATTCAATAATATCAGCACTTCCCTTATCAGCAAAGTCCTGCAACCAAATATATTTATGACAAAAAGAATCAGTTGAGAGAAAAGTCGGCCACACAAAGAAAGTGAACGGAAAATTATGATACAATGAAAATTCACTGGCCAAAACACATAATATTTCCTTAGATATGTTATAGATTCTGGCACGAAAGCACCAAAAGAAGATAAGAGCGTGATGAATGCCACTAAGAGGATCTAATTCTAATATGGGGGGGAAAAACTACCAGTTCCTTCTGGAACCCAAACAAGCTATTATCTTTGATTACCTTGCTTTCACTGTTTCAGCTGGCTCCAGAGGTATCGATACTTCCATATCTGTTTCCGATACCAATACATGCAATATCAACATAACAAGGTTTGCCTCTCCTTTTAACTTGCAACCAACAAGGATTTCAAAGCCGGATTTCCCACATGAGGCTAAAAATGCAAGGAATGTTACAGCTCTTTTGCGAAGTTGTATGTCCTGAAAATATAATCAGAAGAATTGAAGTTGGAAAATGTTGCATTTTGCAGATACCAACACGGTTTTGTGTGTGCAATGAGACTGCAAGCTGCTACAAACAAAATTAAATTCTTTGTGGGCAAGATACACATCCCCTGGGGCACAACTTTGCGTATCATTATTTAGATCCCAACAAGGCAGCCAGATAATATTATAGAAGTAACATAAAAAATATACTTCTTCAACAAACAAATGATACTTCTGTCATTGTCCAACACCATGACAATCTTCCACCAGTGATAAAAAAACTTTTGAGTATCACGACTGTTCAACAATAAGGCAGTTTACTGTCACTAAACATAAAGCCAAACAATAACATTAAGATTACATATCAAAATTTAATCAACAAAATATCCATTACGCTTAGGAAAATCACATTGAAAAATCAACAAGTTGATGAGAAAAGGCATCAACAATAAATTATCATAGAATTTACCTAAAAAGAAAATTACATAAAATCCATCACAGAAAGATGAATTGAATCACTAAGCCTACCAGTATATTATTTCCACAACAAGAAATACAGTCAGCCAAGCCTTCAAAGATGAAGCTTAACCCCTCAACTCTTGGAGCATTTATATCGTCATTTGCGGCATTAGCACTCCCCTCATCTTTACAACTCAAGCAGAATATGCTCAGTATTTTGGGACCTTCAATTTGAAAATGTTCCGTAAGATGTGTGCTTAATAAACCAGATAAGTGAAAATCTATAGAAATGCAGGGAAAAGCCAGTTAATACGAATCAGACTGTCATGTTCAGATTTAATAAAAACAATTAGGTTCATTCATCAACATGAATTTAATCCTTGTGTAAATTCTCTATGACAATGAACTAGGCTCACTATGAAAAAGAAACAAGTTGGTGCAACATAATACTTTCTTTATTTCAGCAAAAATGAATTATCAAAATCTAGGAATCCATTAAACAGAAAGATGTTACATGTTGAATAAAGATACATTCAGCATCATGAAAAGTCCTCATGGGACTGTATCTCTTGAAAAAAGAATAATAAGCTGGAACTAGGATCTTTTTGTTGCTAAGCTGCTAAACTTCCTAATTCAATGATTCGTCTCCATTCAGTCCAGCAGCAAAGAAATCAGCTGTTCCCTAGGTAAGCAGAACAAAGTACACCTTCAAAACTGACTTTTTGTTGCATTTAATATTCATAATTTTTATGCTACAAGTACAAAACAGAAAATATTTCATGTACCAAAAGTGATGCACTCATCAATGCAGGATTTCAGAACTGTTATTTACTTCATTTTCTATTGCTGAAGTTCTATTATTATTTAGAGGTTATTTTAGCACGTCCACTATTTTATTGTTTTATAGTATACTCTAATTATAGATAGACTAGTGTTACTTGTTGCAGCACTTTTGAAGGTAGCTATTTTGTCATGAACAGTATTTCCCACTGACTGATGCTTTTTCTCCTATCCTTTTCTTTCTTCTACTGCTTATCTTCTCCTCTTGTTTCCTCTTCTTTTCTCTTCATATGCTTCTTTGCATACATTCCCTAATTCTTGGGCTGTATTACTTGATGCGATAAATCAGGGGTAACTCTTATCCTTTTCTCAATTTAGCATCAAAGACCAGCCTACATGTTTCAGTATCACTAATACAGATAGTTTCCAAAAGCGAAATGAGCTACACAAAGCCCTGCTAAACTACTATAATTGGCATGAAACACAGAATATACAACAGAATGCGCAGTTTTATATAAGATGGTAGAAGTTCTGAAATAACCAACAATACAAAATACTGAATTGAAGAAATAAACCAATATATAATAGAATGCTGCTTACAATTTAGTAGCAAGTGCAGTAAATGAAGAGCTTGCTTCTGCACATGTGAACCAGCATCCTTTTTAAGCCACTGTCCAATGCTTTCAAAGATAGCCATATCGCTGAACCTGTTTTACTTAAAATTCAGTTCCTATCCCACTCAGAGATTCCAGCAAGATAGCTAACAGAAAAACTTACTTTTCCCTGTCTGTATAAGCATTGCTTCTCATAAGAATCAAATTCATGATCGAGATAGCCTCAAGTCTTAGACTTTTATCAGTATTACTAACAGCAATTTGATGCAATAACTTGAATACAGAAACCCAGTCTACAGAAGAAAATGATGCTGAAACATCCATGTTTCCAGACTCCTGCTTCCATAACGATTGTGGATCAAAGGATGTACTCCAAAATGGGTCACAGCCTACAGAAGCAACCTCATTCTTCAATGCACTAAACAGGCTGCCAATCTTGTTCTTCCCATGAGGCAGTCCCTCAACCTTGACATTGTCCCTGAGTAGAGTGCACTGGAAAGATCAAATCAAAGTTCATAAGCATAAGCAGAGGAATAAAATCAAGAAATCATAATGCATAAAGCATTTTTGCTAATAAAGGCTTCCAAGTAGAAGTACGGTGTGCAGGATAGGAAGATATATTAATGCCCTCAAGCCAAAGGAATTGTAGTTACAAGCTAAAACATAATTAAGCATCCGTATCATTTTATCCAAACACCCCTCATGATATTAGTTCATCACTACCAAAAAGACAAATTTATAGACTGATACTGAGGTTGAACCGTGTTCAAAGCTAGCAACAACACCGTATCCTGTCTTACTTACGGAAAGAGAGAGTGAAGCCTACAACAAGATAAAATTTTGATAAACCTACTGATAATAACAAGTTTCAAGAGAACCCAAGCAACTCCACAGATTGCATATTATTCTTTTCAATATAAATAGAGATCCAACTAGAAATTAGTATGTCTTGGGAAATAACACCAATTATTTGGTACATTGAGCTAACTGGTTACAATCCAGCCATTTTAATCTTCAGGGAAAGACAATAGGATCAATACGTAAGCCATATTTTAAAACTGTTAGTGAAGTTTCCTATATCTCACATAAATTAGCCAATCTTTTATAATATTATCCTTTTATTATCCAAATATTTAACCTTTTAATTTCTCAATCCTTCCAAAGCTTCTCGAGATATTAACACAGGTATATCAATCTGAACCATCCACTAGCAGTATGGATCAAAAGCCAATAGAAAAAACAAGGCACTTTGATCTAAGTTCATCAAGTGTTAATAATCTCAAACTTTCACTGGACATTAGTGGAAGGAATAAGAAGGAATGAACATAAGAGCTGCAAACCACCATACCTTTGTTCCAATTCCCTTTTTCGACTAAATAGGTGCTTCAAAAACACATGCAATATTCTTAGAGAACTACGACCAATTGCAACCTGCACAAAAAAGGGAGAGAGAAGGTTGAAGCAAAACTTTACACCTCTACATGAAAAATTTTAATCCACAACAAGAATAATTCCCTTGATACTGTAAACAAGTAAATGCACTTTGGCACAAAATGTGTATATGAATATTATGTATATGCACCATAGTACAAGTGCTATGTCCAACAGAAGACCATTCAGGCTTTACAACAAAACCAGGAAAAATTCAATATCACCAAGAGCAATATGCCATACAACAATAACCAATGTGCTTTACATGCTACAAGAGAAAGACAAAGATATGAGAAATGCTACCAGTCCTAGCCACTAACACTGACTCTAAATATTAGTTCTTTCCAGACACTATGCATCGTTAGAAAACCTTTACATAATTCATAAGACTGAATTAACTCGCTGGTCAAATAAAGATCTAAAATAACAAAAGCTGAGGAGTTGTTTAGTTTCATTTCTGTTTTTATATAGAGATTTTGAGTTCTCGTTTCCTGATTTTTCGGGTTTTTCTTTTCAAAAAAAAAACTATTTAATTGATAATGCCAATATAGATATAACTTTATTACTAATAATAATTAAATATGAGATAAAACTTAAAACTTAATTTTATGAACTAATTTAGTAAACAATTTCATTTTAATCTCTTATATAATATTTATTAATAAATATTAGTGAACATTTTAGTAAAATAAATAATATTTATTTTTTATTTTAATTATTAAACCTAATTTTATTTAAAACTTGTAGTTTAATATATTTTAAACTTAAAATATATTTATTAAATAATTACCAAATCTAAAAATATTTTTATTTTTCAAAAAAAATTTAAAATAAATTACATTAGTTAATACTTATTAGTAATTAATGTTAAATAATTAATAATATATATTTAGTTAATGTCAAATCAAGTTATGACAAAAGAATAAAATAAAAAATAAAATCCAATTTTTATGATCTTTACAAGTTACAAAAACAAAAACAAAAAAAACCAAAACCAAAACCAAAAATAGAAACTAAAAACTAAAAACCTCAAACAAACATCTTTTTTATCGAATTTGAAAATGAAAAAAAAAATCAAAAACTTTTCTGGAAACAAGCAGGCCTTAAATGAACTCATCAGAATAACCTGGTTACCCAAAATACCAATATCTTCTCAAAGGACTTACTCTAAGAGGCATCAAACATGAGAAGTACAATTCCTAAACATTAAGGGAAAAATATCAAGTAAAAAAGAGAAAAAACAATCAGGCTTTGCAATTAAACTTAAGAGGTTTGTACCACATACATAAAATGGGAAAATATTTAATCTGCATGCAATACTTTGGAGCAGATTTGGTGCTTCATGTTTCAAGAACAATTACATGCTTTAAATATACCTTCAAACTCTTAATAGACGATCGGAAACTACTGTCTAATATTCTTCACGAAAGTACAGATACATGCCAGAAAGCAGTGGTTCACATGGCAATGCTAAGCTAATTTTACACCACACACATACATGTTGAGGATGCCTTTGTAGGAAAAGTTCAAGGCAATTAAAGTGCCTTACAGGACAACTGTTAACAAGTCTTGTTTTATTTTGTTTTGTTTCATTTTCTTTCGTATTTTAGGGTTTTTATATTTTACGTTTCTTATTTCTATTGGGATCCTTTTTTAGACTTTATATCTAATTAGGAGTCCTAATTAGGGTTGTTAATTTATCATTAAGCCTATTTAAAGGCTAAAATGGTTAATAAAGAGGTTACCAGACTTTTATCAAGAAAAACACAGCTGCCAGATTAAAGAAAACAGCAGCTGTAATAGACCCTATCGAGGACAGGTCTCTTCCTTGTGTCGGCAAAGGTTCTTCAGAGGAAGGGGAGGACACGGACAGGGAAAAAGAGGTGGCTTTCGTCATGTCTCAAACCGTGATTAGATCCTATGCTAGAGTACATAACACATGCCTTGATTGAAACATTCAATCCAAGAATTCCTTTGCATAAACCAAAGAATCCTTAACCTAATATCACCCAACACCACAATCAATAACGTCAAAAGCAACCTAATTAAGGAGGTTTACCAGAAAAGAAGACCACTAGAACTTACAATCACAACAAACAAGTACCAAAGCTAATCTTCTCACTAATATTAAAATACATAAATTAATGGAGAAGTTCACAAAACATATTATGAATTTTTTTTTATAGAATTATACAATGATCTTCAAATTCTCCACCCTAATTCTCCACTTAGGAAGACCAATTAGCTAGGGTCAAATTGATGGCAGGAAATAGTTTCTAAAACTCACATTTTCAAGGTCACAAAGATTGAGTAAAGGTCCAATCAAGGCCTGCAATGGCAGTTGTCCATTACCAATCTGCAACATGGAATAACATCAAGAAATGTTATTACAGAAAGGGAAAAATCAAGGAGACATGCTTTAAATCTGTTCAGATTACATCAAGACATGTAGATGGAATTGGCCCAGCCTAAATGGTATGAATAAATGCTACGAAATAAGAAAGGAGACAGTGATAAGACGTAACGCCTCCTCCCAAGCTGTAGGACAATTAAATCGTTAAAGTTTCTAAGTAAGTGTCCTGTTAGGTAACAGAATTAAAAGAACTCTCAAATCAAATTAAAGAGTTAAATTATTTCAAGCCACACACTCGTTGTCTACAATTTTCCTTCAGTAAGAATATGATACTCATGATGTGCTATTAACCATTTGTGTACTTTGTGAATTTACAAGTTTCAATATTATTATTATAAAGTTTTATAGTATTAAAAAAAATAAAAATGAAAACCAGAAGGCTGTTAACTAGCAAGGTTACACCAAAAGAGCTAATCTTGACCGAAAGAACCAATTTAAGCTTTCTTAGAACTTCTTACCAAAAAAGAAGCCACAAATTTTAGCACTAACTATACCTTGGTCAACATAGAGTGCAGTTCAAATACTTTTGTAGTTTTGAGAGTATGGAAAGAGTTCATCTGGTGCAGCAAAGCTACATGAGAAGACCTATCAGCTGCCACAGATTCCATTGCCATATCCATGCTTCCACACCCAAAGAGAACATTAAAATCTGATGGACAAGCCATGAATAAAGTCACGATGAGGCTTCTCCCAAGCTTTTGGTCACTTGTACAGCCCCATATTCCCAGCAACTTTTCAGAAACATAAAAATCTGCTACCATATCATCATTCAAATTTAATTTGGCAGATCCATCACCATTTTCAGTCTGAACACCGATAGTCTTAGATGATGAAGCTGCTAAAAAAAGAAAAATAAATACACACAAATGATAAATGAAATGACTACAATTATTCATGAGGAATTCAAATCATGTGCATCACCTCTACCATCCCTATAGCTTATGTAATCCTGTAAACTTTTTTCCTTCTTAGATTGTGGGGGAAACACCTGAGTATCCATTGCATGAACTCCATTTTCCCTGCATTGTACTTAGTGCCTTTCAAACAATGTCTGATAAGTGTGATAACAAATCCCCATAATTAACTATTTACTTTATAATAATAGAAGTTAATTCCATACATTGATACAAAGTCATGGTGAATTGGACTTTTGTGCAGGCTATAACTAACACCAATGTGGAAGATGCAAATTGTACAAATGTGCATAATCAATTATAAAGTTAGACACTATAGCTGAGTTTCAATTTGTTAAATACTAACCAGCAAATAATTCAAAAAGCAAACAAAATCATGGAAAGGAAACTCACGAGGTTTTCAGATTAGGAACGCCTCTATCATTTTGTTCAGCACCCGAATGCACGTATCCTTTAATCTGTCCGGCCTTTGCACTCTTCTCCTTTCTAAGTTCAAAGCATTCTCGTTCCTGAAATGAAAGACAACACTTAACATAAGAAAGAAAAATCTCTAACATAGTGAAAGAATAAAAAGAACATCACAATACTAAGATTAATTGAAGGAAGAATTGGAAAAAGAAGAAAGGATACCAAGTCAGTAAGCTGTTTCGATACACGTCCCAATTCACTCTGCAAAACAAAACACGTCAAAAACTTCAATCTACAAGTTTAAAACCCTAACTTTGAAAGAGAAGAGAAAGAGAAAAAAAAACCTTGAGGCGATCAATTTCAAGGTCTTTGGTATCAGAAGCGGCGCTAGGTCTCTGTGAAAGCTCTCGTGGCGGAGAATAACTAATAAAGTTAGTAGAATGTGGAAGTTGGTGTGAGTGTGACTGTGACTGAGGTGGAGGCGGTGGAAGAAATGAGGCGGTCGCCGAAGGCTGAGAAGGGAGAGGTTTAGCAGAGAGAGCGAGTTCTTCAACTTGGATTAACTGGTCTAAAAAATCGGGGTCCCATTCTTCGAAGCTCTCCCCTTCTTCGCTCATGCTTTTTCTTCTGTTGACAGAATAAACAAGCAAAGGGCAAATTAAACTTACTAGAGGAAATCGTAGACGGGGTCGGCTGTTCCGTTTTAAATTTAGATTCATTTTACATGTTTCGGCCCCTATATGGAACGTTAACCCACAAAATTTTTGTTGAGGATGGCAAAAGTATTTCGACCCAATCAGACTTATTATCAATAGACCCGACCCAAATTGACTGAATATTGAGCCCGTTGTAAAGCCCGAGCCTAAACTGACCTAAGAACTAACCGTCTAAACTAGAAAAATGACATCTTTTTGATTTAAAAGCAAAACGATATCTTTTTTTCGGTAAATCAGGAAAATAAATTAATGAAATAAAATATGTACAAAGAGTTCATAGACTAGCGTCACAGAAGGCACAATCAGCTAAAATTAGCAACTAGCCTCAAGACAGTCCAAGATAAGCTTAGGGACACTGTAGCTATGAAAGAAGGCAAGAAGCAATCCAATACTCATTCAACAACAGAAACACAAAGAACGCAGTCAAATAAAATGATATCGTTAATGTGTTAAGAATATATGATGACAAAAATAAAGAAAAGAATTGGTTCAATTTAAATAAAAAATTTATCATCACTAATACTTTAACTATATACTACAATAATATAAACAATAATATAAACTACAATATTATAAGCAATAATAATAACAATAACAACAACAACAACAACAACAATAATAATAATAAATAAGAATATAAAAATATATTCAATAAATAAAAAAACTCATTGAAATTGAAAAACATACCCTCTTTTTTATATTTCGAGACGTAAAAGGACTTACTGAGCTAAGATCACTAACTCATACTAATAGAATAGAAAATATAATAAATAGAAAAAAACTCTTTTTTGTATATTTTTCTCATTTTCATTGTTGCCATGTACTTTATGCAATCAATCAAATCAAATGGATATCCTTTCAACATAACATAGATTATTGAAAAGATCTCGAAGACCCACCCAAAATGAAAGCTAGGATATTTCAAAATATGGATTTTTATTCAAAGAGTGCATAACTGCATAGATAAGCTCACACTAATCGATCAATTTAGCATCCAATTCAGGATTTTTCTTGAGGGGTGTTGAGAAGGAATTAGAATGTAATAATATCCATGTCTCATCGTCACGACATATGATGGAGATAAATGCCCTTAAATGCCAAGTATTCTTAAATACTAAATAAGAAGGAGATAAGTGTTACAATCTTATATACCTACAAACTACTATAAAAATAACCAATGTGCCCAAGAATAAGATCACTCTTGTCAATATACTTTCTATTACTATAACTTTAACTTGCTCTAGTTTTTACTAACTTGTTTATTAGAGGCCAAATGTCAGAAAAACAATTTGACATCTGGTTTTGTAGGTTTACTAAGAGGAACTTTAGGAGACAGATAGATTATATTTCTAACTCATCAAGTTAGACGTAACTTTAGACATTCAGCGCATGTAAACTTGAAAATTTTGAGCCCTTCAAAATTATACTATATCATTTGGTACCTAATGTGGGGCTATAATTAGTTAATTGATAGGTGCTAATTATTTTTTAGCATGATTTTTTAGATAGTTTTTTGTGATTGGATTATTGTTATAGGATTTGGTACTTAATATAACTTATATTTGGTTTATAGGCCTTATTTTAGTTCCTAAATGAAGAAGGAATAGATTCAAGCACTTTAAATAAAGTTGGAGAATTTTTAAAATAATTTAAGATAAAAAGAAGTTGAACATGGTCCAATATTATGATTACGGAAAAAATATGGGACCTTATTCAACCTTATGTATTTTATTGGTGCATTAAGCTTTTTTGATAATTTGGCCAAATAATAAATACGGCTCAATCATAGACCTGTGTTTCCAAATACTACACTATATTTATGAAATTCAAATTTGTGTTCTAAGTAACCCTATATGCACGATAGAAGAGGTGGAGACCTAATATGAGTATAATATAATACTATTTTAATGACCATGTTGACAATAAAATTTATGTAAATTAGGATTTTTGGCAATTATGAAGAATACGAGACCAATATATACCCTTATTGGTATGTGTTTGTATAAATGTTAGGATTTTCTTGAGATAAAAAGGAAAGAGACAAAGGAATAAAAGAAGAAGGAAACAGGAGGAAAATGAAAGTTGTTTGGGAGGACTTGAGAGAAGTTTTAGCTCTAAGAATGGTCAAAGGATAAGAGGATGGCCAGAGGAGAGTCAAGAACACATCAAGAAGCTTATCAAGATTCAATTAAGAAACATCAAGATTCAAGATCTATGAAATTCTTTTCTCTTGTTTTCTTTATTCTTTAATGTTATTTTTTGCTTTCTTATGAACTAAATTGGAATACAAATTTAAGGGGGACTTATTATTTTATATTGATTTTTTATTTGATGCAAGATTTTAGTTTTCTGAAGAATTATTCATATTTACTTACTGTGTTGCAGTAAAATACCAAACGAAGAAAATTCAATTTAAATTTTCATATATAAAGATTGAAGTAGCAAATGTAGAAGATTATATATATGAGTAGATCAAAGCATGAATAACGAGCAGTGCATAAAACCCTAGAAATAGGACCATATAAATATCTTGAAATATAATCAAATATTATAAGAATTTAGAGTGAATTAGTGCATTCTTAAGAACTTTTTTATTCGAGAGGTCTTTTAGTCAATCAATTTAACTATAGGAGCTATATGTCTTCAGAAAGATTATAGTTGTAACTTTGAAATTATAATGGTCTAAGTAACTAGGGTTAATCATTGAATTAAAATCAATACAAACATAACAAAGGATTAATGGGGGACTCTTCGTCTAGATCTAGCTTATTTGTTGGTTGTTTTATTCTTATCTATTGTTTTGATTTATTAATTTTTATTTGTTATTTGTTATTTTATTTAATTAGATATTCTTGTAATCAATAAGTCATTTATTAGATTAGATAATAGAAAATGATCAGTATTAGTAGTTATAGTTATGGGGGATCAAGACTCGAATTCACTAAAACTATACTATAGAAAACGATACATGTGGTGTTTCAAGAAATATAAAATCATAATCATAATCATTAATCTTAAGAAACTTACAATTAGTGGTTGTATACCCACATTCTCTTTATTTTAACAAAATATGGAACTAGTAAACCCATCACTTTCATTCTTATAACTACCTTCCAACTTTGATTAAGCAAGCTTTCCGCTAACAATTAAAATTTACAAAAAAAAAATTATCGGTCTTAATTACGACTCTTAAATCCAAACCCACATTTTTAGAAACTCATGAGGTCAAATTCGAACTACCTTAGTGTATGCAATAAGTGAAACTCATAAAAGGTTTGTAAAATAAAACATTGTCCTAACCCCCACTACGAATGGCAATAAGCTAGGTATAGCCTGACAATAGGCTAGGTATAATGTAGCACCCCACTCTCGCAAGACACGTACCCAACATCCTGAGTGATATCCGAGTACATACTCCGCAAGGGTGGCATGCTATAATAGTCATTCAGTCAAAACAAATCGGGCCCACTTTATTCTTAAACATTTCCATTCCTAAGTGTGACAATCATCTTGCAAATCATCAGCCATTTGGGCCCTTTTCAGATACAAAACACTTGCAATCATAATGTCATTTCATTACCAAATCATTTACAAACTCATTGTACAATATTTACGAAATTATAGTTCAAAACAAAAATCACTAAAGACATATGTAGGTATCAACTAATCCCGACCCTTAGTCCATATATGATTTCAGTGGCTATACTCCAATTAGCTTAACTGAATATCGCCTATGAACCTGAAAATTATTACAAATTTTGGGTAAGTTTTTACAAACTTAGTGAGTGTCCATTTTCGATGGTTCACCCAATTCATACCACATATCAAGTCATATAAGCACATATTTTCACATTTTCTTATTTGCATAGAGCATCACATATCAATATTTCACATATCCATACTCGTTGAATCACACGACCACATTACAATCCAATCAATCAATCAATCATAAACATATTGTCACACAGTTCATATCAACTTGATTAGCATCAAGTTCTAACACAAACAAATTGTATTTCATTCAAATAATTTAATCAAACTATCACTTCATTACACTTGAATAAAACACAATCATTGGTTTAATACAATGTATTCAAACATATATCATTCTTACAACTTTATAAATCATTCAATGAATTCAAATCCTATGTGAATGCTATATGTATGAGATTCACATTCGTTTTTACATTGTTATGACTGTGTACTTTTTTAGT
Source organism: Erythroxylum citrifolium (assembly GCA_026284465.1). Lineage (NCBI taxonomy): Eukaryota > Viridiplantae > Streptophyta > Magnoliopsida > Malpighiales > Erythroxylaceae > Erythroxylum > Erythroxylum citrifolium. Next base: position 17,259,660 of record JANKOE010000005.1, read on the forward strand.
ATCCTGTATCACCGGGCTCTTTGATCACAGTGAGCCTTAGGCTCTAATCACATATATGTTTGAGTTTTAAGCTCTTTTCAGTAGCAACACCAGTCATAACTGCCTTTCTATTATATGTATTGAAATGAAATACATTCCACAATTCGTTCAATACAGTCAATCACTTTCATTCACATTATCTTAGTCAATACAGTCAGTCATAACTGTAACTTCAGAATTTCTGAGCCCTTTTGTATTGGTCGGTACTTGGAGATACTATTGTATATTGATATATACATGGTTGTGTATGAGTTCAAATATGTATTTAAGTCATTTGGGTGTATATGTAAATGATTTATAATATTATATGCCCTTACATGAACTTAGAGTTTATCGGTATACGAAATCTTGGAGATTTCCAACGTATACAAAGCATCATATCTTTTCTGGCCTCAAAATTCTTTTGGACCGTGAGATCTAAATGAACTTTTACTTAATGTAAAGATTATATTGCCTCAGGTCGAATAGGTTACTTTGGCTGGCATCGCATCTTGATCTTAGGTAGAATCAACCTTGCAAACGTGAGTCATTAGCAGTTGATATGGTGCCTAGCCCTGCTTTTCCATCAATACATACAAGACTGAACTTCCTTAACATTTCTTTACTATTGTAATGCTATTAGAATCGCCCTTGTGTATTATGGTTTTCGGCTATTACTCAACTGGTAAGCTTCAATGGAACTCCTGGAATTGTAGATTATATAGCTTGTTCTATCCCTGTTAAATGAGTTTCAACATTCAGTTCAAAGGACACCTGATATATTTTAAGGTCCATTCTTCTCACAACTCATTATTCTGCCCTGTGGCGCCAGCGGTGATTGCTCAAGAAACCTGGAAACTGTTTTGTTTGATTCCTTTGTATGTCATCTTATTCATGTTATATTTGTGTCAGTTGGAAACTAAAGACTGGCTGGTTTTGTTACCTTCAAAAAAATGGGGGAAAGAATGCGAATGAAGAGAACTGATACCATTTGTTGATTGGTTTCGTTTGTAGGATGGAATCTTGTTTTGCATTTGACATATCCTTTATCATCTTCTTCCTCTAGCTGCCTTCCCTATTTTCTTTTGGAGTGTTAGGTTAAATGGTAATATAAACATTGAAGTATAGCATCACAAGTTGCTGTTCGTGCATAGTTTTAATCAGGCAATAAGCACCCCAACGTCCTTTACGAAGAATTTGAAGTGTTGGAGAATTAGAAAAAGAAAATGTGGCACATCAGTTTCATGTCAGCAAAATCAACTTGGATTCTAGATGTTAATCAAAGTATTGAGTTTATCTACATTTTCAAACTTTATACATGAAACAGAAAAATATGCTGGTCAGCTGTCTCTGTCTAGAGGATAATACGCATGAAGAAGCAGGTTTCTTCAAGTTTTCAACCATTACAGTGCACCAAAATTCAACTTTGAAGCTTGTTTTGCCAGAACTTGGCACCTACCACCTACTGCAACAAAATTTCTCAAGCTTAAAATGCAAGCATGTTGCAACTTCAGGCATCAGTTCTCACAGACACAGTTCAACTGAAAATAGAATTCCATCTTCATTTCCATGTTTGTCAAGTTTCCACAGCAGTAATTTCAGCTAACCTTCTAGAGTCATATAAACTTTTCATTTTCTTCTTATTTGTCCTACCATACAAGTCAAGCGTCAAGGGACACTGTAGAACGGAAACATAACTTTTCCCATCATACTATGCGACGAGTTACGTGGTACTCTGCAACAAGCAAACAGATTTCAATCCCTTTCTTGTCTGATAGCTATTGAAGTAAGCGGATACTTCGCTCCCGGCCCTGGGCTAAAGATATGTGGGATTCCACAAAGCACCTAAGGATGTTTCTCTATCAACTTAGCCAACTAGTTTGACAATTCAACCATAGGAATGAAAGACAAAAATCTGACTCATGTCAGAATTCATGTATATGTATATACACACATATATTTATACTCTTAAACAGAAAAGAAGTTTGTTAGAGTGTAGACGAAGGTCTACCAAAAACTATGTGCAAGACAAAAAGATGAAAAGCTGCGTCACCTTTTCCACTTTGCAATTATAATTTAACAAAGTGATGACCTGATGAACTAAACAAAAAGACATATATTAAAAACTGGAAACAGCTAAAGACCTGCTGCACTTCTACAGTGAAGTTTCCATTTATCTGCCTTCTATAAAATGCTCAAACAACATTAAGCTTGCAGATCAACCGCATCTCCAGCATCCATTTAGTATTTACTTTACTCTGCCTTATCTTCTTCCAGATATCCATTAGAAGATACATTGTTGATCGAATCGTTTTTCATAATTCTTAAAACGTTTTTTATGAATAGTTAAAAAACAATATTATATTTAACTATTCATAAATTAAATATTATAAAAGTTTTTAAATTTTACTAAAATTGTTTATGTTAAATTATACAAAATAATTATTTGTCAAGTAAAATTTTATTGAAATATTTATTTTAAAATTTTGAATAATTATTCACTTTATTATTATCGTTGAAATAATATATATTTGAATAAAGTAAATTCAAAAAGTATTAATCTTTATTAAGTATTAAATATTTTGTTGAGAAAGAATGGAAATTAATATTAGAAATCATTGAAAAGCGAAAAATGCTTTTAGGGCTCAAAACATAATTTTTGATGGTCTCTCAAAACATTGAGAATCAGAAGGACACGGCAACCATGGAGGAGGTCGACGA
>JANKOE010000005.1:17355507-17366967 GCA_026284465.1 Erythroxylum citrifolium
GGCCTCCTACAACTAATATCCTTTTCCAAGAATTCTATTGAGCATTAACCTAATCTTGTTTTTGTATTTTGAAATTTTGGAGTCCCTCATGCAACTCCTTTTTATTTCCTTTTGGATATACTTTTATTTGTCTGAAAGACGTTTCCTTTTTAACCAGAATGCTTATTATCGGGGATGAATTTATTTGTTTGATTAAAGAAAATCCAAATTTGGATTCTGGAATTTTTAAGTGTTCATCTTATTTTAGGATAAATAGCTACACTTCTTTAAGAACTCTTGTATCTAAAGAAGAAGTTAAATTTATTTGGGTTATTCTAAATAAATTTTTCTTTTGCCCTATTAGTAATAAACCTAGCTTGGAATTTCTATCTTTTAGCCAAAAAGTAGCTTTTGGTAAATGATTTGCTTTAGGTTATATTTTCTTAGGATTTCTGTAGAAAAATTTAAGGAGATGCCCCTCCAATCTTCCTTTACAACATCTAAACTTGCTTATTTCCTTGAACATAGGTAATAGAAGGTCTACCTTCTTTTGACCCTAGATGTCCTATTTATGGTCTTTGGTTGTCTACCAGTTTCTATAGTAAGTCTCCTAAAGAATTTGGTATTTTGCTATATCTAAAGTCTTGGTTTATAAATCAGTTTAATCCTTTTGGAGACTTCTCCTAAAGGCCTTACCAGTTAAGATTTTTCAAAAAATTTTAATAGTTTTATTTAGCTATTCACCAAAATCTTTTCCTCACCAATCCTAGAGTTTTCATTCTTGGTGGTGACAAAGCTCTAAAACCTGGCACTTATATTATGGCCTTAGGTTTTGAAATGTATCTCTCTTATCTTTGGAGTAGGCAACTAGGCCTATCTTTAGGAATTCCTTCTACTATACATTTTTAGACTATCTAGTAGGAGTGCCTTTCAAAGTAAGTGTCGTCAATGATAAATTAGTGATGGTACAAAATCTTCCTTTAAAAGGGACTTCCTCTACTCCCGAGGTTGAAGAAGTTAGTGATGGTACAAAACATCCTTTCATTACTTTTACTTTATTTCTATCATGAATTCCCATTGTTCTATCTCCTTTTTGTAGATGGCATAATATTAGACCTCCCTGGTCTCTCTTTTCCTTTAAAAATAGAATATTTAAAGATCAAGGCTTATCTGACCTAAAAGCTACTGAGATTTCTCCGAAGTGAGAATAAGAATTCTTTTACTCTATATGTTAATATGCTAGTCTATTAGTGAATTCTTTTGTTACTTACAGACAAAAGATGTTTAGTATACAACAACGAACCTAGAATAAGTCTTCAACTTGAGCTTCTTAGATCTTTCTCTTGACCTTTCTTCCATCACTAGATATCGAGAGTTAAAGAGTCTTTAAGGCTGACTATGCAACATGAGTTACAATTCCTAATTGAAATTCATTGTAGATATTTCAAAGTATATTATAATATGTTAGGTCGACAACTTATTTATCCGTTATTGGGGGAATTCTAAGAAAAACTAAGAAAATATTTGCTTCCTTTAAAAGTTATTCCACAATTAGGTTATGTCCGAAAAAAAAGTTAAGTCTCTCAACATCAACATATAATGGACTATGATATGGAAGAAACTAGAGGCATGAATCTTCTAATAAGAATTTAAGAGCTAAAAAATGAAGCTATTTATTATGAACAAGCTATTAAGCTAATTAAAGAAAAATAAGAAACCCTCAAACAGAGTTAACAAAAGCTTAATCAGGAATTTCATGAAGTTAAGCAGGTGGTAGCAAATTTGGGAAAGTCACTAGTGCTACAAAAAGTCAAATTTAGCTTTTGGAAATAGTAGGTACCTCAAGCCAAAGAGAACCAAGTTTCATGCATTAATCAATTACGTGAAATTTAGTCCTTTAATTAGGACCAGTTGTAAACTTCTCTATTTTGTTGGCTATTCGAAGCAACTTTTAAACTATTTAAAACCCTCAAAATACTGCAAACACACAGATCGTGAGTGTAGTATACGAGGTGTCGATCCCTCGAGGAGTTGGTGAACTAATCAAATTCTAAGTTATCTAAGGCCTAAAGGATAATTCAAATGAAAAGAAAAACTAAACAGAAAAGTAAATACGAGAATATGGAATGATAGAAACAAGATTTCTATATTAAGCAAGGAAATTAAATTGAGCACTACCAATTTGACAATTGAAAATCAACCAAGAAGAATTGACTAATTATGAAGGGGGAGAATTTATCCTATCATCAATGTTAATCTAGTCACTTATGTGTTAATATGGTGTCGGTTCTAGACTATCTAGAGGTGGATTGCTCTCTCTTTATAATCACTAAGCCCTAATTGATAATCCCTAATTAGGTCGAGTAACTAAAAATGTAATCTCTCAATTAACGATTAACCTACAACCAAATTAGTTTTTAAGTGTTCTAATGAACAACCGGGTCCTCACACGGGATCTCTCTTTGTACACATTACTGATTTGATTAATCGCATGGTCTATCAAGTCGTTTAACTCTTATTAATCCAACTCAGTCATTTTTATTTGGTTCACCCTCTCAGTTTATTATCGAAAGATGAAAGCATCACAATTAATCACAACACCTAATCAATCAACACAAAACATAACTAGATTAACATTGAATCAATTCAAAATCCCTAAAGAGTTTATAACATCATCCAATCCAAACCCATCATCATCATCACATTCATCATATAAATTCAAATAAAGAATAACAAGATGAAAAGGAAATGTCACTTGGAAAGGATCGGGATAGCTTGGGAATGTAATAGCTGCAACAACCCACTCCTCTTCTTCCTCTTCTCTCTTCTTTCTTGAAGGTTTTTCAAATATAGGAAAATTGAGGCTCCTTCATGGTTTCATCATAATGCCTTTTATCAGCTTTTCTAATTTGAGCAACCCTAGGGCTTTTTTCTGGGTTTGGAAGGTTCGAAAGTTCCCTAAAAAACTCAAGTTGGGAAGACTATCCACGAGTTATGTCGCGCAGGCGACGATCATGGCCCACTACATCTTGTTCTATCATGATCATGGCTTATTGGCCATGATCGTGGCCCTGGATTCAGGTCTGGCCCTTTTTAAGTCATGATCAGAGCCCTGGCTTCGAGTTCGACTCTTCTCTGTTCTTCAATACTTGCCCTAAAACACTAGCAAACTCATCAAGATAGCTCAAATATATAAAATTGAAGCTCAAAAGCATACTCTAACCCATAAAATGCTTAAAACACAAATATCTACTAACTAACACAATTCTAACCTAAGCACGCACTAAATAATCAAATTAACAATTAAATACAAACTAAACTACCCACAAAAACACGATGTAATCTACAACTATCATTGGTGTTTTTATTTTCAAGTGGGACTCAGAACTTTTATTTCTAAATGTTGATCTAAAGTTAATCTATTTTAATAATTCACTCTCATTCTGTGATCCTCATCCTTTTCAAATAAGTAGGTACATAAGGTTTTAAATAGTTTACAAAAACAAAATTCCTGTGAGGTTCCTCTTTCAAACTAGATATCTAATAGGCGTTACCATTTAAAACTCTATAATTTCTAAATAGTTCTTCCTAATTTGACGACCATTTACCCTATTCTTTCTCTTTTATCCCAGGTGGTAGGAACAATTTCCACACTAGTTCCTCTTCCTAAAATTCTCACCTAAGAATTCTTTTATCATATATTTTGCCACCTTTCCTTTTTGAATAATCTTATTAGTCAAAGATTACAGTTGTACTTTATCTAAATCTTTTAGCTCCATTACCATTTCTTTTGAATACTCAGAGTCCCTAAAGCATTAGCTTCTTTCAGAGATGGAACCACTATTTTCATAAAAAGAACAACAATATGTCCATATGTCAACCCAAATAGCCTAACTCTTATAATGGTATGCTTAGAAGTATGATACACCTACAAGGTTTTAGACAAAATTCTATATCATTCTCTTGGACCATCTTTTAGCATTTTCTTTACAATCTCAATAAATTTTTTGTTAGATATTTTGACTTGACCGTTAGCCTGAGCATAATATAGAGTCAAATTTAATAATTTCATCCCATAATCTTCAATAAACTCTTTAAGTTATTGGGCTATAAACATAATTACTTGATCGCTTGTGATTGACTGAGGAATTCAAATTTAATGAATAATATGTTCTTTGATGAATTTAAATACATATATTTGACCAACTTTATTCAAAGGTTATGCCACCACCCATTTAGTAAAGTAGTTTGTAGCCATAAAAAAATTTACGGCCTTTTGAGGAAGGTGGATATATCTTCCCAATGAGATCAATGGCCTATTCTCTAAATGGACAAAATGCAAGAATTCTTTGAATTCTTCCATACATGTGATACTATTTACATCCTTTAGCATATGATATGTCGTCTTTCAAGATACTTGGCCGATAATATCTATGGCAATGTATATGCCATCTCATCTTTATTCTGGACTGATGCCCTCTACGTACCCCTTTATATACTTATCACATTACTATTAATGTCTCAAGAATCCGAAGAAATCTCAAAATAATTTTGTCATTTCCTTGACAAAACATATTTCATTTAATCAACAAAAAATTGAGTGCATGTTACTTTAAACGACATTTCCTTATTAGGGTTTTCTAAAAGGTCTTTAATTTCCATTCTTCAATCATGGGTGACTTCTTTATTAGTATTAAAGATGTCTAGTGAAATTCTTGTCTTATATATGGATTGGTGAGAATTTTGTTATACCCCAATACACTTTTGGATTAAGTCTTAGGACATTTTCTATGTGGATGCTATTTGTGAAAGTTTATTTGCCTCCTAATTTTCATCATATGGAATATGTTGAAATTTTATATTATCAAAGAATTATAGCAATTGTACAGTGGTAGTATAATAAGGAGATAAAGCTAAACTCATGCACTTATATTCCCGTGTCACTTGGCATAATGCTAATTGTGAATCTCCCTTTATTGGAATTTGTTTAGCTCCATAATCAACTTAAAGTTATAGTCTAATAACTAAGCCTTTATATTCTGCTTAATTATTGGTATATAAAAAGTTCATTTTGAGGAAAAAAAGAGTTTTGGTTCCATTTGGTATATTTATGACCATTCCAACATCAGTAGACTTTTTTGTACTAGACCTATCAAATTTAAACTTCTATGGCTTTTTCTTACAATTGAGGGCTAAGTGTCCCAAAACCTCTTATACTTTGAAAGAGGGATGACTTACTAAGAAGTTGGCCAGTGCTTGACATTTTACAAATTTTGTAGGATAATTTATCAAGTTGAAGTCTATAAGAGTCATAAGTCATTTTCCAATATTTATTGAGAGGACTGACTTATTCAATATGTATTTCATTAAATCAGTCCATGAAACCACAAAGGCTTTATTTTTCAATAAGTAATGCCTTAATTTTGGACAAGAGAAATAAAACACCAAACATAACTTAACGATGGGTAAGTACTTTTCTATTGGCAAAAGAAATTTTCTTAAATAATAAATAATTTATTCATAATTAGCCTCAGATCTCCAATAGATTCTTTTACTGAAGAGATATACACCTTTAATAGAATTCGTTTTTAAAGGGTACAAATACTGGGGATTTGGTTAATTATTCCTTACTACTATCAAAAATTGCCTATTATCTTTCCTCCCAGTTGAATTACTCTAATTTCTTTAACTCAAATAAGTCTAAAATTCTTTTGTTTTTCCTGCAATATTATTAATAAATCTTCTTATGTAGTTGACTTGACCTAAAAGCCTCTAAAGAACCTTCTTATTCAGTGTTTTTCTTTGAGAATGGATTTTTCTTTATTCTTAAACAATTTAATTCCTGTATTGTGAAGAAAAAAACCCCTAGAAGTTTACTACTCTTACTTCAAAATACACTTTAAGGGATTCAACTTCAATTTATGTTTTCTCATTTTATAAAAAGCTTCTTGTAGATTTGGGTATGATTTAATATTGTTCTTTGACTTTAAGTTAATATCATTAATGTAAATTTCTAATGTAAACCCCTACTAAATCATGAAAAATGGAATTCATAGCCCTCTAATATGTGGCATCTACATTATTTAGACTGAAAGGCTTTACAACCCACTTAAATGTCCTAATTGACCCTACACATCTAAAAGTTGTTTTTAGAAATTTTGGTTATAATATGAAAAACAATCCCTGAAAGAGAATAAAAAAAAGTTCAGTCGTCACATCTATGAAAGAATCTACAGTCGACATCATATATGCACCTTAGGAGTGGCTGCATTTAAATCCCTAAAGTCAACGAAAATTCTTATTTTCCATTTTTCTTAACTACACTCACAAAATTAGCCAACTACTCAATATAGATGGTCTAATATAACTAGACTTATATAATTTTTCAATTTCCATTTTGAACTTTAACTCAACTTCGTTTGACCATTGCCAAAGACGTTAACAATGAGGACGAAATTTTGGTTTTATTATAATTCTATATTCTACTAATTTTCTCAATCCTGACATTTCAATATAGTCCCAAGCAAACTAGTCTTCAATTTTTTTTAAAAGTTCCACTAATTCCAACTTTATCTTCCAGGTCTTTATTAATAAGACTCCACATAATTCTTTTAAATTGCCCAAATTGACTTCTTCTAATTATTCTTGATTCTGACCTTTATAATCATTGAACTTCTCAAGAGTGGATTTCAACTCTTGTACACCATCATCAATCATTTGGGGTTCCTCGTTTGATTCAAAAACAAGTTATGCATTATCATATTTATTTATTTCTTCTGAATTCTCTAAGATTTGATACATTTGATTTTTGATTTTTGCAGCTACAGTTACTGCCCATTATTTTTAAGAGAATTCACTCATTAAACTCCTCTATAATTGGAATCTTTATTGTATTAGGAACAAACATGATGGTAGTTGTTTTTACAAATTTTCATTATATATCCTTTTCCTTTTTTATACTAAGATGACATTTGAATTTGCACTAGTTTTACATGATCTTTAAAGATTGATTTTGAGGTTGTCTTATGATTGAGTGTGTGCTTTGCCCCTCTTTGCTTTCCAAGTGTTAGTGAATTTATAATCCTTTCAACCTTAAGCAATTTTTTTCCATAAGTACCTATTTCCCCATATTGTAACTAACTACTTGCCAATATTTATGCCCTGGAATTATGTAACTGCTTAACTTCCTAACTTCTAGGCCATTCCCAAGTTCCTGTTAACCTTCTTCTACCATTTTCTTACTTCCACATTCTGAACTTTTTCCGTAAGTAACTTCATAACTTCCAGTCGACTCCTATGTTCCTATTAATTATCTTCTACCATTTTCTCAACTTCCACATTTTAGACTTCTGCCTCAAATAACTTCATAACTTCTAGCCCACTCTCTAATATTTTAGTTAACTACTACCTTGCACTATTTTTAAAAGCACACATCAATTATGTATTAACTGTCTAGAATTCTCAAATCTTAAACTTCTCAACTAATCCTTATATACATGAATTCTCTAGCCAAATGACTTCTAGGACTTTTACTATTTAGGTCCATTTAACTGGTCGGCCAAATGGATTGAATTACTTTAGGCTATCAATAATATCGTATTAATTTTCATTAATAGTCAAAAAGTTCTTTTATATCACATTATATATATACACACACACACACATAATTTTGTTCAAAAGCTAAAAAATTAAATATAAAATATCATAAGTTTATCAAAATTAAACTCATTTATAAGAAATACTATTTCACAATTTTTGGGATTAAGACACTCGATTTTAAACTATATGAAATAAATAATTGTTCAATTAAAAATACTTTAATACTTGAACTAAAATTTTATGAAATAAGTTAAAAAGTAAAATTTTCACTCTTAAGGAAAATGTAAATGAAGAGATGATAGCTTCTTTTTTATTTTTCTATTTTCATTTTTTTGTTCTAAATGATATTTTTTATCAAAAATATTAAAAAGGAGAATAAGACTCATTCTTATAAAACATTTCAACTATACTTCCAAATTATCGTTTTCCATTGACTAATTTTACCAAAACTTGATTAAAGTTAGAAGCCCTTGTAATCCTTAAAATTTCTTTGCATTTGAAAATTTACCTTATCTATTTGTTGCAAAAGGTTTAGGTTACTTTTATGTTTAATTCAAAAGAAAATTAACGTTATGTTTGATTTACTAAAATTTAATACCAATTCTCATGACTCACTATCCTTGTTTGTAAAATATTTAACTTAAATGGTGAAAATAATTCAAATAATATTAGAAATATTAAAGGCATTATGAAGTCTTCCAAAAAAACATGGTACCCATAAAATAACTACCATGCACATAAAGGCAAGCTAAACTACTTTGTTTGCCTTTTTTTAAGAGATTCCTAGGAAAATATATAATAGATAATGACTTTTGATTAAAATAACACGAACTGCAATATGAATCACAATATACAATTAGCTAAATATTGTTTATTGTAAATAACAAAAAACCTTTGTGAAAAAATCATAAGATATCGTAACAAATGGACTAGAGGATCATAATATGTTCTCTATTTAAAATATAAATCAAATAAAATATAGGATCGAGTAACTTATATATGACCTTTTATGTAGCATAAAATAAATTATCGGTAATTCTTTATAATAATTTGATACTTTCAGTCAAAGTTATGAAATAACATTGGAACTTGTATTAGTGTTAGTATTGGTATGGTACAAAATTGGAATCACTTAATACTAAATATCGTTTCATCCCTCAATTTTATGTAATTAAAATTTAATAATCTATTATGAAATTTATCTTTTTGAAGGTATAAGTCATGTGAAATTATTTAGGGACTTAACCTTAATAAAAATTTGAATAACTAAAGACAAAATAATATATATCACGCTATATAGTCATTTCACTAATTTAGCCTTTATTCTTAAAAAACTATAATGGGATAAATATAGTATAATAACCATCTCCCTATTCCTATTAATTAAAGCATCACTAATTAGTAAAGTGAGTCATTCTTTTCATATATTACTCATGTAGATAAAAATTACTCATATCAAGTGTCTAATAAAAGTAGCACAACAAATTGGAAGCGAAATGTAAAATAAAAATACATATAAGTTTCATATTTATATTGCATAGTTAAATACATGTGAAACGAAAAGTAAAGAGTAAGAATGAAAAACCTAAAGTTTCATTTTATGATATATCTACTTAGATTCATCATTGAGTGGAGTCTTATCATCAACATCATTCAAGCTCAATGTACCAATTGACAAGTCAAAACTTTTCCACCCAAGACCATCTTTTAATTCACTCTCATCTATAAAATTTGGTTCTTCTAAAACCTAACTCGCTAAGAGATCAATATGGTCAAGACAAATTTGATCAATAAAATTATATATTCTATTAAGATTCCTAGTAATAAAATAAAATCAAATAAAAAATAAATTATGATAAATCAAATTATAAATAATAATGACAATAATATGCCTTTCTTGAACCTTTAAATTGTATTGGATAAATATCAAATCATTCAACCTTTTATATTCTTATATATTTCATCTTTTGGAATGGATGAAGTCAAATGTGCTCCAATTCTTTTCCAATCTAGTTTTTACTCACACATTGGCTAATAATTTGAATTGCAAATCTTTGCAATTTTAGAACACCACTTCCTAATTAGTCTACTGTGAAACTGTAAGACCAAAAAAATCTTGTAAATATAATAAAGTGATGATTTTAAAAAAATTAGTATCACAACTGAAGAAACATATACCCAGATTAAGTTTGTCTTTTTGACGAATTACAATGAATATCCTGAAACCTTATGTATCCTTACATGCGTCTATTTATGAGTTAAGCAAGTCTTACATCATACCACTTGAAAAAATTGTTGTAATAGTTAAAAGCATTGTTTTGTTAACTTTATATCTCTTTACAAAAATTTAGTTTAAAATAAACAAATAAATTAAGAAATGAATTAACAATAAACAAAGGAGTAATTCATTATTGCCTTCCTTGCATCAATTTGGGATTCTATCAATCCCTTGTTATTAGGTAGGCATACTAGCTTTAGTATTGTTAATAGCATCATTACAAGAGCCAAATGAAGTACCACTACTAGTTTTATAATTAATTTTTTACATTGTTCAAGCAAAAGTTTTATTTTCCATTTGATATCATGAATAAATGTTTCACATGGTTCCACATCAATCTTAATTCCAACTAAAAGTTTTTAACCTAATAATTCCTCAACCCTCCAAATATTTCACCATAAAAATATATAATATGGTTTCTCATATCGAGAACCAATTTCTCATAAGTCCATGTTAGATCATCATATCATTCTGAAAAGGTTAAAATGTTAGGAGTACTTGAACTTTTTTCTTATATATATATAAACAAATGCAAATATATGTAAAAATTACACTGTATAAGAAATTTCTCAATATGAATAATCTAATTCACTAAAAAACATATATTGGTAGCAGTTTTGTGAAAGCAGAACCAATGAGAAAAAGCTAACAAATAACATGTAATTTGTCTAAATGAATAATATGTCATTTTAAAAAATAAAATAATTATTAGTTTAAAGTTATTTTATGAATAAATTGAAAGGAAAAGTTCAAACACTTATAAACAATGATCAAGTTAAGTCAAAGCTATAAAAGCATACACATTACAAAATCTAAATGCTAATGACAAACAAATTTTATGAGGTTCGATGTAAATATTTAAATGAATTCTTAAATGTCAATTACTTAAATACATACTAAGCTCAAAACTACTTAGTTTTCTTACAAGAACCATAAGAAGTAAGTGATTATATAACAAAACAAAAAATTTCTAAATCTTAAAATTCATATGGAGGTTCAACATTTAGTGCCACAGATACTCAAACCAAAATTTATTTCCTTCTTTTTCTAATGAACAACTTTAATATGATTCTAGGTTAAATGGTTATAATATTAAGACTTAAAATGGTTCCTCTTAGTAACTAGGCATTTGCATGAAACTTCATAAGAGTGAGCTTAATTAATCTATTAGAATTTTATCTGTAAAATTGTTTTTCCATCCTATTTATGTTTCTTAAATCCTTTACTCTAATATGCAACTACAATACTTATTTACACATCTAACTAAAGGATAATGGAAAATATATTTTTATAAACTCAGGAGGGTAACTATGTTAAGCAAAGGATATCTTACTGTGTATATAAAATTATTGTAATTGGTTGAATAAAAACCTCTCAAACTTGCTTTAAGAAGTTATGGAAATAGTTAAATAAGTGAATTGAAATATATATTGCTATTCTATCTAAGACTCTCTTAGTCATAAGTCTAAGTTAAGTGGAATTTCTGAATTCCTTTTCAGTTGTATCTGTTGCAAATTCAAATTTGAGTATATAGGATATACTTAGAGAGAATTAGATGTTTATTATATATTTAGATCTAATTATTTTTAGATACTCTCATTTTT
>JANKOE010000005.1:17368424-17380362 GCA_026284465.1 Erythroxylum citrifolium
ACTTAGAGTGAACTTGAATTGTTGCTTAGAATGACAAGTAAAGGCCTAATATGCTTGGATAAAGATGTGCTTAATTAAGTTATGAAATGAGTAAGTATCGGGTTAAAGGCATTAAATGCCTTAGAAAATGCAAAAGAGAAGCTAATATGACAGTGTATAAGTATGAAATTTATGTTTAAGTAGTATTTTCATCTTATGTCTTTTTATGTATAAAGGCTCAGGAGCTATGAATCAAGGAGCTCGTACCGAAGATTGTTGAAGCTAAGGGAGTGTATACCTCCTTTTGAGGTGAGTTGAGAAAACCATATTTCTCAAATAGGATTAGAACATCCTAAGACAAGTATGATGACTTGTATGTGAATTTTAAACCTAGGCAACATATGGTATAATTGAATTTCAAATGGACCATAATATGCTTAGGTATTTGATAAATGACATTATTTTTAATATCTCTTTGCACTTGGAGTGCAATTGATGTTTTTATTATGTATTTTGAGAAATGATAGTGTTTTAAACCAATCTGAACTTGAAATGCAAAAGACAACATTTTATTTTCTGAAACTACATTTTTGAGCAACTTTACACTTGAAATACGAAAGATGACTTTTATATCATGAAATAATGTTTTGGAACTTTCATATGCATAACCGAGTCATATATGCCTACTAGTATGTCTTCTCTTTTGGCTTAGAGCCAGGGCAAGGTTTTATTTTATTGGTTGGACCTATAAATAAAGGCATAGTGCCTTACTTTATTTTTGTACTTAATTGTTGTATATGATTTTTTAGATCGGTGAGGAAACGATTGGCCAATCGTGTGCTGGGCACAACTAATTATGATTAAGCGATTCTCGTACCCTTGACGTTGGTACATGAAAGTCGATTCACCGTATCGACACCTTTCTACGGGACTTACGGGTGATTCTACACCTAGGGTCTGGACACCGACGAGGTCATCACCTAGGGTCATGACGCTCTTGTCGACTATAGTTCGGACTCACCACGGATGAAAGTCGAGCCAACATTGAGTATCGGTGGGTGTGGACATTAGTTTGGCTGACTAATGGTATCACACATGATTGTTTTAGGTTATCATTATATTGGGTTTCCTATCGAGATTTGATGGATACATATGATATTTTTATGCTTTTTGCGTACTGGAATTGGGACCTGTGTTCCCCAGATGAGTGAGCTAATAGGCTAGGCCTGTATGGTTCCTAACTAATATACGTTGAGTCGTAAGCTGGGCCTATGTGCTTTCTGAGTGCCGTATGTTTATTTTATAAGATTATTCATATCGTCTTAGTGTGTATCGAATTCTATTCGTGATCTATGTTTTTCCTACTCGTTGAGTACCTAGTGTACTTACCCCTCTCCGCTTTCCAACCATGCAGGTTAATTAGTGAGCTTAAAGCTTTGAGTAAATTGTGCGGTCTTTTGGTAGTTTCAGGGTATTACCACATGTAGGTAGTTTTGGCTCTGTACTTTAGTTGCATAATGGCTTATGAACTGTTTTATTGTTTTACTATTTTATTACCTTGGTCATGTTGATATGTTTATAATTTTCTAAACTTAACCTTTGACTATTTTGGTTATTATAAAAGATTTTATGTATGAACTTTCGATACTGTTGTTGAAATTGCCTTGAGTTGAGATTGCCTTTAGTGGACTTTAAAGTCATGAAGTAGTGGTCGAATGTGAATATAAAAGTGCGTCTGAAATGGTTTGTAGGTTTTGAGATTTTTAAAAATATAGTCGTTGCGTTGTCCAAATTTTTCAAAAAAAGAAAAAAAGAGAGAGGTTCAGTTAGCCTTACATAGTCGGATTAAGGATACCGTGAGTGTCCTTAGCCCAGTTATGTGGCGATTGTAATGAGCCCGATGTGGTACCGAATCGTGACAATAACCTTCGGTCTCTTTTAGTTGAGAATCATTTAAGCAGTCTCATTCATATACAAGTAGCACTTCCAATAATATTCACATGCATCAAACGCCTCAGACAAGTATTGTCTGGAATTCAGTACACAATCAATACATATTCATCATATATCAAATTCAATTCAGTAATATTAGATTAAACTAAAGTGAGACCATCTTAGGTTACTCACAATTGCTCCCTTAAGCCTATTGCCTTGACATTCCAGCAATATCCAGAAGTGATCGCGCTACTTGCTCTCCTATATACATTAAGACAATTTCACATTACTATACTGCTTATTTAATTGAGTAAACACATGTATAAATGTATCATGTATCATGCATGTGCAATGACAAATTCTCTGGTATATTTCTGTAAAAAAATTGATGTACTCCAATTGTGTCAAAATTCACACACCCATTCACTATTCCAGCTTTTGCTTAAAGCACCCCATTCGGGTCAATTTTACATAATGTAATAATGCTGGAAAAACTAATAACAAAGTGTTTTTTGGATTGTTTATCTGAGAATTGTCTTTTGATTAAATGGTTTGTCTAGGAATTGTGTTCATTATTGTTCGGGTGCTTGTGAATTTATAGTCCTCTCACCCTTAAACAATTTTTGTTATAATTGCCCACTTTCCTACATTTTAGCTAACAACCTGCTACAATCTCTTTAACTTCCACGTTTTAGACTTCTTATAACTGCTTAACTTCCAGCTTACTTAGCCATGTTTTCATTAACTACTTCTACCATTTTCTTAACTTCCACATTCTAGTTAATTGCCTCCTTACATACTAATTTTTAAAGCACATGTCATTTATGTATTAATTGTCTAGAATTCTTGGATCCTAGACTTCTCAAATGATTCCTTTATGTATAAATTCTCTGGCCAAATGACTTCCAAGACTTATAATATTTGGGCTCCTTTCACTTGTGAGTCGAATGAGCTGAATTTATTTTAGGCGATCTGTTAAGAGCCAAAATCTAAAATTAACATCATAAGTAACATTTTCAACCTTAAATAAGTGTATGGTTGAAACTTGATAGCTAAATAGTATATATAAATAAATTTAACCTTATAAACAAAGCTCAATAAATAATCCAATAAACCAAGTATCCTTTAATATAAAAAAAGATGGAGACAAGAGTTACAATCTTACATGCCTACAAATCATCATATTATTTTAAAAAACGAGTTAACTTTTTTTTTATGAGCTTTCCCTTACTAAAATTCTTCAATTTTTAAAATAATTTTTACTAACTTATTTGTAGGAAGTCAAATACCAAAAAATACTTCCACACTTGATTCTATAAATCTTTGGAGAGGAATCCGAAGAGAGAAATACACTATACTTTCAAACCATCACGTGGAGTCTAATTTTAGGCATTGAAACCCAAACCTAGACTTCAAAAATTCGAGTCCTCCAAAATTTTACTCTATCACTCATCATACTTGTAGCATAGTCAATAATAACAATAAAAAGACATACAATTGGGCAGATGGTAAACTTATTAATAATACTAAAGACTGTTTAAATTGGATGATGGCAAGTTTGGGAAGGCTACATTTGAAAGGACTATCAACAAGGTAGTTATAAAGTAAAGGCATATAAGACTAAGATAAAAGTATTAGAAATAATACTAGGTGATGAGGGTGAGTAAGTAATAAGTTTAAAACTGGTCAAATAGATGGTGTCCACATGTATTTAATAAGAGAAGCAAAAGGGAATTATTATTTAATAATAGTTTGAGGGTTTTAATACATACCTGATAACATTAAGAAACTAACCAAATTTTACTTATTTACAAGTACATAAGAAACGAATAAAGCAAAATTTTAAGAATATGTAAAATCATCCTCATTTGAATTATCATTTTTTAATTAGATAAGTAATAATTTATTATTTTTAATCAATCATCAAGTTATTCTTTTTATGAAAGATGTGTTTTATAAATAGTAATCAATCGAGACAACAAATACCATGGAGTCCTACGATTAACATTGAAAAATAAGCTAAAAAATATGAATATTTTTAATTAATTTATTTGATTTGGTCTGATTTTGCTGAGGCTGGGCGTCGTTGTTTGGATCCATGAGTTCAGTTAATTTTAACTAGGAAATATCTGCAAAAACAATAGAAGGCACACCAGGGGCTGATCGCCGGCCAGCCCCTCCGATACTTAAATCAGTTCTTTTGTAATAGTTTTTATGGTTGTGAATAGAGAGTATTAGGGTTCTGGTGTCATACCTGCGTCATGATGAGGTAGTGAACTTATATAGTGAATACCTGCCGGGCTTAGCTCGTCATCTTGGGAATGGGTTGATCGGCCCACATGCCATTCTAGAGTTGAGCCTGGACCTAGTACGACCGACCCAACTATTATTCATTTAAAAAAAATGTTACAAAGAGGTACCTTTTTTTAGTATATTATCAAAATTTTAATGAATTATATATAACATAATTTAAAGTTGAATAAAAAATAACTAACAGAAAATATTAGGGAGACCATAAAAATAAGCATAAATTAAAAAATAAATCAAATTAGGGAAGATTTTGCGTCCTTTTTCCATAAACTCTCCTAACCAAATCTTAGGCATGGAAATTTGGTGGTTGACTTTAGACACCCTTCCCTTTTCATCGGTGTATTAGATTAGGACAAGCAAGGCCTAGGTGGCCGGATTCTGACGATAGGGAGATACCAATTTTCATTTCATTTCATTTTGTGGGTCCAAAATTATTAAAATAATAAAAGGATGAAATGTCAGTGACAGCAGCAGCTGCCAAGTTGCTGGTACATACGTATGCCTCTGGAACAATGGGCCCTTCAACAAGCCCCTATCTTTAGCTGTTGCTTAGCAAATCGGCCACCGGTTATTCTTTCTTTTCATTTCTTTCTTTTGCAAATCGTGATCTTCTGGTTGTATTTATTCTTCTTGCTTTTCTTTAGTAAAAATTTGATGGATTCTCTGACACATGGCTTTATCATCTACTCTGACTCTGATTCCCAAGCTTAAATTTTTACTACCAAATTAATCTTGGATGCTCCAAACAGACAAGACCCATTACGCCAAGCAAACAACTTGTTCGACCTGCGAAGTTAAAGAGCTAGTTTTTTTATTCATTCATTGGTGGATCAAAAGCACAGCTAAAACTAGTCTGCTGCTTTAGACCTCCTTCTGTTTATATGTGTTTTACCCTTTAGAGGGGTATGCGACACAGAGGGTGAGACGTATTTGGACAAACAGAGATCAAACCGGGACATCCTTTTGTGTATAGGGAAACGGGTGTTGTGTGGGTAGAAGCATGGTGGGTATTTTCTCGAAGTTTTCTGTTGGCAAAACTGGCCATAGACGGACTCAGAGTGCGCTTGTAAGAGTTTTTCCCCCTTCTATTTTATATTTCTTGTTCTTCATTTATTGAAGATGCTGCTTTACCTTTTGTCCCGTTTTTCCATCTTCGATTGGTGTCGGCTCTGTCTTGATCTGTTTGATGTATTTTTTACTAGTTCTGTTGTGATTTGCTTCGTAATGTTGGAAGCTTTTATCTGTTCATTCACGGGTTGACTTCGTCTTTTAGCGTCACTTCTTTTTGGCTGGATTGTTTTGGTCTGTGTTTTAGCTGATGTTGGGAGTGTTTCTCATGAAATTTTCATTACTATTCCATCCACAAGATTCTAACTTCTATGGAGGATTGAATAAGAAAGATATAATAGCAATTTTTATTTTATTTTTTCCATCTTAATTCTAGATTTCCACACCTTTTCCCCCATACATGTTGTCTAAGAAATTATAGTGGTTTTATTTGTTCCTCCATTTGATTGTTAGACTCTAGTACTGAAATGGGTTCCGCTTACTAAAGTTCTACCATTCATTCCTTAGTGGATAGTAACCATCTGATCAAATCCATCCGAATGGCAAATTACTTTCTCCTTGTATCGTAATTTACTAATTGTCACGTTCTATGATTTGTGTCTTTTGCTGAAGGTGGTTGTTTTATATGTTTGGCAGGGTGAAAGGGAAGTATTACCCCCAAATGCAGATGTAGCAGCGGCAGCCACTACTACTGCCACCGCTCCTCATGGAATTGAAGTGTCAGTGGAGTTTAAGCCTGTGGAGCACCCAATCGAGCCGCTTGACAATGATCAACCAATTCAGTGTCCACTACCTGAACCTTCAATTTTAAATGTAAGCTGATTTTTTGTATATTGGTTTATCTCTTTCTGTACTTATGTCTGAAATTACCTTGTGCTTTGTGTGGTGCGAAGGTTAAAGAGCTCTACTATTTCTTAGCCCTATTTCTTTAGGGTAGGTATCATGAACCATTTTAACTAGGTTTAGTTGTATGCACCTTTTCGTGAGGTGTCAAAATGAAATTTTATGATTGAACTATAGGCTGGTCTTCTGCTTGTTGTAGTTGAAAAGTTTCTATTTTCTAGTATGAAAGGGTTTTGGTGGCATTGAATTTTCATATATAGTAACTAGTGTAAAAAGAATTATGGTAGTGATGTCCTGTTATCAGGAAGTACCAAGGCAAACCCTCAAAAGATTTTATCAGCTCATAAGCTTTGCAGTAGTGCGTAAGTGAATCCTGTAAACATTATGTTAAAGGAAAAGTAGTCTAATAAATTCCAATAATATCCATGTACCAATTTGGTGTAATCTTTAGCGTCCTTCTTACTATTGATAGACATGCAGCATGAACATGTCGTGGTAATTTGCAGGTTTGGATGACATTAGTGAATTCAATTCGATATTATTTCATGTTGGGTTTCTTCTTCATCAAAAGGAACCAGTAAACTTACAACCTTTCAACTGATCTCTACATTTTACTTACCACTGCCGAACCTTGTCTGAGCACTAGCCTTATAGATTGGTTTTGATCTAGTATACAATTTATAGAAACCTGTACATATGACTAGCAAAATTATTGGTGTAGAAAAGTATGAGTGGTTGTGGTGTGGGATTCCTGCCATATTAATTGAGTTGGTTTTCTGTGTTGCAAGGACGGAGGGGTAAGATTATAAAGTTGGATAACATTGACAGAATATGACATTCAGAGGGGTCAGAGTGCACTGATATTTATATACAACTTCATTTGAAGTGGTTTTCAAGGGGAGTTTCACGAGATTTGATAGCGTTTCATTAAAAAATCGTAGTTTCCCTTAATCAAGACATTTTTCACCTTGGTTGACACTGCCTTCCAGTTCAATAGGCTGGGGATTGAGCTCTTCACTTGACCAGGGTATTTGCTGCTTTCCAATGTACCAAAAATAAAGAAGCCCTCTATCTAAATGTTACATGGTCATTCATTGTTCGCGAAGATGGTATTTTATGCTTTCCAAGAAAAGAAAAAAATTCATTATCAAGAAGTTAGAAGCCATAAATTTTTTTTATCACTAGCAAGGAAGAAATTCTATACAATGGTATGATTTAGTGTCATAGCTTCCTAACTTCGACACAGTTACATTAATGCATGGTTTGAAATTACCAGGACGGAACTTTTAGTTTTGTCTCAAGTGGTGAATGGAATAAATTTTGGCTGTAGTGATGCGTCCCAGGAGAGGAAGGGTGTGCTTTAAGTTTAATATTGGCAAGTAGATGCAAGAAACTTCGCTTATGCATGTTTATGACGCATTATATTTTTCATTGAAGAAAGGACAGGGCTTCTTGGTGGAGTCAATGGTACTGAGCCAGATAGGTATGTGCTTCTTTGGTGATCTACATGCTGCGGGCAGCATTGACTCCAAAGGACAGTTCCCCTTTATGATAACAGTTAGGTCCTCCATTTTGACGGCAGTGAGTGCCTTGATTTCTGTAGAATGTTGATGCCTGTTGCGAAAGATCCAAGGATGTCTTATTTAAGAGAACTTGGATTTAGCCAGGCAACATGGCTAGTTGTTGTACTGATGCCACCTACAAAATCATGGGTCGGGGATATGTGAACAGTTATGCATGCATTCTCTTGTTTGTGTTTTTACATGTACACTGAATAGTTTCTTGTCATGTTCATCAAAGCTTTTACCTTCTCAATTTCTCATTTCTAGTTCTTTTAATTGCCATTTCCAAGTTTTTGGGACCCTGATATCAACTTACTGAATGATCAGGATGGAAGAATATGGAAAGAAAGAGTATCTGCCACTGTGAGGAGGAGAGCTGACTTACCTGTTATGAAAGAAGGTGATTCCCTTGAGGAGGCATCCACCGGAGAAAAACCACGGCCAACCCAGTCCAAGCGTTTGATTCTACCCTCTGTCAGTGCCCCTGAACATAATTTTCTAAAACTTCTTGAAGAGTGTAATGCATCTGGGATCTAAGACCTGGTAGCAATCTCCGTGATGGGAAATGTAGCATCCCAGACTCCTACATACGTTGTTACTTCTAATATTTGTTTTATTTTTCTTCCCAGTCTGTATATCTAATACTCGTTTACATGAAAATCTTTATATTCACGTGAAACTCCATATATGTAAATGAAGTAAATTTACCAACACTTTTGAAATTGAATGCATGTTCAGAATGAAGGTGGTAATTTACTATTTCTTGTGCCGTAGTTGGTATTGATGCTGTTTCTTATATGAAAGCTTTACAGGTTCAAACTCGAATAATTATAGTAGAATCCATAGTCTCCTGCATATATATATATATATATATATATATGTGTGTGTGTAGAATTAGGATTAAAGAGTGATCAATAATTGAATCATTTGAGCCGGTTAAGCCATATGGCTTAATCAAAGTCCTCATTTTTTGTGCAGCAGAACTTTTTCGTCATTTACATGAATCAGAATAGTTTTTTGTTCCATAACCATTGGATTTCATTAGGTAGAGGTTTGTGAGGAAACTTATGATCTAGGTAAAGAATGATCATTTCAGACATCCAATAATAGTCTAATTGAATGTCATGAAGTGTTTCAGTATATGGTGGACCCTGACCATTAAATATAGGGTCCGGTGGAATCCCCGTGCTTCAGTCGAACTTCGTTCTTCTACACGTTACAGAAGCTTAAGATACTATATTGTCTATGTTATATGGGTTGGTTGTCGGATTCTTTGTATGGGCATTGGCATTATACCAGGCCATTGCACAGTATAGATATTTGTAGGTAAAATCTACGTATTTTCACAAGATGTCTCTACTCATTTGTTTGCTTCTCTAGGAATTTGGCTCTTCTTTCAAAGAAACCAACAACCACTGCCTCTTATGCTAAAAAGCTCTCTAATTTTGCCACTCTCTTCCCACTGAAACTTCTTAAACTCTTCATTCATTCATAAAAGTTGACAATATACATTGAAGCAAGAAAGAAAATGACATAAGAACGGAGAGTAATATAAAGAAAAAGATGCTATATAGGCAACTTAGGGACTTGAAGTGGATGCTTTCCTGCAGGGTTGACAAGGTGTTTTGGAGCGCCACGGAGGCTTCCATGATTCATCCTTTGCCATGATTGTCGTTGACCACTAATTTTCCCAGCAAGCACTGCAGGCTGAACCTCAATAGTGGCTGAATGAGTTGTTATCGAGGAGATGAAAACGAAAAGAAGAAGAAACAGCAGTTGGGATCTCCATGTAGCCATGGCTTGTGTGTCCTGAAGTTGGGGGGAGAAAGGTGGGGGTTGATAAAGAGGAAAGGCTTGGAAAGGGATAAACTTTGCTTTGCTTGGAAGTCACATGGCATTGGCAAATCATTTTACACAAACATATTGTCGTTCTGGTTGGGTGGTTGGTTTCTTAAGGTGGGGTTGGTTTATTGTATGCCATTATTATGTTGTGCTAGGCTTAGGTAAGAGAGATTTATAGTCAACCTGGCTAATAATATCCCGCATTCCCTCTTACCTGTCTCTGTCTCGTTTACGTTTGTATATGCACTGACCTGCGTTGCTTAGATCACCTCCAAAAAATAGTGAAATTAATTTAGTTAGAAGGGACTTCTAAATATCTTTTATATATATACACACACATATCTATAAGGGACTTATAAATATCTTATATATATATATATATATTTTTTGAAATTATATCTTATATATATAAATAAATATATATATATATATATATATATAAAAGTGAAACCAAGTCCGTTAATATTGTAGAGTTGTTTTTTCATCATAGATTCAACTCATATGTTTATTTACAAGGTTTTTTTTTTATGAGTGTAACCCGTTAGATCACACGGATTGGTGAAATTGTTTTGTGACAGTGGGAATAGTTTAGAAATTAAACATTTATTAAAGGTTAATTATACAAATTCTAAACTTTACTCAGTTTGACAATACTAATTCAAACTTTAAAAAGTAAGGTTAAAATATTTCAACTTTAAATTTGCTGCAAAAATAGCCGAACATTAAGTTTTTTTGTTAACGTTGTTGATATGGCAAACTACGTCAGATATTTTTACATGTCACCATTCTAACATATGGCACAATTTTTTCTAACTCATTTCTTTAAAAATCAATTAAATTAAAACAAATTAAATAACTTTCTGTTTTCTTTGTTCTTAAGTATTCACAATACAACCCTCCTACTCTCTTTCAATTGTGCTTGAACTCAAGATACAACTCTCTTGCTTCTTTCCAATTGTGTATGAATTGTAAATAACTTTATGTTTTCTTCGATCTTGAGTATTCAAGATGCAATTCTTCTAGTCTTTTAAGATTATGTGTAAGCTATCGCTCTCTTGCAATTGTATGTAGATTGTTGCTCTCTCTAGAGTGTCGTTATTATCTTACGGTTGGGTGCCATTAGGAGTGTCTGTCTCCTGCGATTGGGAGGTGAGTTCATTTAACCCTAAGTTAAATTGTCGTTGTTTGAGAGATAACTCATTGTTGTTGAGTTTAATTGTTTGATCTATTGCCATAATCCTCTTTATTTATAAATTTCTCTCATTTTCTGTGGGACAAATTCCTTTTAAGCTACCATATAAAAGTGTAGAAACCTATATCATCATCTATTTGTTTACGTCTACTTGGTGGAGGTCTGTGGCTTAAGCTTAGGAGGAATGGGTCATTACGAGGGTGAATTTGTTCTGATATTGTTTTTCATCCATGTAATTGATGAATTCATTTCTTAAACTTAAGACTGTCCTATATTTGTTTTTTGTGCTTGAAAGTTATTTCGATCTTAATCTAATGGTGTAATTTGTTAATGGGATGTTGTACTTCTTACAAGATATCTAGTTAGTGATTACAACAAGTGATACTGTTTAATATTTTTCAACTTCATATGTACTATTACCTTACCTTAACTAGATGACGAAACATTAAGAAATTTGAGTTCACTTGGTCACCATTTACTACAAGTAGTTTTAAAGAACATATATTTCTAGAATTCGATGTTATTGAGTTTGGTTATATGATCTTCCATAGATATTATCACTTTTCTATTCAATTTTAACTTAATCCAATTCTTTCCAATAACCTGTTTTGCCTCCTTCCATAGATGGTTTAGGTACAAGATGGGTTATATGTGAAAATGTTGGAAGTTAAAAGTTGGAAAATGTAATTGAAACATGTTCATTGAGTATGCTTCGGTATTTTAGCCATAACTTTTGTTCTAGTCATCCAAATGAGACGATTCTTGATTTGGATTAAACTAGAGAGATAAAAATACAAATTGTCTGACAAAATTGAGTTTTAATTCAGTCTCTCAGAGTACCAATTTTCGGATGGAAGTCAAGCACAGGATAATGTTTTAATATAAGAATAGCTCGGAAATGTTTAGGGTATATCTTTCAGATTACCGAGCCAGATTGAATGATTTTGATGTCAATAGAAAATTGGGACAAGGAGAAACATTTTTATAGAAGGAAGTGCCATCAAATTTCTAGAAGGAAGTGCCATCAAATTCCTTCAATTGCATGATTAAAAAAAGGTCTTGATTTTTGGAAGGAGTTAAGCATGATTTAATAAGACATGTGGGTTGGCTTTTAAGGAAGGAGCATGAACGAAAATTGGGAGGGAAGAACCAAAGAAAAGAGAGAAGAAAGGAGAGAGTTCGGTGGAGAGAGGAGAGAAAGAAGAAA
>JANKOE010000005.1:17380462-17396284 GCA_026284465.1 Erythroxylum citrifolium
TTTCAATTACTTCATAAATGTTGCTTTTATTGCTTTTGAATGATTTGTGAAAATGCTACATGTTTTGGTGTACGGAATGATTTGTGAAAGTGTTATATGTTTTGGTGTATGAATTTTGATGGTAAATTGTGAAATGATGATGAAATTGCATATGAAATGTTTCATGCTCATGAAAGACAAGTTTTCAAAATGTGCTATTTGGGCAATTGGTTTTCAAGTTCATGAACTTCACGTTATGTGGGTTTGTGGTAGTTCCTCAAGAACTGTCACGTGCACGTTGACCCAATAATAGACTTCTCCCTCCTGCCCGCTAGTGGCACGGAGCTCCTTCAAGGACTCCCTCAAGTTTACAGCTACATAGGACCATTATATGGGAATATGTAGTGCGTCGTGAACATGGACCTACCCAAACCATTTTTGATGTGCTTATGTGTTTATGATTCGTGAACAAGTTGAAAATTGCATAAATTGGGTTGTTTTTTATTTTGATTACTTGACAAGAATTTTGAGAATAATGAGTTTCGTGAATCAATAAGAATTTTCTATGACAATGAACTTTTTGAACGTTTTTGCTTATTTCTCGGTTATAAGCTTGTTACCCATGAGCGTAAAGCTCACCCCCCTTTCATTTCCATCTTCAGGTGATGAGCAAAGGATCAAGTGAAAGTGAATCAAGGCATACATCAGAATTTGCATGTTTTGTTGTGTTTTGGAATAATTTATGTAAAACAAGGCTTCAGACGTATGTCATGAAATTATTGCATTTTTGCATCTTTTGTATTTTTGATATTGATATTGATATTGTATTGTGGCTTGGAAATGCCATTAAAGTTTGTAAACTCTTAATTTATGATGAAAATGAAATGTGTATTTGTGTATGGATGATTGTCAATTTGGAATATGAATTGCTATATAAATATAAGTGAGTTGCTATGGAAAAGAAAGATAGAAATTATGAATGATGAGATATGTGGTTAAATATGAAGAGCCAAATGAATTTAGGTCGAAGGTGTGATAAATTCCAATTAGTAGTTGAGTTGTTATGAATGATGTTGTAATAGAGGAAATGAATTTGGGACAATTTCAAGTTTTCACAAGGATAAGATGTATGTGACTTCCAGGGAAAATCTAATGATTTAGGTATAATTAGCCAAAATTGTCTTCTTAAAAGTTGTAGATGATCTTTCTATCTTTCCGACGCTATAAAGATTGTAATTTTTGAATATCGGAATGGGAAGATATGCTCATTACAAGTTGTGATGTTGCATAGGGTGTGTGTATATGACAGCTATGATAGATGATGGGAAATTGTGGTTCTGATGAACCAAATGAGTTGAGAATTGAGAATGTTCTGAGATAATTTTGGTGTTTGAGTTGTTATGAAGTGATTTTGCACTAGAAGAGTTGAATTTGAGAAGATATTGAGTGAATATGACGTTAGATTGGATGTAGGAAGCATTGGAGGGACTTTGGAGGGGTTTGGGGAAGCCCTATGTTCGTTAGACGGACATTAGGTCCGTTTAACGAACTTTCTCGGGTCAAAAATGACCCCTAGCCTCACCAATGTCCGTTTAACGGACATGGATGTCCGTTAAATGGACTTTCTCAGTCCATTTTGGCTACTAACCCCGTTACATGTCCGTTAAACGGACATTCACAGGAAAACTTCATAAAATTGCAATTTTTGACCATTTTAGAGGCCTAATCTCGCTTTGTGGTCTTCATAGAAGTTGTAGATATCGAAGGCTTCTTTCAAATGGTCCACAAACGAACTCAATCAGATATTTTGATCGAAAGTTATGACAATCGCGCCATGATAGCTACAAACATGAATGAGGACTTAAACATGTTGGACTCTTTCGGTCATAACTCCCTCATTCGGCCTCGAAATGAAGTGATTCTTGAAGAAATGGATTCCTAAGATATGTATCTATCTCTCAATGACAATTGGTACCTTTTGGAGTTGATTTGAAAAATTTTTATGGAAAGAAAATGAGGGATCAGTTGAGAGAGCATATTTGGGGTATGAACACGCTTTAGCTTTTTAAGCATATCTTGAGCTGTAGAACTCCGATTAAGATGGTTCTTGATTCAAAACAAACTAGAGACTTAGAGCTATGATTTCTTTGAAGAAGTCAAATTGAAATTCTGGTTCGAAGATTTCCAAATTATATTCTGAAATAGGATAAATGAGTTTAAGTATTGTAACTAATTTGTATAGGCACGCCATTGAACAAATTGTAAGAAAATTTTTGGGATATTATGAGAATGAAGATGAACTGATGATGGCTAATGATGGTTAAATGAAATAAACCTACAAGGTAATATACACACTCACGTCTTATGATGTTTCGCAAGATAAATCGATGGTGGTTAAGGAGATTTCATCGGAATACGCTCAAGTTTCATGTTTTCGCAAGAGTTGGATTCCGAAAACAAGCGGGGCCTAACATTAGTGGTATCAAAGCAAGAGTTGGGTTCGAAAACAAGCGAGATCCAATAGATGTATGAGTCCGCAAGAATTGGATCCAACAAACAGTAAAGGTGGAGTTCTCTGGATCAAATTCTTTCCAATAATTTAGTGTTTTGTTATTGAATTTTGTTTAGTTCTATTGGTGAATTTAGTTAGTTAATTATGTCGTGTACTTGTTATTTTTCATAAACATCTTGTAATTCACCATATAGGAAGCATTTTTAACGTCAAATTGTTAAGATCCCATGTAAGATTGATGGCATTAAGAATTCTCATTAAATTCATCTTAGCCATAGGTGTAAATGTTTTTAGTAATTTATTACATAAGTTTGAGTGAACCCTTTTGTTACCAGTTGAGGTTTTAGTCTTTTAATTGAGTCATTTGCCCTATGCTTCATAGTGAGAACCAATTTACATTTTATTTTTTTTTAATTCAAAGGTAGATTAATAAGGTCCCAACTTCCATTTTTGGCCATGGCTTTCATCTTTTCCTTTATAGTATTTTCTTCTTAAGATCGTCAATAGCTTCTTCCTTCCATATGGTATATACATGGAATCTAAGGAAGCCAAGAAAGCTCTATAGTAAGGAGATAATGAGTCATAAGAAATAAATTTAGAGATGGAATATTAATTATATGATCTAACTCCTTTCTTAACAATTATAGGAGTGTCTTACAAAAGTTATTAAAAGAAATTTTAAAAAATGAATTACAGGGTAGCAAAGATAGATTGATTACTTAATTCTAAATGAGTTAAGGCTATAATGTTTTTCATTTAGCTAGGTAAAGGATTTAAGTTTTTTCTATAAGCATATCTAATAAGATCAATTCTATCTAATCTTATAAACACTCTCTCAAAAGGTTCACTATCCTCTCATGCTTTTCAGAATATTCATTATCATTGTCATGGCCCCTACCTACTATGGTGCGAGTCAGTTGGTGGAACTACATTCAGTTCTTAATTAAATTTCTTAATACATTTATTTTACATTTTATATTACTTCGTAGTTTATCCCTTTAAAATGATGTTTTATGAATTTTTTCAATGATTATTATTAATTCCTTTTTAAAAACTTAATGCTTCTATTATTCTCACAACTTCAATTAGGCTTTCAAGTTTCCTTAATAGTTCTTCCACTTGAGTTTCAATAAGTAGTTTAGTTGCAAATTATATTAGATAAATTAAAGAGTTAAGATGATAGGGATTTCAACTACTTATCTACTAAATTGCATATTTTGTTATCTTTATATCAAATTTTGGTATTTTGTTAGTTTCTAGATTAGATTCTATTTTTAAAATAATTGCAATAAAATATTAATTTGAATCGAAATAATTAGTTTTGTTCGCATTTGCTGAAAATTTGAAAACTAGAAAGACTACATCTTTTATCACATTCACATATAAGACTAAGTTATGAGCCAATAAATAATTGCCAAATTTGAATTTTCTTTTACTTAAAAAAATTATTAAATGTTGACCCTAAAATGAGCATATACACAGGATGGGGAACCCTTTTCAAAATTGTGTTTAGTCCAAAAAATTTAAATGGAGTCTTCAAACCAAATAAACAAAATGCAATTTATCATTCTGAAGTTTTATGTTACCATTGAAGACATTATTAACTTAAACGCAACAATAAGACTACAAAGGTAAGACCATTTGCCTGCAAATTTAAATAAAAACATATACTTAAACAACAATAAAATAAAATAAAATATATATATAATTTTTTTTTTACTAAACCAAAAATATGAAATAACAGCTTAACTTTTGTTTAGATTTCAAAATTTTCAAGAACAAGAAATACCTTTTTTTAATTAAAAATTTCGGTATGAAAAAATAAGTAAACAGTCTAAGGTGTTATTGTAATCAGTAATAAAGAGCCTCAATTTCTTAATTTTACTTATTTAATTACTAAAAGTAGATAAAATAGGAAATAAAAAATTTTAATTTTATATTTTAAGAAAGAAGATGTAAGTATAACCTGAAATCAAATATTAGAAATAACAATTTTCTCCTCTCTTTTTCTTTATGCATTTTTTTTTCAACTGACCATTTTTATTTTAATAATTATCTTATTTTATTTTATTAATATTATATCAAGTAGAACAAATTCTTTATATTTCCTACTTTTATTTTTATGAA
Organism: Erythroxylum citrifolium; assembly: GCA_026284465.1. NCBI lineage: Eukaryota > Viridiplantae > Streptophyta > Magnoliopsida > Malpighiales > Erythroxylaceae > Erythroxylum > Erythroxylum citrifolium. Next base: position 17,385,081 of record JANKOE010000005.1, read on the forward strand.
AAAAATCATTCACTATTGTTTAAAAATAAAGAATTTTGATTAATTATTTATAGATTTATATAATAATCAAATATTTAATAATCATTTATATCTCTACTTCTCATATAATTTTACAAGAGTTGCAACAATTACAAGATACATTCCACTGTCATCAGACTATAAATATGACCATCTTAACTACTGCCAAAGGGCATCACAAAACCAAATTCAACTAATCTTTCAAAAAAAAAAATCCTGCCACTAATATAGATATAATGACAGGAAAATAAGTGGCCTTATTCGAAGGAGCATAGAGAACAAGTGATCATACCACCTCTTTTTGTACATTTTGACTCATCTATAAGAAGAATACCATCAATGATGCAAAGCTAATCACTCTTGCCTCACAAACGGCGACGAACTCATATCGGTACTGTAAAACGAGTCCTCAGCTCCACCATAATATGTATCTTCTTTCTCCTCATCCCATTTGACAACCTCCCTTATGTACTTGAATGCTTCATCAATGGTAACTCGGTCTCTTGCCCTTGCTTGCCATACAAATAGCTTGCGACCCGTAATGGAAGCATAAAGATCTTTGAACTTCATTGCCATGTAGAAGTAAGCCTGTTGCGCTAGTGATTGATTATTCTGATGAGGACGCACTGGACTAAATTCACTGAACCATTCACACTTACTAAGAGGCGACCTGTTGATCTTCTCTTCAAAAAGATCATACTTGTTAAGTATCAATACAAAAGGCGTATCTTTGAAGCAAGGGTGTCTAATCATTGTCTCGAACAGATCCTTGCTTTGCATCATCTTGTTTTGTATCAGTGAACCACTGCCACTGTTCTCAGGTGAAAGCCACATTTGATCATAGTCACTAAGTGCCACACAGAATACTATAACTCGCACATCTTCAAACATTTCCACCCACTTACACCCGTCATTCATTCCCTTAGCATTTAACCTAATAAGTTGGTATCTGACAACAAAAACAGAAGTAGATCAGAAAGCAAATAACAGAGTCATGACACTTATTAAATGCAGCCATAAAAATGAACAGAAATAAGACATGGAATGAAAACTTCAAGGAAATATGTCCCAAAAAAGATCCAATTACCAACAAAAGTGTTGGTATTTGGCAAACTTAGACTCGCAATCTTTCTGACATTGTTTCGTAGGTTTCAAGTTTCTAGCCCCACATGTACCTAGGTCAAATGAAAGTCCATAACTCATGCTGCATTGTATTTCCCAACAATCTAGTCATACTACAAAAGGGACCCGAGTTAGGGTCTTGCTGGTTGTCAACTCCACAGTGTGTTTGCAAACATCACAAGTGAATTCCAGCTTTCCATGCCAGTTGTCATAATATCAGTTACGATGAACAAGAAGAGAAAATCACCTGGTCAAAGGAGGTGGTGCAGCTTCAAGATTGTCTGTATAAGTCTCAGACATTGGACTGCGATCATCAAGTGAGAATTCTATGAAAGCCAAACCATTTCCTTGAGTGACTCCTTCTGCATAAAGAATATCACGTTCTGAAGGTTCATAGTCATTGCTTGAGACCTCAACAGCCTAAAAGAAAATATGACCATTAGTCATTCAACACCAAGAGTGCTCATAAGTTTATTTTAAGTTCAGATCAAACACCAATGGAAGCCCAATGTGGGACAAACTGTAACATCTTTCATAGGAAAGTTTGAAATTAATGAGAACTTATGAAAGTAACCAAACTTAAGAAAGTGTCAAGTTTTTTATGAACTAGGAAGGTGATTAAATACCCGGCTTAAGAAATACTCTGAAACATCAGGAAGGAAGTAAAGCTCGTCTTTCCTTTTATAAGTTTCCTGTATGGCAGGATCTTTCCACACCTCCTCAACTAATGGAGCATACTCACGGGTTGCTGCAGGGAAAAATGCATCCAAATCTCCAGTGGCTATAATGTCCAGCAGCCAGTCTGAGAAATGCTTCAACCTTGGGTTGATTGAATAGATACATATGTTAGTTTCAACAGAGTCAACCTCGCCACCTGAAGCAAATTTGTAGTCAAAAACTGTAAGTTGGAGACCCAAGATGTTGCCAATCTAAAGAGACCTGCTTCAAATATAAATCTCCCCAATTTCATTGACAAGAACAGACTTTAAACATGCCAAACAAGAGAAGGTTTGGATGTCCATCTCAGAAATCCATCACAAAAATGCACATGCCAAAAATCACACAAAACGGACAGCAACAGATAATATTAGAGCAGAAAAGAACTATGTCGAATAACAGGATCTACAGATACATCAAATAAATACCTTACCAGGTTCAGAGTTGTGATCTTGAGAATCTATTTCCTTGATTCTAGCCATTGCCTCCTCCTCAAAGCGTTCCCGTCCATCCAACAACATGCTAAGATATCTATATATATTGCTCTGGATCATCAACTTTATATCCTGCAGTTCTTCTGCAGTAAACTTGTTTCCATACAGAAATTTGGCCTGTTGAAAAAAGTACAATAAATTTTAAGGAAACAGCATCTTTGGTTCTAAACATAATTACAGAAGTTTATTACTATTTCTCAAGAATGACAGCAAATTGTGCAAGGCAGGAAGAATGATTAATTTATCATGAATCAATTTATTTTGTTCACTCCTTTTCCATAGCACTGCAATCCAATAACAAATAACCAAAACCCATAGCCCATTTCTAAGATTGGAAAGCTGATAGAAATTCTCTTTTCATGTGCTTTAAGAGCTCTCTCAATGACTGTTTTGAAGTGCTAGAAGAGACAACTGTACTTTTTATGACTATCTAGTTCAGGTTAATTGGCAGTAAAAATTTTATGCGCACAAGATAGCTTTGCTCACAATATGTTCATGAAACTGCTCCAGACAATTGGTTAAGCCAAATTGTCATCAACTGGAATATGGTTGAGCAATAAAGTAGATCTACAAGCAATTGCTGCCTTCAGCAAATGATCCAAGCCAACAAGGATGTACCAAGCCACATAGTAAAAGATTCAGTGGTTACTATTTATGCAAAAAGCCAATTAGGGAAAAACGGGTAATACAGGCTATGTTCAAGTGGGCAATCAGTTATCTTAACTATAATCCACCCAAACATAAAGATTCACTTTCTATCAAGAGGTTGCATCGGTTAGGCGATCAGCCTTTGGATGCTTGTAAAAATCATCATATCAATGCTGAATCATGACTCAACTCTAAGATCTAACAAAGGAACCTAAATTTAAATGAACATCCATGAAACAAAACTCATCATCGTAAGTTGCAACCATATATACAGTGGACATTCTAGCCCAGAGTAATCTCCCACAGACAGCAACAATGTGGACCTCATATTTCCCAAATCTCCAATTATGCTCACAAATCCAAATACATAGCAGGTTTTGGCATAAGAGTGGTTTGACATATTAACATGTTCTGGGGACACCATGCTGCACGCCTAACATATGAATAATATAATCAAATTGAAAAAAAGAAGGAAACATTAAAAAAATAAATCCATCTAGCAAGAAAGATAAGGAATTTATGAGAGCGTTCTGCAATACTGACTCATGATAGGATTATATATGTATGGCACCTACAAGGATTTATATACAGCCCAGAAAAAGTAATAACAAGTACAAAAATCTATTCCTCTTGCAAAATATAAGCATGCTCCAACTAGATCAACAAACTCTTCCTTCTCATAAGCATCCCACACCCAAATATATATATATATATATCAAAGTATCAATTAGCATAAACAAAATGGCACACTGCATATGTACATCATCTACCTGCATAAAAACAACACGTCAAATTAGAACACTGTTAGACCCAAGCAAAATTAGGAATTTACATATATAGTAAATATATATATATAGTCATGTGTTCTGTTATTTAGGGGAGGGGAGAGCTGACAGCTAACCGAATCTGTTATTCCTAACAGATTCGGTGTATAAATAAGCAGTAGGTGTGAGGAGAGGGTATCGATTGAGAATATTGTGAGTGATTTGAGCCTTAGGCTGGAGGGGGACCTCGAAATCCAGATTACCATTTGTATTAGGTTTACTGAAATCTATAGAAAAATACCTATTTTCCTTACTTGTTTTCTGGGAATCTAACAAACACCAAAACAAGGGAAAACCTGCTTGAAGATGGTGCTGGTTCCAGAGCCTTGAGGACCAATTAAAAGGAGTTTCTGTGCTTTTTTCTGTTCTAGATAGTTTGGAACCGCAGTATAGTTGCTAGCTTCATCTCCCTGCACATGAGGTTGACCATGCGGCACAGGCAGTGAAAACAGTGTACAGACAAACCGTGTTGATGCCTGTCTAGCAAAAATAAAATCCAGAAGGTTTTCATATAGGATCAATTTCTATCAGCACTCAAAATCTTTGCAGTGAGTTTGCAAATATATACCTTTTCCCAAATGTTTCCTCTGATATTATTCTGACCTTCCTCTTCATAACGCCCATCGTCATAAACCCAAAAATGAGTATCACGTGGACACTGCACCCTTGCTAGCTGAAAACATCCCAAACCAGTTTAGTGTTATAGGCTATAAACAGAGCGATAGTCAAAGCAAAAGGGCCAAAATTCACGGGGACATTATGATGGATAGTGAAGTCAAAAGTACAGTCTGTTAGAGCAATAATTTATTCAGTAAAAACATAAAACTCTAAATACGCCATTATTTGGTATGCAAACCCATTGCAACCAAAAGATGACAAGCTAATATCAAAAGCAAACGGCTTGATCTCTACTCTCATGAGACATCTTAGGCAAGTAACTTTTGTCAAAGTAGGCTGGAAGTCTCACATGCATATACAGAAGAACAAAGCAGAAGTTCTAAATGAAACAGATGAGAGTGTCAGCATCTTCCTCAACATCAACACTCAGAAAATGTACACAGATGATCAAATGTTTGGATAGCATCCCTAAGACTTCTGCATAATCATAAAAGCATCAGACAGCAAGAACGAAATAATTGTTTGCAGAAGTTTGACAGATCTTTTGCGGAGCATTAAATCTGCTCTTTTTCTTATGGAAGCAAATCAAAGTTGCCTATTAATGACAGTAAAAAAATAAAATGATGAAGCATGAACAGACACGTCACCACTTCATAGAGAAAGTCAAACTCAGCAAATGATCATGAGGACAATAATAAAACATAAGCCATAGGACAAGTAAAAGCAATCGAACAAATCAGAAAAAATAAAGGCTTCTTTTTCGTAAAGAGTAGCCCGTAAACATTCACCGCCAAAGGATAGTCACTTTCTTAAAGATTGACTCGTGCACCGCAGATGAGGAAAGTAATGCAAGTTAACAATTGCACCACAAATTACTATTTAATGCTGACAAACATGGGTTCTTATCCTTCTCTTGTAAACACGTTTAACTCATAATTTAATTCTTTACTTTTTCAAAAAAAAAAACCTGACAAACAAGGGAAATTAACTAAGTTCTGGTGACATATACAGTCTTGGATTAGTTTGAATCTAATGTTCACTGAGCTAACTATCAGTAAATCCAATGTCATGCAAGACAAGACAGGATCGATAGGGCCAATAACAGTAGAATAGATGACAGAATTGAATTACAAATGAAACAACTAGGACTCAGTAAACCTGCCAAATCCAAGTTTCCTTTAGAGTTCCACAAACATGACGTGAACAAATTCTTTTTAACAAATTCAAGAAGATATCCATAGGAGAAAAGGATTACAAACAAATCGACCTGAACAAACTCAATTACAGATCCAAAACACTTAACAGATTCTGTAATCCATTGAATAGAAAGAGATCTTTGACCAACCAAAAAGCCATTGTTGTGCTCATGTTGCCAATTCAGCCTAACCAATTTCACCCCAGCAAGAGAAGAAAAGCTAAGCAACATTAGATCAAAATTCAAAGTACTTACTTTTAGTACCCTGAGTTCAAGCTTAGTAATCTCTCGGCCATTAATGTAAACTTCAGTATTCCCACTGCTTGCATCAGGGCTCAGTTTTCCAGAGAAATTTAAGTTTGAACTAATGATTCTGTCTGGTTTTTCTCCCTCCTGTAAAGTGAGCCAAGTTACTATGTTTAAAGTACTCTCTAAATTAACTACTCCATTTTGAAAAACAACACAAAACTAAGTCCTAGAGAAACTTATTGACATTCTGCATGTTAAGTACCAACTCACCTTTCCCCAAAAACCAGACTCTTTATCATACCAATATCTGCCAGGCTTCAATTTCTGTGGAGGCAATGGACAACCAAGCAATTCTGCCATTTCTTCTGGCTTCAGAGGCAATCCATTCACAATTAGCTGCTCTGGCCGAAGCTGATTAGCAGAACATTCCTTCTCCGCTTTCATAATTTGCTTAACTTCCAAAGGACTGAGCAAATGGGATAAAACCCTGGAATGTCTTCCCAACTTCAACCGCTTTGACTCATCTATGGGTTGACTAATGCATGTAACACACTTGCGGCCTTCAGGCATTGATCCCATTGCCCTCAGGACACAATTGCCACAATACTTAGCATCACAAACCAGGCAAGACTCTTTGGTTTCCCATTTCGCTTTCCCACACCTGTAACAAAGTCTGCTCCTTCTCTTCTTTTCTTTTGAAACCCCAACATACTCCGGATAAACTGGCTTCTGCAAATCTAAATCTTTCCTGTCAGATCTATCAACAGTATTAAATGTCACAACTGACACTCTTTTCACTTCATTGCCCACAGATTTCGAATGATTACTAGGAAGATTGTGGACTGAACCAGGAGATGCTGAAGCTGAGGCAGAAAAAAAATCAGGGTTTTGCAATACAGAAACAACTGATTCCGAGCTTGTTGATCCCCTAGGACTTTGAGTTGGTGAACTTGTCACGCCAGCTATGCGAGACACTGGTATGGGTATTGGCTCAACAACAACAGGACCAAAACTTCCAACAGATCTATGTGATTCCGAGAGGGGCTCAGCTGTTGGGATTGAATGTGAATTTACATCCAGAGGTTCAACTCTAGGGACTTCGTAAGACACCGGTGGGCCTTCATACTCCAAAGCTATGGAGTAATCAAGTTCAGCCTCATTCTCGGGGAGAGAAGCTCCTGGAGGGAGCATCTTTTGCACCAACTTTCTCCAGGTCTCTCCTTCGCTTTGCTCCATTTCCACCACAGCAACCAAATAACCAGACGCTCAATCACAGGGTCAAACTAACTACTCAGAACTAGTCGCATCCGAAATAGAAAGGTCATAAGCAATATAAGATTCAATGTAAAGGACCCTAAACAAACTGAAGTGGCGACCTTCGGAAGATACCCTAGGCATGAGATTGCAACTGAAACCAGGAATGGTCAACCTAGAAGCCGCAATCAACAGTCGTACACCTTCGTTCACCCTTTCAAAGCCTTCACATTTGAATAAATAACTTACGACCGATCCAGAATTCCATCCTGAAAAGAAATTAAGCCAAATTCAATCATTTGTCCATAGGGCAAGTACAACTTTTTTACGCTCAAGTTGCCACTAGAGATTGAATACATCAGAGTCAAACAAGACATATCCAAGCCGAAAAATACCGAATTCCGCCCTTTAAGAGTCCAAGCAAGACTTTTCAGCTACTACAACAAATACCCACAAAAAGGGTAATCTAAATCAAATCAAGTTACAGTCAAAATCATATAGCCCAAGTTCAATCACAAACTTATTATTATGAGCATTTGGTTAAACAAAACCCATATGAGTCAAAAATTACAAACGAAAACCCTATAAATATTAGAACCAAAGACCAATTCAATCAGAAGACATCCAGCCGCAATGAGAGAACTTTGACAAATAATAAAGCCTTGAAATTTCTAAAGAACGGAAAGAGAAAAGGAAACAAAATGCACATTTCAACACGTACGTATGTATAGAGAGAGAGAACAGAGGGAAAGGGACAGAAATGCTTAAGAAAACTAAGAGAAAGAACTACTTTGCTTTCAGAGCTTTCTCTTCTACGTGCGTTGAGGAACCAAAAAGGAAAAACTGAAAAGCGTTTAGAAGGAGAGCGCTCAAAGTTTGTCCTCTTTTATTTGCGCCAGAGAGAGAGGGGTACAGGCCAAATGTAACCAAAATTTTCAGAGGTAGAAGGAGAGTAGGACCCACTATTTGGTTTTGCTGTTATAAGCTTTGTCTTCTTCACTCACTCTTCCCCTGTAATCTTTTGCAGGTGATGATGGGGTCAGTATGTGCTTGAGTCAATCCACGCGCTAGCGTCCGAAAGTGCGTTCGGAAAGATAGCACTTACTACAGTGGACGATTAACAAATATGTTTCCGTATTTTTGACTTTTATTATCACGCTCATTGTAGGCGCGTGATTTCTGTTTTTTCTTTTCAAGTGGATTATTGGGAGTAGGTGAAGCCCTGTACTTTATGTTGGCCAACGCTCTATCTTTTTATATTTTATTACATGTACAAACATCATATCAATATTAATGATGCCTGATATCTGACCTTTAGACCCATCGGCGAGAAGTAGATAAATTGCAAACACTTTTGGCATTAGTTAGACAAACTTCAACTTTAAATTTAATCGAATTGAAGACACTTTTACTTAAAACGAGATTTTTTTTTTTTAGGAGGAGCTCCAAAGATAGTTAGATACTTTGTGAAAGATAAAGCTCTGACTTCAAGTTTTAAACAACTGCATATATGAGGACGGTTAGAATTCACAATCTCATTTAAGTCAGAAAAACCCCTTATCAATTCACCTATACCTTGAACTCATAAAATTTTAACTCTTCATTGAGCAGGTTTCAATTTTAAGTCCCAAAATAATCAAACCCTAAAAGGTTAAGCTTTAATTTGGACTTTTAACCCGATTTTATAACCCAACACAAAATGGACTATAATGCATGTGAAACATGAAAAAAGAATAATTCATTAACTACCATTACATTGTTGAATATTATGGATAATGATTTTTGTGAGTTAAAAAAGTGTGAAATTACTAAGAATATGTAGTCTGCTTTGACTGTAATTTTTTGTGGCATCTTAGTTACTAAATTGAGGTCATTTACTATATAAGAAATGATCAAATTATCAATAAAAAAGTATTTGAGGCATATGCCAACCAAGATAAGTGAGCTGCAAGATGTTGGTTATGAGTTGTCAAATAAGAAACAAGTGCAAGTTGTAATCCATTCTTTACCTCATAGTTAAGAGCATATGTCATAATGAGAGTATCATGACAATAGATGTTACAATGTATCTTGAGCTAGAAGAAGAACACTTTGAAGTTTCTAAGATAAGCATTATGGTGTATGGTTCTGTCTGATTTTGATGGGGCTGGGCGTTGCCGCTTGGATCCATGAGATTGGTTGATTTTGGCTTAGAGATACCTGCAAAATAAATAAAGGCACGTCGGGGGTTGATTCTCGGTAGGCCCCTCCGACGCTCAAGTTAGTCTTTTTGTAAGGGTTTTGGTGGCAAGGAATTAAGAGGGTCTGAGGATTCTGAAGTCGTACCTGTATCATGGCAAAGCAGTACCTTATATATGGAATAGCTGCTAGGTTTAGGTCTTTACGTATGCATAGGAGGTTACCACCTACGAGTGGGCCGTCGACGCATGGGCCTGGGGCCGGGCCTAACACGACCAACCCAACCATAAGCCCCTTACTCCTCGAGTCTGATTCAAGAGAAGGGTCGAAGGAGTACATAAGGATTGTAAAGTGTTAGGCCCGATCGATCAATTGTCGTGATGCGATCGACCGATCAGATGTAATCACATGGCAGACCGATAGGGAGCAATGATAGGGCCGATCGATCGGCTATAGCGATATGGCAGGTCGATCAGGTGTAACGGTAGGGTCGATCGGGAGAGCGTAATGTTAGGGCCGATTGATCAAACGTCGAGGCTTAAACAAAACGCTAGGTGTAATCATTGCAGACAGTTCACGTCCCCTGACAGATTGTCATGTGCGTCCTTTTAACTACTGTGCAGCTGTCAGGTGCGCCCTTTCAGCTGTTGCGCCGCTCTGAATTTCTAACAACCATAATTCACCTTAGCTCAGATCTTGCCACGTGCATGGGTTCGGCTTGGATTTCCTCCACGCGTCTAACGTTGGTTGGAGCGTCCGTTCAGTCGATCTTCTATAAATGCTTAGGATCGACAGACTACAGATTTTCTTTAAGCGTATTTTATTCTTCAGCCTCTATTCTTCTTTCATTTTCGTCTTCTTGCTTGCAGTCACCGGAGTTTTCTTTTCACCGTCGTCCAAATTCCAAACTTCAATCACTAAACTAGGTACGTCCTTTTTCCTCGCTTCATCCTCTAAGTTTCCTTTTTGTAATCATGTCGTCAACCAGCCATAAAGATGAACTTAGGCTTGGGGATGAAGCTGCCGAGGGGGCTGAGAGAGCTTTGCAAATTGTTGGGCCGCTGGAGATAGCGGCGAAAATGGTAAAGGTGCCAGAAGCCAATGGTAATGAAGCGCCATAAACAAGGGGAGATGAGGAAGTCGGGGCGAGTGCCTAGAAGGATGGGCAAGTCGTTGAAGCGCCGCCGTGCGACCCATCGACGATGACCGAGAAGGGATTGAACCGATTGGTCATCAAGAATAACATCCCTGCATCCTGGGGACCCTGACTGGCCTCCGAGAACGAACAGATTCACAGCAATTTGGGGGCATATTTCGTTGTTTCTGACAGCTTTTTCTCGATCGGTGGTATGAAGCTTCCGTATGCCCCGATCATCGATGAGGTGTGCTGCACCTACCAATTGAGGCCGAGCAACCTTCCTCCGAACGGCTGGAGATTTATCAACGGTCTAGCCCTGCTATGCCATTACTTTGGGTGTCCCCCCTCGGTCGGTATCCTGCGCCACTTTTTGAGAATGAACCAGAGTTCAAGTGCCAGGGCCGGGGTCCCTCATCTTCACTATATAGATGCACGCTATCGCCTGACTAGAACAGCTTCCAAGGTCCAAGCTTGGAGGACAAAGTACTTCTTTGTGAGGCCTCTGGGATCTTCCTTTGAATCCAGGCAGTGGAGATATCCTCTGGCCGAGCGATTGAATGACATTTCGAGTTTGTCCCTTTCTAGGGAGGAGTGGGGGGTGATCAACCGAATTAAAGCGCTCGGTTGGTACGACTTCGAGCGGCTTAACATACATGAGACTTCATGTATTTAGCACAAAATTCAACAGAAATCTATCCAAGGCATAAATCATAGTCTAACATCCGATTAAACTCTAACCGAATTCATCC
>JANKOE010000005.1:17396384-17414888 GCA_026284465.1 Erythroxylum citrifolium
ACAAATAAACTCCATGCGGGGTGTTGCTCGTCCTGCGAGGCGGGTTGACTCATTTCTGCGATGAAATCCGCTAACACTTGGGCCTTGATCGTTGTCCGTAGTTTGTAGTGTATATCAAACTCTCCCAACTCTACCGCCCATTTTACTAGCCGCCCAGAGGTTTCGGGCTTTTGAAGGCACTGCCTGAGGGGTTGGTTGGTTCATACCTCGATGGTGTGACTCTGAAAGTAGGGCCTGAGCTTCTGCGCCGCAGTTATCAACGCAAGTGCCAACTTTTCAATGGATGCATACCGCGTTTCTGGTCCGTTCAACACTTTACTGACATAGTAGATCGGGAATTGTTCATTACCGTCCGATCGAACTAGAACTGCACTGATCACCCCCTATGTGACTGCCAAATAAATAATCAGATTCTCCCCTCCCAAGGGGCTTTGTAAGATGGGAGGACTGGTCAGATACTGCTTCAAGTGTTGAAACGCTCTTTCACACTCATCCGGCCATTGGAATTGGGTCACATCCGCCTTCCTCAAAATTTTGAAGAACGGGAGGCACTTGTCCCCCATCCTATAGACGAATTTGCTCAAAGAAACTATCCGCCCGGTCAATATTTGAACATCTTTCAAGCATCGCGGTGAGGGCATTTGGACAATAGGTTCGATCTTTTCTGGGTTCGCTTCAATCCCCCGCTGAGTAATCATGAATCCCAGGAATTTTCCAGATGCCACACCAAAGACGCATTTTTCAGGGTTCAGCTTCATTTGAAATTTATTGAAGGTAAGGAAGACTTCTTTAAGATTTTCCACATGTTCAGCAACCGTCTTACTTTTAACGACCATATCATCCACATAAGCCTCGATTGTACGACTGATCTGTTTCTTAAAAACTTCTATGACGAGCCGCTGATAAGTGGCCCCCGCATTCTTCAAACCGAACAGCATTACCTGGTAGCAATACGTGCCCTGATCGATTATAAAAGTCGTCTTCTCTTCATCTTTGAGGCTCATTTTTATCTGATGATAATCAGAGAAGGCATCCAAGAAGCTGAGGAGCTCATGTCTTGACGTGGAGTCTACCAGCCGATCGATTTTGGGCAGGGGAAGCTGTCCTTTGGGCATGCTTTGTTCAAGTCAATGAAATCGACGCACATTCTCCACTTTCCATTTTTCTTTTTCACGAGTACCACGTTCGCCAAACACTCAGGGTATTTGACCTCCTGAATGAACCCAGCATCAAGTAGTTTTTCTATCTCTTTCTCGATCACTTCCTGCCTCTCTTTGCTGTGCCACCTCTTCTTTTGCCTAACTGGCTTGCAATCGTTTCGGATACAGAGGGAGTGTGACGTTACCGATCGAGAAATTCTTGGCATGTCGCTCAGTACCCAGGCGAAGACCGATTTGTTCTCTACCAAGCAGTCTATGATTGCTTTAACCAGGCCTTTTTCAAGTTCGGAACCCAAATTTGTGAATTTGGATCGGTCTGCTTCATCTAATATAACCCGCTGCATTTCTTCTATAGGGTTCATCCTCTCAGTTTCTTCATTAGCTCTCACGTCAAGAGAACTTGTCAAGACTACCGCTCCATCGAGTGTTCTGGTTTCTGCCAAGTAACATTCTCTAGCGATTCTTTGTTGACCCTTGACAATGCCGACTCCATGGTGTGTTGGGAACTTCATTGTTTGATAATAGGTTGAGACGACTGCTCTAAGGGTGTTTTAGGTGGCTCTTCCAATTATTGCATTGTACGCCCTTACAAACTTCACATCCAAGAATTCAACGTCCTTCTCTACCTGGCATGGCTTTTGTCCGAATTTTACTTTCAAGAAGACTCGGGCAAATGGTTAGGCCGATGCTCCCGTTACCCCTTTGATGGGTCCCTCAATTGACAGTAGTCGATCCTCCGGTATCTCCATCTGCTTAAAACCATCGTAATACAATAGGTCGACCGAGCTACCTATATCAATCATCACCCGTTTCACCTCGTTACCATCCATATTCAGATTGACTACTAGTACATCGTCATGAGGATAGCTGAAACCATCCAGATCAGATTCCTCGAACGAGATCACCTCGTCGTTTTGCTTCTGTTTCTTTGCTGATAAGTCTTGCCTGGCATACCTCTTTCTCCCTCTAACGGTAGACCCTCCTGCTGCACTACTCCCGAAAATCATGTTGATGACCCTAACCGGTCGGTCATCCTGCCGTTCGGTGTTTCTATCACCTCTCACCCTAGACTGTCCTCTCGTGTCACGTCGGTCGTTCGTATTTCTATTCTGCCTTCCACCATCATTCATGTCATTTTGCCTCCAAGGCTTTCGCCAGTTGTCAGATCGACCGCTCCTACCCTCATTATCCCGATCGGCATTTTTACCGTGCTTCACAAATCTGTCTAACCTTCCCTTCTGAATAAGGAGTTCGATTTCTTTCTTCAAGTCCCAACAATCCTCCGTGTCATGACTGACATCTCTATGGAAGTGGCATTATAAATCTGGGTCCCTCTTTTTGAGGGAAGTTTTCAACTTGTTAGGTTCTCGGAGGGGTTCCCCATTTGCTCTCATGGCTGCCAGTACCTCCATATACCGCCTGTTGAGCGGGGTGAAGGATCCTCGTCTTTGTCCCTGTCGATCGGTTGGTTTCCTCCAGCTAGACTGATCATTCTGTCGCTTTTGTGAATCGTCTCCTCTGCCACTCGGCCAACGGTCGTCTGCTCTACATTTTGTGTTTTTTAGTACTTCCTCGAGTTAGATATATTTCTCTGCCCGATTTCTTATCTCTTGAACAGACTTGGGCTGATCGAGAGCCAGTGACTTCTTAAATTCTTCATCCCTTGTGTTGCTCATAAGTTCTGCCAACATGGACGAGCACAGAAGGTCAGGGACTTCAACAGCTTCGTTGTTAAACCGAGTGTTGAACTCCCGTAAACTCTCGTTCCTACCTTAAGTCAACTGCATCACCTCCAAGGCAGTCTTCTGTGGTCGCTTACTTGTAGCAAATTGGTTGAGGAACAGCAGCTTAAAATATTCAAAACTGGCTATGCAATGTGGGGGTAAGTTGTTAAACCATCGTCGAGCTCCTTCCTGAAAGGCTGTACAGAAGGCCTTACATTGAATGGCATCCGGAACGCAATGCAAGTTCATCATCGATTGAAAGTGCTGCAAATAGTCGAGGGGGTCGATTTTTCCAGTATATTTTTTAGGTGTCGGTATCTTAGTACCGACCGCTGGAAGGCTATCCAGGATCTCCAGGATAAAAGGAGAGCTGTACTGTGTTGGTGGTTGATCCGGACGGGAATTCATGGCTACATTGATTCAATCATCCACTATTTTTTTAGGGCTTCAACAGTGTGCCAATCGGCCATTACACCTATCTGCCGAGCGGGAGTTTGCTGTTGTGACGGTTGAGACTGCAAAATTTGGCGGATCAGTAGATCGATCGCTTCCTCTATCTGTTTCTGGGTGAGGGAGATTGGTTGTGGTGCAGGAGGGTTATGGTTGTGAAGATGTGAATTGGTCTCAGCGTTATCCTCCAGGGCCACGCTCTGTGCTTCTTGATCTCGGTTTTGTGATTGTAGCGGTTGATCATTCGGATGTGAATATTGTGTTTGGTTGTCCGGATTTTGAGGTGGTAGTTCATCTGTACTAGGGTTTTGGATGATGAACGGTGATCGAATCTGGGAATCATGATGCGCCGGTGGAAAGGTGGTGGGCATTCGCGAACCTATTCGTTGCAGAGCAAGTGCCGCGACAGCGGCTACATCAGGATTGGTTGCCGCTGCCTGACTTATCTGAGTATTTCTAGACGTGGTGTCCTGACGTCAGGCCCCACGGTGGGCACCAACTGGTTATGTTTGATTTTGATGGGGCTGGACGTTGCCGCTTGGATCCATAAGATTGGTTGATTTTGGCTTAGAGATACATGCAAAACAAATAAAGGCACGCAGGGGGTTGATTCCCGGCAGGCCCCTCTGATACTCAAGTTTGTCTTTTTGTAAAGGTTTTGGTGGCTAAGAATTAAGAGAGTCTGAGGGTTCTGAAGTTGTACCTGTATCATGGCAAAGCAATACCTTATATATGGAATAGCTGCTAGGTTTAAGTCTTTACGTAGGTCTTTACGTATGCATGGGAGGTTACCACCTACGAGTGGGCCGTCGACGCATGGGCCTGGGGCCGGGCCTAACATGACCAACCCAACCAGTGTATAAAATTGATTATAACCAATATGGTGTATAAAGTTGATTCTATCTCAAATAGAACTACGAATAGAAAATGCAAGCATTGTGGTAAACTGAAATATAAAAAGAATAATAAAATTCATAAAATACTCAAAAATTTACAAAGGAAATGGAACCAACACAACTAGTGAGTCAAATCAAAAAAGTGCAATCTTATGGTATAAACATTTACTTAGCGAATAACTCTTGTTATATTTTTCTAATTAAATAACATCTTTTGTGAATTATTGAGGATGAAAGTACAAAAAATTTAGTTGAAATGATAAGGATCGATATATAAAGCATAATTTGCAGAATTTTATATTTAAAGAAAGAAAATATGAATAAGTAAAATAAAGTCTAAAAGTAGTAAAATAATAGTTAAGGAATGAGATAAACAAAAGGATTAGTGTTGATCAATTCAAAAGTATTGTAAGATTAGTTTTAAAAGAGGAAAGGGGAAAGGAAAAAGAAGTAGAAGAGTTTACGTTTTACAATTGCAAAATTATGATATAAAGTATAGACTTATCCAACCTCTTATTTTAATTTTCTTATTTCAAAATTATTAGCATATTTTATCGAAACCACTTTCATCTCTCTATCCTTAATAATTACCCTTTTTAAAAGTACCCGAAGATGCGTAGTTTTAATCACTCATCTTTGCTTTAACAGTTTTAATCACTCATCTCATTTACATTAATTACTTTAATTTCATTTATCTTTTTTGGTACAAAATCGCAAGTTACGTAAAAGAAAGGCTAGTATGCTAGCCAGTACAATTAACATATGAGTTGGATCGTTATTGGGCAGAGAACACTGGAGCATGGACAAGCATAGAAAACAAAGTAAAGAATCAACTGAACCAGTAATAAAGATTGGGTATGAGAGAGTCGTACATAGATATCTGATAGCATAAGTGGTGGATCATGTCGGTCTTCATCATTGAATATTTAAATTTGACGAAAAGCCTTTTAATGAAAAGAAGTATCCTAAGAACATTGCTTCTTCCTTATTGAAGACGACGATCATATTAAAATGCATAAATAATCAAACATAACATATACTGCAAAATATATGAATAGTTGTTCATTAACTGTCAATAAAAAGTGTAGTGTGTAGTTAACATTATGTTTGTATTATAATCGAAAGAAAACTGTGGAATGAGAATGTTCACACATAAATTAATGGATTAGAGCTTGAAGTTTCAAACAACCCCATGTTCTAGAGAAGCTGGATTAGTCCGTATTTCAGTTTTAAATTAAATGCAAGTTTGAATTTATCTTGGTCGTACATTGAAATACCAATAATGGAGCCTAATGGCACTTGAGTGGCATGGTGTGATTGAAAATGAGGTCCCAACGTCCTGCTGAAAAGCAAATGAAATCACCTGTTTCATAATTGCTGTGTCAGTGCTGTTCCATTGCATCTGGTCCATATATTTTTATGGGTCCCATATAAAATATATTATATGGGTCCCGTATAGTCTGTGAATTGGTTAACGATTTAATTTTTTCACATATTAAAGTGCTTGATTGTTCTTTTTTCTTAGTTCTTCATTTGCATTTCTTTAAAATAAAAAATATCACGTCAACATAGTTAATGAAACCCTGAAGATTTCGTCAACTGAAGGGCTATTTTAAATGGTTTTTAAAACATTAAAATATTTTTGTACATTGCGAAATGTACATATCTAATATAACTCAAGGGTTAGTCTATTAATAACATAACCAAAATTCTCCATTAAAAAATTTAAGGAGATTAGAAAATTTAGAATTTTTAGGTTATTTTAAAAAATTAATTATTAACATTTATCTCATGGTAATAAAAATATTTAAAAGATATTCATCTACGAATTTTTATCAAATTATCTTAACAAAATTCACTATTAATTTATAATAATCATACAGATTCAATGGTCAATTATATAATATATTATTAAAATAATTTAATAAATATTTTAATATTACAAAAGTTATAAGTAATTTAAAAAATAAGTACAACAAAAGAGTTTGTATCTTTTTTGGTTTTAATATTCCTAGTAAAAAAGGTCTTTTTATTAATTTCATGTGAATGTCAATTTCGGCCTTTGTATGCATAAGTTTCCTGGAATTGGGCCATCATATTGGATTCCATGATCCTGCTTCAGCCTACAGTCTCTGAGCAAATCTATAATTTCAATCTTTCCAAATTTTATTCCGATATGGCCTATGGGTCCTTTCCTTGGAAGATCTAGTCTAGTGGCCATTGAACTTGAAGGAGATCTCCAAAACATTATCCTATCCAGAATCTACACGTCCCATAATCTGACAACCACTTTATCTAACTCCAAACTCTCCGACTGCTCTTATGGATCACATTCAAGCCCCGTCTGCCTCAGGAGAACTTTCACTCACTTTCTATCACCACCTTCCATTTCTTACAAATTCTTCTGTAAATTCTCTCTTTAATCATTTACTACTTCCGCTTTTAAGCCGTCAGCATTGCTTTGATGGATGATTTAGTCTCAAAAGGATGAAATCTTTCAAGCATACATGGCAACTTTGCCGAAATGTGGCAGCCTTGATCGCCTATGCTATGATGTGGGTGGCAGGATGATCGGGACATCAGTCCTTCACCAACCCTATATTCTTTCGCCGCCAGAAGATCAACCTCAAACCACGGAATTGAATTTGAGCCTGAAGGTAAAGGAACAAGAAGGCTTGTTGCTTTTAAGAAGATGCAAGAACATGGAAGAATTGAAACAAGCCCATGCACAAGTTCTAAAGTGGGGATTCCATCGGAGCTCTTACTGCGCAAGCAATCTTTTAACTGTTTGTGCTCTCTCAAACTGGGGCAGCATGGACTATGCATGCAAAATTTTCAGACAGATAGATGAGCTTGGTACTTATGAATTCAATACCATGTTCAGAGGTTACGTTAGGGATTTCAAAATGGAGAGTGCACTATTTCTTTACTATGAGATGAGCGAGAGAGGGATTGAACCGAATAAGTTTACGTATCCTGTTCTTCTTAAGGCTTGTGCCAGGTTAAGTGCTCTAGAGGAAGGTATGCAATTTCATGCGCATGCTCTTAAGCTTGGATTTGAAGATGATTTATTTGTGCAGAATAGCTTAATTAGCATGTATGGTAAGTGTGGAAAGATAGAAGCTTCATCTGCTGTTTTCGAGCATATGGATCAAAGGGATGTTGCCTCTTGGAGTGGTATTATTGCAGCCCATAATAGTCTAGGAATGTGGGGTGAGTGCTTAAATCTATACACGAATATGACGAGTGAAGGATTGTGTAGGGCAGAAGAGAGTACTTTTGTCACAGCACTCTCTGCTTGTTCTCATCTGGGTGCTCTAGATTATGGAAGAATCGTCCATGGTTCACTGTTGAGGAACATCAGCGAACTCAATGTAATAGTTCAAACTTCCTTAATAGACATGTATATAAAATGTGATTGTATAGATAAAGGGACGTGTCTCTTTGAAAGAATGGTGGAGAAGAACCAGTTGTCATATGGTGTGATGATCTCAGGGCTTGCGATGCACGGGCGAAGTAGGGAGGCCCTAAGGGTATTCTCTGAATTACTTGAAGAAGGATTGGAGGTAGATGACGTTATTTATGTGGGTGTGTTGAGTGCTTGTAGTCATGCTGGCCTTGTTGATGAGGGTCACCACTATTTCGGTAGGATGAAATTTGAGCATGGTATAGAACCCACAATTCAACACTATGGATGCATGGTAGATCTAATGGGCAGAGCAGGTATGCTAACTGAGGCCTTAGATCTTATCAGAAGCATGCCTATCGAGCCAAATGAAATCATCTGGCGAAGTCTCGTTAGTGCTTGTAAAGTGCATCAGAACTTGGAAATTGGGGAGATTGCAGCCAAGAGCTTGAAACAATTGAACTCAGATAATCCTAGTGATTATGTGATCCTATCCAACATGTATGCTAAAGCTGGCAAATGGGATAATGTAGCAAGGATTCGAACAGAGTGGCATTATAAAGCATCCACTCAAACACCTGGATTCAGTTTAGTTGAGGTGAAAAGGAAAGTTTACAAGTTTGTTTCACAGGACATGTCACATACCAACTTTCAAGACATTTACGAGATGATTCACCAGGTGGAATGGCAATTGAAATTTGAAGGTTATTCGCCAGATACATCACAGGTACTGCTTAATGTAGATGAAGAAGAGAAGAAGCAGATATTGAAAGCTCATAGTCAAAAGTTAGCCATTGCTTTTGCACTGATAAAAACATCACAGGGCACACCCATTAGAATATCTAGGAACCTCAGGATGTGTAATGACTGCCACACGTACACCAAGTTTATATCTGTGATCTATCAAAGAGAAATCACTGTAAGAGAACGCAATCTCTTCCATCATTTTAAAGATGGAGCTTGCTCTTGTAGAGACTATTGGTAATTCAATTATTTTTATATTATGGAGGTTCTGATTCTTTTAAAGCTTCCTATATTCCAATAGCTTTGGAAGAACATTTCCCTGCTTTTCGTGGCACAGATGTGTTTAGTTGCTGATAATATGTCACAATTGCTATCTGAACTTTGCAGGAACTGCTTGACCATTTCTCTGGTCTAGTTGAATTGAACCACAAAGTCCTCAAGATTCTGTCAACGATTTGTTAACTTCAATGACTTCATCCTAAACACCATAACCCTCTCATATTGGTTTTGGAAAAGAATTGATTTACTTGTATGGAATCAATAAATCTGATGCGCTTATTTTCAAGGAACTTTACAGTATGAACCAGTTTCTGTTTACACCCCTCATTCCAATGATACCAACCAGTTTCTGTTTCTGAACGAGATGGGAGTTCACAATAAACTAGTAGGGATGTTCTTACTGTCCACAGCTTTTGATGCATTAATCTCTCCCTTTTAACTGTGAGTAAATCACATATCGCACAGAAGTTGCACATTAAAAAGTACGAAAATCAAAGGTAATGGAAACTCGCCAGCTCCTGGAACCGCAGTCAAAAAAACTCCTCCCACATTCATGGGGGCATCCAGAAGTATGATTCTGGCCCTATTTGCAGATTGGAAAAATCAAAAGAGACTTAAAAAATGATAATCCTGTTATAAACCTTAATACAGCTTGCAAAGCAAATAAATCCTATCGACTAAAAGGAGTAGAAAACTAAGACTTCATTTCAACAATTACCTATGATGAAGACAAATTCTTGCATGTATTAGTTAATAAAACAGGAAAAGAAGTCCCCTTCTGCTAAGAAGTTTACGTATACCTTAACCATTTTGCAACTAATCCAAATTAGCATGTAACCTGATAAGGGTCTAGAATGAACTATAAAACAAGTTTGACAAAAGTAAACTTGGGCCGTCAAGTTCACAGTGAAATTGAATCCTTATAAAAAGCACGTAAGGGTTAACTCATTGTCATCCACACAAAAGGGTTAACTCATTGTCATCCACACAAACACCCTACACAATGACAGCATTACACTATAACACATTTCCTAATACTAACCTATGCCATATGAGTTTCTATGGTTCATCTATTTAGTCCAATCTAATTTATTGGTTCACAACAGGATCACACTAGTTCAGTCAAATTTAGTCAGACTAGTTCCTTAGGTTTTTGTTATCTTGAATCCAAATCTACTACTCATTTGGGAAAACTCTGCTTCTAACTACACCCTTTGTTTATCATCTCTATCCTCTTGGTTTTCTTATCTTATTTATGCCATGGTTTCTATCAAACATATTCCCAACCTAATTGATGTTATTTATGGTGGATTAAGTTATGATTTATAGGCTTAAGAGATGAGTAGCTTCTTGAAATGCAGAGCTTATGGTGTATTGTGACCAGTGACATTCCAAACCTACTAAGAAAGATAATAAAGATAAATAAAAGTTTATTGGCCAATAAGAGATATCATACGAGAAGAACCATCAGAACTTCACTTGATCTTATAACGAAGACCCAAGTGGATCCCAGAATGAACCTAAACCGAGCAACCATACAACAATAGGTTCACAAGAAATGCGTAGAGAGAAGAAATGCTGGGGGAAAAGAACGACTGATGACAGAGGCCAACCGGTGAGGAAGAACAGACAGAGACGAAGTAGGCGAGGGGTATTTTCGGAGGAGTCCAGTTCCTTTGCTCCGGAGACAGCGACAGACGACCTGTGTCTTTCGGTTTTGAAGTAAACAAATATCTTTGTCTCTGTCGTCCGAAGACAATAGACAGAAACAAAGAAAAGTTTCACCAAACGTTAACGAGTTACAGGATTTATATGTCCTGTCATCTGTCCCCATCTCCAAGGACATTAACCATACAGGGGGTAAGGATCTCTTATGCACTAGGGACAATATTTCTGTAACTTGGATTAGGCGTTCGGGGAATAGGAGAGCCCACTCTCTTGCTTGGGCGTCTGTTCTCCATAATCGCTTTCAGGTGTGGATTGATGTACCTCACTGTATCTTGGACTATTATTCCTCGAGATAATAGTATTTTTCTTTCGTTTCAAAAATTTTTTTTTCAGTTTTGAATTAAAATGTTAAAACCCTTTTCGTAAAAGCAACTTTATAATTTAAACATTGATTTTCTCAATTAAAATTTATTATTAAATTAAGCAAAGATGTCTAACTTAACTCGAAATTAATAGATGAATTTCAATTTAATCGAGATCAATCCTAATATAAAAAAAATCAAATTCAACTTTAATTTAAATCTGAATTTTCGTCCTCTTTTTTTTGTTAGGCAAGTTTGATTTTTAAAATTATCCTAAAGCAACTTGAACCCATTATCACCCCTCATGACAATACCAATCCAACCATTTGTTTTACATCTGAAACTATACTGTTTCTAATGGAGAAGCAAGGCCAATAAAACTAAGCCATGCCCGTAAGATAGGAGACAATGTAGAAAAGAAAATGAATTTAACAGTCCACGCTATTATAAATTCATTATTATGGAATCTTTGTTTTTAGTTGCAATATTAGTTGACTTGACCGGTCAAAATTATCCCGTTCACAAAAGCTTAATATCAGATTAAAAAAGAAATTAAATAATATGAAGAACAAGTCCAGTTTCGTCCTAATCCAATTTGTCCCATTTATGATTATTCTTAGCTTATTTCCAGAATATTAATTGAATTATTACATTATTTACATAGATTATAAGAAAACTCTATAAGAAAAACACTGAAATTAAATTCCTAAGTAACTAAATGCAATGCAACCTAAACTATGGAATGAACCTTGTGGTGTGGACATTGGGCTAAAAGTTTGATGAACCTTGTCCAATATTCATGCATATATTCATGATCTCATTGTACCACATTAGTTATCTCCCTTCTGAGCCTTGAAGTCTTAGAAGCGGAAAATATTCATCTAAAAATGCTCCTTTCAACTGATCTCAGGTTAATGTGGTGAAATGTTGAGGTAGTGTGTAAAGCTACTCCTTAGCTTTTCCTTTTAAAGTGAAGTAGAATGTTCTCCTCAAAACATCATCAAGATTTGCCGTGGGTAGTTTTATAGAAGAACACACTATGTGCATAGTCTTCAAATGCCTATGTAAATCATCACCTGCAAAGCCATAGAATCTAAGAAAGGAAGAAAAAATCTCAATTTACTAACTGCCACCAAATTAGTAAAATAGAACTAAGGATACTAAAACCAATACTCAATGTTTACTCAATAATTGGGAAACAAAATTAATGCCAGCAACAGATATAACGATCCAATAATTCAAGTCACCTAGAATAATCACCAATTTTACTAAAATCTCAGTACAAAGTCTTGACCCAAAACAAAGTAATGAAATTAATCGAAAATCAGCACAATATCAGTTGCTAAATAATAATCCAACCGCAGAATCTTCCAATTCGAAAATATAATCAATACGTAACTCCAACCATCCCATGCCTCCGCGGAAGCTTCATGTTCTAAATTCTTAAGCATGCGATGAACCTTTGTAACAATTTTTAATTTGCCTTTAAAGAGAAGGCCAGATAATACAAAGATCTCATTTGGTTAAATAAAGAATGAATTAAGCTTATAAACATCAATTATATGGAATTTGTTATTTAATTTAAATTATTAATTTGTTAATTAATTTAGTTAAAAAACATATCATACAAACTATTACATAATGTCACTTACAGATAACAAACTTAAATTCTATCTGATAGTTTCCTAAATCTTTTGACAAATTTTATTGTGATCGTGATTATACAAATTATTATATAATGCTCACTTAAAAATAACAAATTTAAATTCTATTTGATTTCTTAAATTTTTTAACAAATGTTATTGTGATCATTTACCATGAATGTGAATTGTGAATATGTTATAATTAAGGATAATAATGAACCCGATCGAGTTGAATTTATTATCGATTTAATCCGGTCCAACTTCTAAAATATGATATGAAGTTAAATTATTCAAGAAAACGTTAGTTTAAGATAAAAATTCTAATTATTTAAATCAAATTCATATTTAAGAGAATGGGCAGGAGTAATTTGACCCCATTTTGCTATCCTTATCGACAATCATGTGTTAGGAATCAATGTGGACTATTTCATTATAAAGTATTATGGTTCTTGAATCATTACTAGTGATGTTATGATTGATTTTAATGATGAGAGGAAGATTTTACTTGCTATTTCAAGTCTTCTTTGGTAGCTCATATGACTAAGAATACTAATAAATGAAACGAGTCCCAATATGTCTGGATGCAATGAAAGAGATTTTTGCGGTAAAGGAAGCACTTAATTGGATTAAGGTTGAGGGGTGGTCTAATATCGTTATGGAGTCAGATGCCCTACTTTGCGATAAAGCTATTCTTGATTCCAACTATATTGATTTTTCTTATTTTGGATTTCTAGTTTTTAGTTGTAAGTCTCTTTTGGTTGAGACGAATGTGACGTTGAACTATGTTAGTCGATCTGCGAACGGTGTGATTCACTTACTGACTCGAGCCTCTCGTTCCATTGCAGATTTGACAGTTTGGACAGAACCACCTAGTAGTATTTTGGATGTTCTTTCTTTTGATAATCAATGATATTCACCATATTTTCCAAAAAAAAAATAAAATTACCTGATTAACTCATACTCATACTCGCCTTGAAAATTTATACATAACATAATGAAATGACTTTATTTTTATTCAAAGTTTATATTTAATTAAAATATATTTTTAAACTTAAACTCAGACCAAGTATTTAGAAATCGACTTAAATTAATACTTATAATTGCCTTAAAAATACTATAAATCATAAAAAAAAACATATTTATATACAGTAGCAACACATCCGTTCGTCACAATTAATATGCAGCAAGAGAGTAAATATCAACCAAAAATCTTATGAAATGTAAACTCAGAAGGTATTTTGTCAGTGAAACAGACATGAAATGAAGAAAACATTTTATGTCAACTTGCAACAGATTTCGAAGCAACGAATCCCTGTCTTTCAAGAAGTCCCATGAACAAAACTATCAGTCAGCCATTACTATCTGCAGAATTTCGTTTACTGTCACCTGCAACTATGCCACTCAAGTCCATTAAAGTTCCCTTCAAGGCTATTTAATGGAAGTGAGATGATTACGAGAACTAATTCTGCAAGATTACAAAAAGTTCAGAACCACAAACTACGGTATGCGTTATTCCCTGACTGTATTTGACGTCCGATCCTGCAACCAGGTTTAGATTTTCAACAAAGGAATGACAAAAACTTCAGAAGATCGAGAGCATAATAACAAATCAAGTAAAGGACAAAACAAAAAGTGCTAAGCAGTTAAAATCAGAACACAGGACCCAGAAGAACTTAAAATTCTATCCCTCTCTGGGAAATGCATAAAACTCCATTTTTTCACGAAAACTTTGGCAAAACCTGGAATTAAATTGATTTAAATCAGGTTTAAGTATATATTTAATGAAACACTGTCTGCAAAATCTGTGAAATCTTAATCCGAAAACTGGGAAATTACCAAAGCCCTTGATCTTAATCTACAGGCCAAAGAACAACCTGAACTCAAAGATTGTCCTTGTGAAAGCAAAAGGTGAAGAGAACTTGTATATTCGAAACACATCACATACCAGAACAGTGGTCGGTCTGATTTGAAAGTTTTGTTCAGATAACATGAAACATAAGAGAAGAGATAAAAAGAGGGAGAGAACTAGTGGGAAAAAAAAAAGAGCTCAAGAATCAAAGAAACAAAAGCAGCCATGAATGATTTCTCTCGGTACAAGCCCTGCCAAAGTACAGACATACCTACCGAGGCCAGGTGGTGGCAAATGGATGCCTGTACGGAAAAGAACATCTGAGAAAAAGAAAATCAATCAACACTCAAAACCCATCATAAGTGATCAGTGAATAAAATGATATCTCCAGTTAACACAGAGGTTTAGAACCGGGTGCAACTTGATTCGACCAGACAAAAACCCTAGCCCATGAACCTGCTCTAATGGAAAGATGAACACTATTTGCAGGCTTCAAACGACGTTTCAAGTACCTATTACATCGTGCAAAATGGAGACTAAAAAATAGCCATTTATTGCCGCTGCAGCATCATCAAGATTCCCATACCAAAGGGCCATTGGATTGAAGCAAAAGGGACCACAAGAAAAGCCACCATGATCAATACTCACTGGCCCTAATAAAGTTTGTGAATCTTGATGATGCTCCACCCGCAAACATTGGCTGTTGCTCTTTTTTCCTTTAGATCTCGGTCGGCCCTCATGATCATAGCCATTTGTCCATGCAAAAGAGAAAAAGAAAAAAGGGAGACCCGATTACTAACTGTTCTTAGAAAGGGAACCAAACCCTAACCCTAAAATCTCATCCATGAAGTGGAACAAAAGAGAAAGCAAAAGACATGATGATAAAAGCTTCAAAAGCTCAATAACCCTCGTCTAGTTTCGTGAAACTAATAAGACCGACTTGGTGGAAGCACTCATCTATGCTTGTTCTATAAGCATAAACCGACAACCTTAAAAAGATAGAAGAGAATATAGAGTACTGTTCACTCCATGGGAACCAGACAAAAGGCCATAGGATTAGACTTACAATAAGCGAAGAAACCTTGTGAGTATCAGATGGAGTTAGTGAGTACTTATATAGCACTTTAGCCACTTACAGAACTTAAAGAGCAAGTGGGAGTGTACCCAAGTAAGGAGTACTGGAGATGAGATTTGTCAGTTGGTGGAAGTAGAGTACCCACAACAGTTATACATCGTAATCCTAGGTACCAAATTTACCAAAATCTTTAATCTCCACTGATTCATGTCAGTTTTCTCTCTACACATGTAAGCAAAACAAGAGCCAATAATCTTCTTTAACCACGGTAATGGTTGAAGTGATACGGTTGCGTCCCCTACAAGCATATTTTAGTGGTGGGAGCTGGAATTGACAGGGCTCTGACCTTCTTCCCTCAAAACACATTACATCAAGAAGGGGGTTGGAGAGGCCCTGGCCTAGAGTTTCAGGTTCCTTGTTTTGATCCTCTTTGCCCTTTAAAGCTTTTCTTCTGTGTGTTAAGTGTTGCAAGTTATGGCTCTTTTTTAAGTTGTTTTTTTTTCTGTCTAGTCCAATTCGTCAGAGACTGTCATGGAGTATAATTGTTTATTGTTACTCAAATTTCATTTACCGTCTATATCTCATCTCCAAGGTTCAATTCCACATTCAGTGCCTGGAGGCTCTGGACCCTCGTAAATTAGCTATTTACAATATTTGATTATACTTCTAATTTCCAATATTGAGAACAAACATATCTGTATTGCATTATATATTATTTATTTTAGGAAGAGGTACTGAAACATTTTCTTACCCACCAAAAGATTGTGGTCTGCACTTAAGGGGTCTGGTTGAGTGGCAGGGACTCATCCATCCTTAACCAAAGGTGATCATGGGTTTGATCTTTGACTTTAATTTGGGTATGGAGCAGCCTTAAATTCTTGGACCAGCTGTCCCACTCTGTGAGGTGCCTACAAACCAGCGAGAGGATTAGTCACCGGGTCCACTGGTGGATACCCTGGCCTAAGACAAAAAAAAAAAGAAAAGATTGTGGTCCATTAAAATCTTGAACATGGGTGGGGGCCTCTGGTTACATAAATTAGTTATTTCCAATTTGTGGACTTCAGCTTCCTTAATGCTTTTTTTCATCATATAAGTATCTTTTCTTATCTTGTTAAGTTCTCCAAAAAGAATATGTTTAAATAAATAAAAACTCCTGTGTTCTAATATTTTTAATTTTAATTATTATATTTTGAAAAAATAACTTATCTCTTTAAGAAATTATTTAACTATGACACAATCATATTCATTGTAAGAATAAGTAATAAATTTTAAAATATGATAATTGAAATTAAAAAAATAGTGAAATCAATATGTAGTTAACTAAACAAATATCTTAGTGACTCTTTTTTTTAAGCGATAGGAATGTTAAATACATGTAAAGCAAGAAAATCCGTTTTATCTTGTACATCCGGAGTTGGGAAGCAGCCATAGGTGATGTCTATAGGCTTTTTTAATTATAAACAATGAGATAATTTTTTACACCTTTTTATATTTTAAATATAAAATTTTACTTAATTTTATAATACTAATTATACGTATAAATAATATTAATTAAATACTAAAAATTTCATTTATTATAAATGTAATTCACTTATTGACATGAACCATCATATAACTTGGTATATTGATATCAAACAATAAATGAAATTCAATAAATAAAATATATAATAAATTTAAATCTTAGTCTGTTGTTTTTAACGTAATGAACTTTTTGCTCTTATTTTAATTAAAAACATAATAATTTGTTCATAATTTCACGTATATAATAACATAGATTAGATGAGTCTAGCATGTATAACCCTACACTTCAACAAGACTAATAATGAAATTAATCCACGTGTTATATTTATAAAGAGTTAAAATTTTAATATTTGATAAATATATTTTATATTCTTAATTTAATATTATGAGATTAAGTAAAGTTTTATAATTAAAATGTCATTTATCTTTTTTAATTGACTCATTGGTAAGAGAATTTAGTAACATAAAACCTTATTTTCTTGGTAATCATATTTACGACAAACCAAAAAATACTAATTGATCTTGGTTTAGATATAAATAGCAAATGTTCATTGTATTTTCGAATGTGCACCTTAGTTTTCAATGTTTATGTTAGAAAGGCCTAATTTACTCTCAAAAGTTAGTTCAAGAGGGGGAGGTTTATACACTATTATAAATTGTTGAATACTTTTATACTTGTTTAATGTGAGATTCTTGACACACTCCCCTCAGTTCATAGCAGGACTGGACATCTGATGGGTTTATTGAGCAAAGGGACATAACCGGACACCGCCCCAAACTATCAAGACAAGCAGGTATCTAACTCACCCCAAAAGCTAGCTCAAGATGAAAGATTTACACACTATTATAAATTATTTAATGCTCTTATATTTGTCCGATGTGAATTTCTTGACAGTTCCGTACGCAATTTGCCTGTTCAAACTTGCAAAGGTTGCTCTTTACTTAAAGGTGGCTTATCAATATTCAATATCAATCTCACACAGAGCATCCCATTAAGATAAGCTTCGATTTGATTAGGACAATGGAATCTAAAACTTCACGCTCTGGTGCCACTGGTTAATCATTGATCACGATTGGATTAAGATAATGTGGTCATTTCCTTCTAATCATGTGCATAGACGTGGCCCTTCGAGAGACACAAAAGTGTTTATAAAAAAAGATCTTATACCAACCTTTGAAAGATATTTTTGTAAGTTCTTAACAATTATCAAATGAAAATAATTTTGTTGATTTTTGTTATAGTTCTAAATCATTGACTATTGCGGGTTATTTTATAATTATAAGTTATTGTAATAATTACGAATAATATAAATATATTTACAAAATTATTTTAACAATGGAACAAATTACAACAGAAATATTATAAATGTAATTATCATTTGGTTAATGCTCAAGGAGAGGTTGCTTACCAATAGCGAGCAGCAACGTAGGGGACTTATTGAGATTGACACTTGCAGTCTTTGTGGCTCTAGCCGAGAGAGTTTTATACATGCAGTTCGGGATTGCCCGTGGACTCGTACGGTGTAGCTTAAAGTTATACCTCATTTTATGGTTAACAGGTTCTTTACTAGTTCTATCAGTGAATGGTTGATTGATAATCTTAGTAATGCTTTTAGAATTGATTTTGTGGATTGGGATTGGCCTACTTGCTTCGGTATTCTTTGTTGGAAAATTTGGAAAGCTCGCAATTCTTTTGTTTTTGAAGGTGTTAGTACAGGTCCGGAGGC
>JANKOE010000005.1:17555503-17573406 GCA_026284465.1 Erythroxylum citrifolium
GCAAGTTATATATCTCGTTTGTTCCGAGGGCCCAAAGGTCCTCGATTGTGGTTCTGTTCCGAATAGTTGGGGCTCCGAGGTCGGGCGCCAACAAATGAAGTTTCAAGTTTTCATTTTTCCTCTTCTTTTAATTTTAGTTATATTTTACGTGTATGTTAAATTTTATACATACAATATAAATATAATTGTAAATATTTTTGTTTCAAATTTCACTTCTAATTAGTTATTTCTTCAATACGAATTTTTGTTGTAAATTGTAATACTTAGAATGTTATGAATATCTATTATTCTTTTTATTTGATGTTTTGAATCTTTTGATGTAATTATTATTTATTATATGAAGAAATAGTAACATTTTAAGTACTTTTTATTGTCCTTAATTTTATACTTGTATAATAATTAAATAATTTTTTCATATCAATTGTGATTATTATTTGTATGTGAAATATGTGAAACGTAATATCAATGAAAATAAATAGAATTTTGTTATTTCAAATTTCTATCATTATAATTTTTGTAGACATGGTTGGTATAAAATTATAAATTACACAACACAATATATTAATAGACTATTTTGTAATTTAAAAAAAATCAATGACTATTTTATAATTTTAAAAAATTGCTCGAAACAGTACTGAATATTAATCGATGCTAGTACGGTATTATATTATAACTAAATTTAGTACCGATATTAATACTGATATAGTATTATAACATTGATTTGTTAGAAATTCACAAGTGGAGTTATTCCACATCGGAAAGAGGCATATGACTAAAGTGAGTTATTTATAAAGATAGAGTTTATACCCCACTGCCTTAAAATTTTGGATTGAAATATAATGTCTTAGTTGTATATAGGCCCATTTGTATTTAGTCAAATTTCTCTACAGGCTCCCTCAAAACCTTTCATTGGTATCAGAGCTAAGTTGGCAAAGTTTGACGATAGAGATTAATAGATTTGAGTTAGAGTGATTCAAATAGCTTCACAGGAGCTATTGGTTGAGAAGGAGCTAGTCAGATATAGATAGATCCACTTGCGAAGAGGAGATGTTAAAAATTCACAAGTAAGAGCTCTGTGGAGTGTATACAGGGCTCACGCTAGCGTAGAACCTTGGCTATCGCCGGGTTAAATTAGAGGTGGACTCGGCAGTGGCCCTCAATCTCATCTCCTCCTCGACAAGTCGTTCCCTGATTTACAATTCCATCGTTCAAGGCATCTATGAGTTGTTCACGCGGAAATGGACGGTTGTGCATCGTCATATCTACCGTGAGAGTAACAGATGTGCGGACTGACTAGCGGCCTATGCAGAACATTTTACTGTAGGCACCTTTTATTTTAATCTTCCACCCATTGGGTGTCAAGTACTCCTATTAGAGGACATGTCGGGAATCAATTTCCCTAAACTCGTAGTATAATCGGTTTGTTCCCTTTCAAAAAAAAATCCACAAGTACAGTCATCCATATATATATATATATATATATATATATAATAAATTATATACAAATGTAAGACTTATAAACCCTTCATGATTAACAGTAGAGATTATTTCATGTGCGACGGTAAACAAACCAGATCATAGAAAGAAAAGCTAGATCTTTGTTGAGCTATAATATAGTTATATTTTCTTGTATGAACTAAAAGGTATTTTAATTTGCCACATCCCACATGTAATGTAAACCAGAGACTATAGAGAGAAACTCGATCTTTGTTGGGCCTTAGAATTGTGAGCATCGATACCGTTCGACGACCCACACGATCGGCTCGCTGAATCCACATCACCAAACTTAACCTTCCCCTCTCTCTTCCCCCTGTGAAATCAACAACTGCTAAACCCTAATTTTAATTTTTCTTCCCCAAATTCACTTCCCCCAATACATATATACATATATATCGTTCTTCGCCCCTAATCTTTAGCCCTAAATTTTACTTCTATTCTCTCCTCCACGCACTGTTTTTGTCCTTTCTCTTTTGTTGGGGTTGATCCGGCATCGAATTCAGCTGATTTTAGAGGGTTTTAGCTCCCGGTAATTTAAAATTTTGTTTCTTTGAATTGCATGAGCTCTTGAATTCTGCGTGCTATTGTGAACTAAAAAGCTTTTGGATTGAATTGCTATATTCCTCTCTGCATACTGGTTTGTTAATCTCTCTTGTACATTAATATATTTACTTTCTTATTTTAATAATTGGGATCTGAAGCTCGTAATCTAGGGGGTTTATTGATTGAATCTTGGACTCGGAAATAGTGGTAATGCATCCTTATGTTCGTGCATAAGTTTGTGGTGATTGGTCTTTCTGGGCTGAGGAAAATCAGAACTGAAAAGATTATGCGTTTTTTCCCAAGTCCTAAAGCTAGAATGTTTGTGATTTATGGTCTTCTTTTTTTAATTTATTTCTTTAGTTTATTTCAGTATGCTTGAGTTAATTTTTGGTTTACTGAGTGGTGAGAAATCCTGAAGGATAGTTTACCGAGTAGACACTTATGATGTGAATTTGGTTGTCATGAAGGAAATATATTATTGTAATGGGTGGGAATGACATGGATAAAACAACCAAAGAAAAGGACCCAAAAACGCTGACACCACCTGCTAGTGCTAGTACCACACAGGTATTCTTTTGTGCTTGTTGTTTCATCAATCATGGTGCTAGGATTAAATTAATCTTTAATATATGTTCCCTTCCTAAAACTAAGAGAGTTTTCTTTTTGTTGTTCAGGATTCGACTCCCAGCACTGGTCCTGTGAATCCAGACTGGTCAGGATTTCAGGTTTTCTTGATGATCACCACCACTATTTCTGTTACTTAAACAAGATATCAGTGTCAAGTCTTGCAGCTGTTACATAGGTTGCTTGTTTCTTCTACAGGCATATTCTCCTATGCCTCCACATGGATTCTTGGGATCAAGTCCTCAAGCTCCTCCATATATGTGGGGGGTTCAGGTACTCTTGATTTCAACTTTTATTATGCTTAGATGTCTTATCTGTTGGTAAACCATGCATTTAACTTCATAATGAACTTAAAAGACTGAATATTACACTTGAGGAGACAGTAACTGGGAACTTGGAATGAGTTGTTGTAATCGGGGATAGACTGATCTCAAATGCCTTACTTATTTCAGTTGAAAGTGATGGTATCAGTTGATTAGGGCAATGCGAAGTTGAAGAAGACATGGTCTTCTTACTTATGTGGCATTCAAGTAGTGTGTTTCATATGCTTTACAAGCTGGAGGATGTTGAATTCTTCATTGCATTTAATTGCCTTAGCATTCGTGCCATCTTTTTTGCATGAGTTGTGCGCTTTTGATCAGCTTCACTGCCTAACGTTATGATATTTAAGTGTTGCAGTTCTAACTTAAACTTTTAAGTGCAGCATATTATGCCTCACTATGGCACTCCTCCACATCCATATGTTGCCATGTATCCGCATGGAGGGATTTATGCTCATCCATCTATACCTCCGGTATTTTGTTTGTCACCATATTTTCACTATGATTCTCTGATTATCCTTCCATTGTCATATATAGATTCCATAAAATTAAATCATCTTTGCATTTTTCTGTAGGGTTCTTATCCTTTTAGTCCATTTGCAATGCCTTCTCCAAATGGTATCATGGAGGCATCTGTGAGTTCTGCTATACTAAATTTAGTTAGTACCCTTGTCTTATGTCTCCGGAGAATTTTTCTTATTCTAATCATAAGTTTAATGTAGGGGAATACACCTGGCAGCATGGAAGCGGATGGCAAGCCATCAGATGCAAAGGAAAAGCTTCCCATTAAAAGATCAAAAGGAAGCTTAGGCAGTTTAAACATGATAACGGGAAAAAGTAATGACCTTGGTAAAACTGCAGGAACAGCTGCAAATGGAATTTATTCTAAAAGGTAAATTTAGGCATAAAATTGGAATTAATTATTGCTGCATCTTGGTGGATGGTTTCTGAGCAATGTTTGGTTCCTGAAATTTTATTTCCCTGAGGCTTGCTCTGCTTTAGTTTCATGTTCAATCCTATGGATAAGAAAAGAGGGATTTTTGAAGTTGTGTCTAGGAGGCAGTTGTTGAATGAAATTGGTTTGGTCTTTCCCTCTAGTTTGTTCCTACAGTGTTCAAACATATTTATCCTTATTTTAATATATGATCACAGTTTATCGGAGTCTTGGAACTTGTTCTCCTTTCCTGTCACTGAACATCATTTCTCTATATCTCTGATGGTTTGAGGGAGTCAGGAGTCCTTTTCACTCTGGCTTATTTGATTTATATCACTCAATTTCTCATCATTAACTATGTAGGATATTTGACTGTAATTTTATGTATTGAGAATGCGCTAAGCATTTATTTCCATTACCTTTTAAAAACTTCTTGATCTGATTTAATTTTTTTTTACATGAAGTGGCGAGAGTGGAAGTGAAGGCACTAGTGAAGGAAGTGATGCAAATTCTCAGAATGTAAGGGGCATGTTGCTGAAGCTGCTTATTTCGCTATAAACTGTGACATATTCCTCAATTTGAAGCCCAGTTTTCCTTTTTTTTGTGTTGTGATTGGACTTGGAGGGGATTGTGGTGTTGCATCCGTTCTTCATATCAACCAACCATTTGGATTGTTCATGAACTTTTTGTTGCTTCACTTGTTCTGAAGCAAGCAAGCACTTGTCTGATGTGTTTAGTTTTTCACTTCCTATCACTTTGTTTTCCAGCAGAAATTTCTAGACATACCAGATATTAAATTTTGGGAATTATTTGCAGTGAATTTGAAAATTACATCTTTTTGCCAAGGAAGTTTCCATGCTTACCCTCAAAAGCTTCTTTAACCAAAAAGTCCAAGGCATCATTTTATTTGCTGTGAGAAACATGTTAAGAAGTCCAAGACATCATTTTATTTGCTTGTGAGAAACACGTTAAGTTTTGAAGTGAGGATTACTGCAGAAGAGGTTGTAAGTTTTAACCAAATGCCTTATTGTTGTGTGCTTTTTATGCTATAATTATTTGCTTGACTTAGACTATTGACAACACTTACCTGCCACAGAAAATGTTATTGCTTCAAAATCAGATCATTCATCCTATTTGATGAGGATTACAGTTAGCCTGAGGTTGGTGGGACAGAACTGTTAATCAATGCGGCAGTTTCCCTTTATATTGATGGGCAGAATTGGGACTTGCTAAAAACTTAAGTATTAGTGTGTCTGTCATTTTCATCTGATTTGTCCTACAGTAGAAGATTTTAGCTGGTCTTGCTGGAATTCAGTGTGAATTTATATCTTCTCTTTCAATACCAATGCATAAGCTTGAAGCCCCTAATGTTTTGCTTTCAGGTGTGTTTTTTAGGAGCTTGTAAAATGACGGATGTGGGTTGTGTTCTAGATTGGTTCAAAGTGTCACCGTAATCATGTTGTGAAAATATCGGTGCAATTAAGAGACTTGATCATTACCTTTACTTATGACAATTGTTTTCAAGGTGGTTAAGTTCTGTACAGTAGCATGCATGTGGAGGGGGGAAGAGAGAGAGAGGGGGACCTGCTGTTGGTTTGTGAAGCATGGACTGAGTAGTTCTTTTCAAGATTTGAGGGGCTTTAGAGTGACCTTTATCTTGAATTCAGCTCAATAATGGCTTTGCAAAAATTCTTTGGTGTACTTCATATTTGTTATATAGATATCATATACATATGTGTATGCCTTCTGTGCTTGCACTTAATATTTTCAATCTCTGTGACTGTAGGACTCACAAATGAAGTCAGGTGGCCGGCAAGATTCTCTAGAAGGTTCAGTTACGATGTTTTCAATTGTGCAATGAAGCCAACATATGAAGCTAATTTGCTAGAAAATAATTGTAGGATTTTCTCTCTGTTACAGCTGATGCATCTCAAAATGGTGGTTCTGCCCATGGTTCTCAGAATGGAGGACAGGGAAATTCCATAATCAATCAACCAATGTCAATTGTTCCAATTTCTGCTACTGGGGCTCCAGCTGGTCTACCTGGTCCGGCAACCAACTTAAACATTGGAATGGACTACTGGGGAGCTCCAACTTCATCTGCCATCCCTGCATTACATGGAAAGGTTTCTTCTGCGCCAGTTGCTGGTGCAATAGTTACTCCTGGCTCACGAGACACTGTTCAATCACAACTTTGGATACAGGTATAATACATGCAACTTTCATTAAATCTATGGATATGCGTGTCATTTTTTACCCAGCTATGATAACCTGCCATTACCAAAATTATTGTCAATTATTGAATTTATTTCTTTTTTATGTTCAAGATTGTGACAATTTTCCATTGAGAAATAACAGTGTGAAAGCAGAACTAACTGTTTTGTCCTGTATATGTTGATGAAATTTGCAAATCAAATTTCCATTTTGTTTTGTACAAGAATGATGCTCTATTCTTGTAATCGTGCTCTGTTTTGTGGGCAATTTTTTTGTTAGTAAATTCTGCGGTGTTTAGGTGTTAAATTTATGGTAGCACCAAAAATTACCGACTAATTGTCAAAGTTTCACTTAGGAATTTGTTTTAAAAAGGGAGAAAATGGAATTTTTATGCTTCCATAACCTCAAAATAGTATTTGGGCACTATATGAACTAGAGCTGTTTGGCATGCTGCAATTTAACTAATATAGCTGTGGCTAAATATGCCTCTCTACTAATTAAGGATAAGACTGTGTATTATTGGACTTTTCCAAACCTTCCATATCAGCTGGATTCATATTGGATGTTGTTGTTGTTTTTGTATCTGTGGCTAAATATGATTGCATGTCCTAATTTTGTGGAATAGGATGAAAGAGAGCTCAAGAGACAGAGAAGGAAACAATCAAATAGAGAATCTGCTCGTCGTTCCAGGTTGCGTAAGCAGGTAAATGAATACTTGATGTTCATAATCTTGCCTAGAGATGTTTGTTAGTGCCTCTGCTTTAAAATCATTTGCTAATGTGTATACCAGGCTGAATGTGATGAGCTGGCCCAGCGTGCTGAAATCTTAAAAGAAGAAAATGCCAATCTAAGATCAGAAGTAAATCGAATCAAGAGCCAGTATGAGCAGCTTCTTGCGGAGAATGCTTCCCTTAAGGTAACATTCTGGCATTGGTTTTGTTCTTGAATTTAATTTATTTCTTTGTCAGCCAGCAATCATCTGCTTGATGTGCTTTATACATTCATGGGGGACTGAATGTATT
The DNA here is from genome assembly GCA_026284465.1 of Erythroxylum citrifolium. Classification (NCBI taxonomy): domain Eukaryota; kingdom Viridiplantae; phylum Streptophyta; class Magnoliopsida; order Malpighiales; family Erythroxylaceae; genus Erythroxylum; species Erythroxylum citrifolium. The sequence continues at coordinate 17,562,658 of JANKOE010000005.1, forward strand.
TCCAGATTTGGCTTCATATAGATTCTTTAATAGCATAGCTTGAATTTTTTTGGTTTATTGAGGAGCAATCCTTTTATTGGAAAACTGTACTTGGAAAATAGATGTTCAAAGTGACCTTTTAAGAATTTGTGGATTGATCATGAAGGATAAGGATTACTTACACTAAAAAGGCGGACTCTACTTTTATTGCAATGCAGTTGTGCAACTGTGTGAATATTGACCTCCTTGTTGATTCCTGCTGCCCCCCAGCAATGGGATGCTGTTTTACGTTCCTATTTCAGTGCAATGTTAATTATGCCAAAGAATGCAAATTGAATGGTACGTTAATTAAAAAACCCCTGATACATGTTTGATCTTCCCTTGCAGGAAAGGCTTGGAGAACTTCCTGGAAATGAAGATCTTAGGGCTAGCAGAAATGATCAAAATATAAGCAACGACAAAATACCGACTGCACAAAAAGAGGTCGTACAGGGTGGTCAGTAGGATCTAATTGCCCTGTTTCTTGCTGCTTGTGAAGACCATAACCTAACCAGTTAGCAACAGAAAAGTCTTGTCTTGAATAGCAATGTAGTTCCAAGTTTTACGAAAGCTGATCTTTATAGATCTAGGGTCTGTTCATTTCATATCATCATCATATTTGTAGCCGGTCTATGCTCAAAAGGCCTGGGATGGTATGAGAGTGAAATTTGTGACATACCCTGTTTTAAGAGGGTGTTATTCACGCTTAACTTACAACATGAATCTGTGTTAAATAAATGTGTTGATGATTGTGTTGATTAGATGTTGAAGGACACGATAGTTAAATAATATAATAATGATTAATGGTAAAAAATTTTAAAAAATAAATATAATTAAAATAAAAATTAAATGAGTCTAATATAAATATATAGTTAATTCTTCTTTTTATATTTTAATGAGATTTGACATCATTATCAAATCAAATTACTAAATAAATTAGAAGATCTCATGTCAGATAATCTAAATCCGCCTTAAGTATTTGGAGTCTCAAAACTTGGAAACTATGAAGCCACCATATCATGGACAATTTATCGATGAAATGCTTCTCCCCGATGACCCAGTTCAAGGCCTTCTATCCTCACTGAGGGTGAGGGGCACGGGAAATCTTGATCAAAATCTAACAGGGTGATAGTAGTTTTTTCGTTTATTGAGAAATACATGTCAGCATCCATTAGATGAGCTGAGCCTTGTAAAAGGGTTAACAGAATCTTTGAAATGATACAAATGGCCACGCAATTTTTTCTGCTGAAATGAGAGATTAAAAAGGGCAGCAGATCTTCCTTTCCTTTTGATCTTCTCATTGTCAAAATTTGGTTAAGATCGAATTATTTTGTGTGGTTTCAGATTAGAAGAGTGGTACCAATGCAGCAGTTGAGCTAATAACGCATCGTACCTTCATCAAGTAATGATTGATTGCTTCATTGCCATCAAAAGACTGACGTCCGTCTCAGCGGATACAAGCGTACATCAAACTATAAGAGCATGAAGAAATAAAGCAAATAAATGCTGGAACAAAACATAAACTACAAACATAGAAAACATCTTTGGCCAATACATAATAACGTTAAGTAGTAACAAAATAAAAAGATTATTGTTTGTTTCTATAACCTTTTCCAGTTGAGTGAATCGTTTGCTAAAAAAATTGGGGAGGCTTTCCATTATTAACCAAATAACAGCCACTTATATTTTTAAGATAAAGAGTTGCTGAATGGTGACGAAAACATCTAAAAGAATATCGTTTGAAAGATTGAATCCTGCAATGATTTCATATGTTACCGAAATGAACAATCACCCGCTGCTTGATGCTAAAATCTCAAGAACTAGATTGCAGGTCAGTCAGATGGACCAAGCATTTTTTCAGGCACCACGAGGCTATCAAATTCTTCACTGTTTAGCACTCCAAGTTTAAGTGCAGCATCCTACAAAGTTCGTGGAAAAGAATAATTCAGCAAAGTTGCCAGATGCCTAAATAATTCTAGAGCCCTTGGAAAACCACTTCCCTAATATAGCCAGTTATTGCCACCAGTAAGAATGCTAAAATCAAGATACTGCTCTGAAAAACCGTAATAAGGAAAATACACTCAAAAGAACTCATCACCTTCAGAGTAGTTCCTTCCTTGTGGGCTGTCTTGGCAACTGCTGCAGCATTGTCGTAACCAATTTTCTGGAAAACGTGGTTTAAAAAGTAAATGTATGAGAAACACCCAAATCAAAAAGAATTTCAAGGTGAAATAAGAGAGCAGAAACTCACAGGGTTCAATGACGTGACAAGCATTAGCGACTGCAAGTAGAGCACCTGATAATCAGTTGAGGATCTAAAGGACAAAGGTATAAACTAAAGCATTATGTCTAAAGAGAAAACTGACCTCATGTAGCAATTTTGAAATTCTTTCTCTATTAGCTTGAATTCCTCTCACACAGTTTTTCTCAAAGGAGGTAGATGCATCCCCAAGTAATCTTATTGACTGCACCAATGAGTTAAAGGAACAATATTAGTGGACAAGCACATAAGTTCTCACTCATGACCAAATGAGTCAGTTGCAGGTCACTGACTGCAGAGCATACAGTAAATAATACAGGAAGATAAGATAATATATATAGGTCAATAGAGATTAAATTTATTTGTCATCTTACATTCAGGTCCCAGATATGATATTGATGATTCTGTTACTAAAGATGCATCCAAGAGGCAATGTCATTATTAACCTCGGTTTCAAAGACAAATTAAAAGAATATGAATCTTGTGAAGCCTGAATTAATTATTACTTTTATGATTGTCTTCTTTAACTGAATGTCATCACAGCATTCACAAAATTGAAACTTAAATCCCCTCCTAAAAACTCTGGAAAGTAAAATAGCCATAAAGACAGCTCTGCACAAAAACAATCATATCAATTAGGGTTTTCTCCTACCGTATAATTTGTATCTAGTTTAGAACACTTGTATAACACCAAGCTAGACTTATTCCCTGAAACTATTTATAAACAAAATAGAACCCCATGTAAATATGACTTACATGGAGGAGATTACTAGCAATCATTGGTTTGAACACATTTAGCTCAAAGTGGCCATTTGATCCACCCACTGCAATGCCAACATGATTTCCCATAACCTGCAAATTGAAGAGAAATTTTAAACTGTTTTTCCTTTTTCTTGCAAGGAAGTACCATTCTGAGTTCAGAGTAGAAAATAAAGTGAGTTTTCCATAGAAAAATATAAGCAATCATGCACATATATAAACTGTTGGTGCTGGTTTAGTGATCCATTGATCCTAAAAGGAGCAAAGTCAAATACATGAAAAGTTACCTGAGCGCAAACCATTGTAAGAGCTTCACACTGGGTTGGATTAACCTTTCCCTGAAAAGGAAAAATCAGATCGCACAGCAATAATGTTAGTCCTGTGACCCACAAATTTTTGGTTCATAGGCGAAAAAGACAGGATAAAAAATTTACTGGCATGATACTGCTGCCTGGTTCATTTTCGGGAAGAATGAGTTCACCGAGGCCACATCTTGGACCACTAAGCAAAAAAGAACAGTGTAAACTCCAAACTCAAGCAATAAAATACATAAAGAACATCAGAATAGAATTATAGAGCAAGCATACCTACCTTCCTAAGAAGCGTATGTCATTGGCAATCTTCATCAAAGAAACAGCAACAGTGTTGAGTGTTCCACTGGCATGAACAAAAGCATCATGTGCAGCCTGGAGAAGATGAATCATGTTAGATTTGAACTCGGAACATGAATTTACTATTGGCTGATAGAATGAAATGATCATTGATTGATTGAAATCATAGAAGCAAAAAGTAACATTTGATGACATTAATGAAATAGGAAGATAAAGAATAAAAGCAAAGGAATGGAGATGAAAAAAACTTGCCAAAGCCTCAAACTTGTTTTCTGCTGTAACAAATGGTAGGTTTGTTTCATCAGCCACCGCTGCAGCTATCTTTTCATCAAAACTGGATGAAATGCAAAATATCAATAATTGTTAACGAACAGAAATATTTAGATAGGCATCAGTCAAATTACATTTCACATAGTTTTGATGGTTCAAAATTTTTCATGCATCTATTTAAAGGAACAAAATTGATTGGACAGGAGGTTTATGAACTAGACTGTAATGCCCTCTGGGTCATTTGTGCAGGCATGTCCACGTTAATGCACAGAAAATTGCATCTGCCAACCCACAAACTTAAGAACCTTCTGTACTTCAATGAAAAAGAGCAAGAATTTTTAGGCATCTAAGTATGTTCTAACAAAATAAGCACTTGTCAACCAGCAAGTGACACACAAAAAAAATGTATCTCACCGTTTTCACTTTTCTTTTTGCTTCTGTTCCTAAGCAAACAACATTTACATGCACCTTTTCCTTTCTTTCTTTGGTATAGGATCCAGGAAAAGAAAAATGCATTCATCCTACCATATACTCAAAATTACTGTAACAATTCTTTCATGTCAGCATTAAAAAAAAAAACTGATTCTATGATGCCAGGTAAGTATAAAAAGTCTATTAAAGTGGACATCATATAAAAACAAATAAAGTGGACATCATATAAAAACAAACTTTTTCAATTATCAATTTGGTTAGGTTTTGTGGTTGGAACTTTACTCAACACAGACACAAAATTAGTACTTCAAGCCTTTGGAAAATGTCAAATTACATAAGATATCAAAACAGAATCTATGTGAGTGCGGCTTTATGAAGGCCATAGATACCCTTTCTTTGTGTTCAATCCAGTTCCCACAGCAGTTCCACCTTGTGCAAGCTGCATAAGCAACAACATATATTAGAAATATGTTTCAGAAAAAGAAAGGATCAAACAAAGAAGACCATAGTATAAAATTTGGTGTTTGTCCACCTGATAAAGCCGGGGTAGAGTCCAGATGATTCGATCAACCCCATATTTGACCTGCAAACAAGGGAAATGATTTTTGAATTAGTGAAAAGACATAAACGGCAAGGAAATTTTGAGAAAGCCTTACAGGAAAGACAACTGACTTGTGTGGTATAGCCACTAAATTCTTGCCCCAACGTCAAAGGTGTAGCATCTTGAGTGTGAGTACGGCCAATTTTGACAATATCCTTGAACTCAATAGACTGTATAGAGCAACAGGATTATTATCATTCCTAGCAACCAAGGCAAGAATATGCACATAAGCATAAAACTAAAGACGTAGACTAAAACAGATCCGGTAAACTTATGAACCTACAAAGACCTTGGCCAAAACACTACCTGGATAGGTGAAAGATCATTGCTTTCAACAAAGAAAGAGGTGCAACTACAAATTTGTCCTTCAAAAAAGATGCATAAGAGTACAAACACAATTCTTGAAAAGAACAATAATGAAGATGAAATGACGTTTCTAGTAAAATTCAATTGGATTAAACTATCAAATGTTTCAAATTGCTACAACTATAAATTAATGTGTAAATTAACTTCAGCATTTGAAAGTATCTGCACCCAATCACAAATAAAAAATTAAAGATTTATAAAAGAGAAGTTATCAGGTGCCAAATTTCATGCACGTGATCACTACCAAACAATGTAGATATCTCATACAGTTGCAGATTTAGCAACAATATCGTGGCATTAAGATAATACTATAAAGAACAAAGACATGCTACACTCAACCATACAGTGGAAATGCTAGATCCATACGCACAGAATGAAAAGAAGTCAAGATAAAATATATACAGTAGAAAGCAGCAGATGTATCTATTGGTACTTCAGTCAATGAGGTTTGAACCTTAGCATGGAGTGTATTTTGCAAAATTTTCAACTTTGGTAGTAATCTCGAATTTATTTCAGCTGCAGCTGCGATGTGCATCACCTGCAAAGCAAGAGGAAAAGGGATCAAATACTTCATATAGATGGTTTCATTTGAGTTCTGCATAATATTTATTTAAGATGCACTCAATTTTACTCTTGAGAATGGATCATTCAGAGACAGTGGACTGTCGTGAGGTAAGAATGCAAGACAAGACTTTATTTATTTAACAATAACTTAAAATACATATCATGCTTACAGTTGGGAATGTGTCATTAGAAGACTGTGATCTGTTTACATGGTCATTTGGGTGTACAAACTTTTCACCACGCTTATGTCCAAGGATCTCAGCTGCTCTATTAGCAATGACCTGGAAAATCCATGACATAGAGGATAAAATCATAATATATACATACATACATATATTTATATGTGTGTATTTTCCTCTACTTTCTTTTCTGAAGAGTATGAAATAACATCGATACAACAAATTAGAAGATTTGTGCCAATTATAAATTACAACTAGGACACTCTTCCTGAACCAGTACATGAAGCAACAAGCTCAAATAGTAGTCAACAGGGGCTGACCTCGTTGGCATTCATATTGGACTGAGTACCACTACCGGTCTGCCATATAACAAGTGGGAAGTGATCATTTAGCTTCCCTTCAGCCACTTCATCAGCAGCTTGCATTACCGTTTTCCCTATGGATGGATCAAGACCGTATTCCATGTTCACCTGCAGCAATAACAACAAACTCAATACCCAACTAACTTACGCCACCCACAAATCATCAAATTGATAGAAGTTAGGAGAATAAAACCAACCTTGGCAGCGCATTTCTTGAGAATTCCAAAAGAACGAATGATGGGCTCTGGCATTCTCTCCCGCTCTCCTCCAATATCGAAATTTTGCAATGATCTTTGCGTTTGTGCACCCCACAATCTGAAAATGACGCAAAAACAATTACTCATAAATCCAAAAGAGAGAGAGAGAGAGAGAGAGAGAGGGCAAAATCTAGGATTTGAAAATAGCATCAACGACTAACTTGTCATCAGGAACAAGTATGGGACCGAAAGTGTCTCTCTCCTCCCTAAACCCTGTGGAATAAGATCTCCAGCATGTAGCGTAACGCAGCGCTCCGACCAACGACGAGGTAGTCGTGGACGAGCGACCGGACAGGCGGCGAGACATAATAAGCATGGCCATATCTAGCTCCTAACGTTTTCTACAGAATGTTTCAAAAACTGTTACGTATCTGCACCATGCAAGTAATACGATTGATTAAACCAAAGGTTTGAAGAAAATCGCACTAACTGCCTTTATCTATGCGGAGTGACGATGTTCGACAGAATGCCTGAAAGAGTGAAGGAGCCCAGGTTATTTTCGGGACGCAGACTTTGTTCTAAAACGAAACCACCAAAGCAGTGAGTGACTTTAGTGATGAAAATTTTGTACTTTTTAATTAAAAAATGATTATTTTAAAAAGGGAAGTTATATTGTTTGCTAAAAATTATTATGCTATTAAAAAGACTTTTGCAAATTAAATATATTATGTTTAAAAACTAATCTAAGAATAATTTTACTAATTCATAAATTTTAATTAAGTTTAAAACATACAATGTAATACCCCATGCCTGATAATAGAATCGGAATACCGAATGTTACCACACTCTTAAACAACAACAACAATAACACCCAGTATGTTGTAATACATGCATGTATGGTGTGGACGACTAGGTACATGATATACTATTTATGTACTTCATTTAATTCTGTGGACTTATCCCCTCCCGCTCACTTAATCTCTTCATATACTTACTTTATTACTTAGGCTTTTCCCATTCTCTCATTGAATGAAGTACATGTACACGAGTCCTATATAAGGACTTGGATTTTCACTTTGTAAACACACAAGTTGAGAAATAATAGAAGTTGATTCTTACTTATTTCCTTTCATTCTCTTGTTTATTTCTATTTGGGTATTTTATTTACAATACAGTAGAAATTTTATTGAGGAGCGGGGTTTGAGGAGGTCTAGTAGTATGTAACATTATCCATAACTAATAGAGGGGTTGTTTCCAAATGTCTCACATAAAAGAAAAAGAAAATAATTAAAATAAAAATAAATCAACAAAATAAAATTGAAATAAATATATTAATAAATACTAAATAAATAATAGTAACGAAAAATACTACTTAAAATGACAATAAAAATATATAATAAAATGGTTGAGAAAAAATTAAAAATTTAAAAAAAGTAATAATAATAATAAATACAAATAATAATAGATAAAATAAATAATAATATATAATAAAGTAAAAATAATAATAATTAAAAAGATATATATATATATATACACTGATGATGATGATGATTCGTCATCATCATTAACAACAACAATAATACTAATTATTATTATTATTATTATTATTATTATATCAATAAGTAATTATTATAAAAGGCAAGAGCTAAAAGATTAAAGACGACTCTCATGATCTATTTACGAGGGATCATTTACCTAAATACTATCATGCCAAAGTTTTCTATTGTGTGTTATATTCTCGGTAAATTCTAATATTGTTATATTATTTTTTTATTACCTTCCATCAATTCTTCTTAGGTCTCCCTATTTTTCTCTCACCACATTTTTAAATACCTAAAATTTTAAATTACGAAATTTTCTATTTAAATCCTTATTATTCTAGCGAAGAATATTCACTTGTCAAAAAAAATTTGAAAGAGTTTTTTTTCTATATTTTCTTAAAATCTCCTGCAAGAAACTTAAATACATTTCTCGTCTATTTTACTCTATCTTCATATCAAACTCTTTTAACAAAATAATTTGTCCATCCTCTAATACATTTCAACTCATCTAAATTAAATTTCATACATAACTTTAATATATAATCTACAATATAATTATATAAAATCCTTCATTTCTTTAAGTGTACATCTCATAACTAAAAAATAAATAAAAGTTTGTAGTACATCCATCTCTAAGTCTTCCGCAATCCTTTATGTGACTCTAGCCTTTGTCATAGATCCACCACAACTTTCTTCTAATTTTCTTTAAAATCTACTCGTGGAAAGGAAATCACATGATAAGTTGTAGGCTTAGTGGTATTCAAGCAATTTTATTTCTTATCTAATTCAATTCATTCAACCATAACATGCATAATATATAATATTTTCCAAATATAAATATCTTCATTTATTTCCAATCATAAATAGGAAATAAAATTAATTTATGAAATTCAAGCATGTATCTATCATATTAATTCATATCTAATTACATAATGATCAATAAATTTTGCAATTTAAATTTTCAATAAATTACTACTTCTAATCAATGTTACGAATATTGTACCGATATTGGTATCAAATTTGGTTTTAGTACGATACTGTACGGTATCGGTTAATATTAGGTAACGTTTCAGATAATTTTTTTAATTTATAAAATAGTCCCTGAATTTTTTTACAATTGCAAAATAGTCCTTCAATATGTTATACTGCATAATTTATAATTTTTCACAAACTTTATCTCTAAAAATCATAATAATAGAAATCTAAAGTAATAACAATTCATTTTTTTCTTAATATTATTTTCACATATTCCACATAAATAATAACCATAATTATTACTTAAAGTAAATTTTTAAATTAAATTTTATTATTAATAGAATCAATTGGATACTAAATATAATAATCTAAATCATATAAATTAAAATATGTTCATTAACAAAATATAATAATTACAATTGAATTAAAAGTAGTATAGACACCATAAAAAATTCTATTATAATAATTCTTAATTGCGATAATAAAAATAATATTATATAATTATAATTATAAATTAAAAAGATAAATAACTTTTTTCCACTTAATTATAAATTATAAATTAATTAAGTAAAAATACATTAAAATTTATTTAATAATTAAATTTTACAACATACAATTTATTAATTTTACAAAATTTGAAAAGATAAATAATGAAAAGAAATCTTTATCTATAAATCTAAATAATAAAACTTTAAAATATTTATAGGATATAAAATCCTCTCCACATGATAAACAATTAAAATCCGTAATTGTTTGTTTCGTAGAGCTGAGTTCTTTTATACACTGCCTCTATAATGTACTTACATCATAGTCTTTTAGTTGGGCAAAAATGTAACTTCTTACATTTAATGAAAGCATATGTTGAGATTTGAGAACATGTGTATGAACTAAAAGCAAAGTTGGAAAAATCTGGAAAGCTTTGTGTCTCTCATCTTTCTCAATTTCTCTCGTCTTTTTTCATGTATTACCGTCGAGGCTTGCTTTGAAAGGAGAACATTGTGTTGTTATCTTGATGGCAGATGCTAGGTTTTATCAGGTTAGACTACCGTATTTTATTTTCAACCTTATTTGCTTTGCTTGTGACAAGCAGCAATTGCAGTACGAAGGTGGAGCAGTGGCAGCGACGGAGAAGTAGATTAGAAGAAGAGACGACGGTGTGGAGTCGTCGGAGAGGAGAACTAATGTGTGTGTGTTATATTAGGAAATTAGACTATTTCTGCGTAAATAAAATGCCAGTAAAGTAAATACACACAACACAAAATTTGATAACGAAGTTCGGCCAAATTGTGCCTACGTCTCCGGAGCTACTACATACCTTTTTATTAGGGAGAAAAACAACACTTATAAGTGTTTACACTCAACACTCAACTCACTAGTGTTTACATACTCTCTCAAACCCTTACCCCAATACACCCCAAAAAATTACTCACAAAATTTACTACTCTTACTAAGAGTTAATAAATTTGCTTTGGTTTCGGATGGATTAAATGGAGGGGGGAGGGGATTTATTTATAGTTGATGAACCACCCCCTCCCTCTCTTCTTTTCAATATGGGATAACTAACAATCTCCCACTTGAAGACTGATTTCAATCTGTCTTCACACCTGGTTGATG
>JANKOE010000005.1:17605092-17620793 GCA_026284465.1 Erythroxylum citrifolium
TATCTCTGCATGGGAAGTCTTCCTGATAAGGGTATACCTAATGGAGCACGACCGTGGGCTTGCGCTGGATAACCGATCGGCCCAAGGCCTGTCAAGGCCGACCCAACCAATACTTAATTCTAATTTTTGTCCTAAGCAAAACAAGCCAGCATGATTAAAGAATGAGGAACGTATTCACCCATTCTCAAAATTACTATCCTGTATAAAATTGGAAGTAAAGTAACAAGCCTTTTATTTTTTAGGTTTATACCACCGGTAACCGAACCCACTAGGTCAACTAATCCGAATTAGGACTTTGTCACAATTAAGGCTCCTCACCCCTTTCATTCTCTTGTCCGTCGGACGAGGTGCGACAAAGATAAAGGCGAGGTCCAACAGAGATGGAAGAAGGAGGTGCGACAGAGACGAGGTCCGACAGAGATGTTTGAGAGGTGTAGGTATCGTGACAAAACAGGGTTGTTTTGTCATTTCTCACCCTTATCCGACGGACAGAGTTTTGTGTACCTGATTTTTGAAACGGATAGAAATTTTTGCCCTTATCCTCTGAAGACAAGACAAAATTCGTTGCAGACAACAACCAAACAGTAGGATGGACAGAATTTTACCGCCTTTGTTTTGAAACAGGGGATTACGTTCCGAAGAATGATCCACAGTGGGGTTGGTCACAACAAACATAAGCCTGCCAAAAAGTCAACGAACTACATCCACGTGATATTTTTTTTCCAGACAAGACAAGAGACTATAAAGTCACCAGTCCACCCATTGTTTTAGACTCTCGGATTAAAGTCACCACCCATTGTTTTAGACTCTCGGATTATAATGTAAATCTAAGTTGAAATCTCGCTGGCACGGATTATAATATGAATATTATTAGTGACATAATTTAATTATGTTAATCTGTTAATTTAATTATGTTAATCTGTTATATAAATACAATTTTATCACTAGCAATTTTAATGTAATTATATTTAATATTATAAATTAATATGTATTACTTATAAAAGAAATTAAAACTAAGTTATTTATGAATGTTAACGTAATTGGGCTGTTGTATTATATATTATTGGAGAAACAAATAATATTCAGTTCTTTTTAATAAATAGAAGTTGTAAAAGTGAAGGAGGTATGGGTTTGTGAGATCTTCTTCTACAATATTCTCATCCGGGGAAGTTGATACTTTCTAGGTTCTCCCACCAACTCTTCCCTCCCCCACCTGTCTGCTTCTGCTGCTGCTCCTTCGAGGCAGCATCTGGTTCATTCTTCTAGTTCTATGACTTGATTTTCCTTTATCCACTGTTGATAAAGATAATTTATTTTTATTAGAGAAAGACCAAAAATAAAAAGATAAAATTAAACTGATCTAAGCAAGATAGTTGGAGATGGAGATGGAGATGGAGATGGACCAAAAATATTTGTAATTGTAAATTTTAGGGATTGAATCAATGAATTGGTATTACAGTCACAAGTGAATTGAATGTGTGCATTCATGGAGTTTCATTTTGTGATGAGAAATCCACAGTATTTATTTATAGTAAACACAAGTCCGTGGAAAGAAAAGAAAAGAAAAAGGGGAATATCTAGATTAATACCGTTGCTAAGCTCAGCTATTGGACTTCGAACCGAAAATATCAGCAAGCCTCGCCTCACCTGACTGACTCTTTCATTAGACAAAGTATGCAGCAGATAACAGGAACAAGAAGTGAGATATTGGTGGCTTTTCCTTCAACAGCAGGATGTTTTGGATCTCCCGAATCTTTCAGGCCTCGCCACTTTCCTTCTCACCATTTTTTCTCTCCTTACTTGTCCAAAGTACGTATCTTTCTCTTCTTTTTTGTTGTTTCGTGCATTTCTTTCTCTGATCTGTTGTAGTTGCATGGGCTCCGTATTTATTGTGAGGAGGTAGAAGTTTCATTTAGGGGAATTGCGAAAAAGAACTTGTAGGTCCACTGAGGCTGGAATGGATTTGTTTATCATTGATTGTATACTCAGCTGCACTCTTACACTATCTTTTCTGTTCTAGAGATGCCCCTCTTTTGGCTTACGAAAGCCAGGAACTGGATTTGAGAATTGCCGGGCAAGAAATTTAACTGTGAGAGCATTGGATGGTCCAAGCAATTATTCCGCTCCTGTTTCTCCTCTTGAATTTGAATCCCACGTAGGCCAGCTTTTGGCACAAATTATGCAAACCCATCCTCATTTACTCCCTGCAGCTATTGATCAGCAGCTTGAGAATCTTCAATCTGATAGAGAATCCCAAAAAGAACTTACTCCTTCACCTCAGGATGTCCTCTACAGGTTAGTACTTACAACTTTCATTCTTCAAAGCAATTGGCATCAGCTCTTATTGTATCTGGCATGACTCTTTATGGAAGCATGGGACTTTCTAATTTTATTTTTATGCTTTAATTTAACAAACAAATATTATCGGGGTAATTTTTGAATGTGTATGTTGGGTGCCATTGTTAGATATGCTGGATGACATTTTGGCTTATGCAGGACAAATTTTGGGGGATATTATGACACATATATGAGGGATAAACTTGGACAAAGGTCCAATTACTCGAATGTACATTTGTTGTCTTGCTTTACTCTCCATGTAAATGAGCTTAAAAAATGCATTTAGGGCCAGGACGTATGAGGTTGTGGACAAGAGAAGATGGGTAAAGGTCCATTTACTTCATTGTCTCTGGTAGGTCTTCAATAATATGGAACTTATGGTCATAAATGTGAGCTTTTTAATCTATCAAATGGTGGTGAAGCTGACAAATTTTGTGCCATTAGTGAGCCAACTTTGGAAACAAGTTTTTATCTCATCTGAACCCTTTTTTGATTGAGAAAATGTTAGGTGTAGCTTCATGGTTTTGCAAGTTAATGTTTTAACAGGGACATGGGTGATTTTTATCCATATGGAAACAATCTAAAGACTACAGTGTTTGTTCTTTAGTTTATTGATTATTTGGAAGATCTTATATATCACAGAGTTTCATTTTTGTTTGCTACTTGATCAATTTTTGCTGAGGATGCATTATGCCTTAGAGTCTGTTGACTACTTTCACAGAGTGTCAGTTTAATTTCTGACCTAGAATTCTTCCCATGCTGTATCACTTTGTCCCTGTATTGACTAGTGTGGTGACGATGATCAGGAGAATAGCTGAAGTCAAGGAGAAGGAAAGGCAAAAGATACTTGAAGAAATCATTTACTCCTTGATTGTGCAAAAGTTTTTAGACAATAGCATCTCAATGATTCCAAAAATATCGGCAACCTCGGACCCTGCCGGACGGGTAGATTTTTGGCCAAACCAAGAGCAAAAGTTGGAATCTGTTCATTCCGCTGAAGCCTTTGAAATGATACAAAGCCACTTGGCTCTTGTGCTTGGAGATCGCTTAGTTGGCCCACTTGATACTATTGTTCAAATTAGTAAAGTCAAACTTGGAAAGTTATATGCAGCTTCTATAATGTATGGATATTTCCTCCGCAGAGTTGATGAACGTTATCAACTTGAGAGAACCATGAACACTCTTCCAAAGGGTTTCAGGGAAGGCCAGGGAAGTCAAGATGCAAATATAGTGAACCAGCTCTGGGATCCAGATTCTTTGATAAGGATTGCACCCGACGATGAAGGCAATATTGATGAGAGCTTCATGGATTCTGGAGTAGGAAAATCATATAGGCTAAGATCCTATGTGATGTATTTGGATGCCGAGACACTTCAGAGATATGCAACCATAAGATCCAAGGAAGCTATTTCCTTGATTGAAAAGCAAACACAAGCACTATTTGGGAGGCCTGACGTAAGAATTGCGGAGAACGGTTCACTGGACACAGGGAGTGATGAAATTGTCTCAGTTACTTTCTCTGGATTGACAATGCTAGTACTAGAGGCAGTAGCATTTGGATCATTTCTGTGGGATTCAGAAACGTATGTTGAATCAAAATACCATTTCTTTAGCAGCTAGAATTACCTGTTTACCATGGAACCATGTAAAGTATCATTTTGCTATGATGTATGGTGGTGCATGTTTCTGGCAGCTCCCCAATATAACGAAGTTCTTCAGCTCTACAATCTCTAGGACATTCTGTTAGCAATAATTGCAATGACAACAAAGGAATCCAGATATTTGTACATTATCCTTTCCTATATGTGAAGAATGGAGTTAGTACAGGTTGTGTATCCTGTAAATTCATTTTGTAGCTGATACAAGCTGAATTCTTAATATTACTAGTATACGTAAAGGAATTCAAGTCTTTACTGCTAAATCAATAGTTACTTGATCCTTGATCACACATGTACAAGCACACAAGGATGACTTTGTTATAACAATTTTTCATAGAGAATTAGAGGATTTGGAGAGAGGGATAGAAGAAGAAAATGGGATAATCTTGATTCTTCATATTCGTCCTTTCCAGAACTTTATGGAAGAATTAACACCTAATACAAAGCTGACGCGGGTTATATTGTTATAACTCAACTATTTAACCAAACTGAAATGGTGAAAAGTGAAGCCTCCATTACAACGCCACTTTCTTCCTCTTCATTTCCTGCGATATTCTGAAACACTGGATGTATGGATGTTTCGGGGGTAATGATGCGCCTCTATAACGAGTGTTGTGTGTAGGACTGTAGTTTCCAAAAATTCTCTCAGAGTCCTCTTTTTGTCAGTGTTGAACCCGATGTAACTGACCTCCAAAGCTACTTCTCTCTCCCGTAACGCTTGATCAACTGTAAGACCTTGGAATCCCTGCTACATATACGACATAAACTGGAGGTGGATATCCCTATAAGACCTCAAATGGGGTTGAGTTGATGGTTGTATGATCGGTGGTTTCATACCACCATTCAGCTATGGGGTTCCATTCCACTCCCTTATAAGCAGCTTTCCCACAAAAGCACTTTAAGATACGTCTCCAACACCTTATTGATAGCCTCTATTTTCCCGTATAATTGAGAGTGATAGTCTATAGAATACTTCAAGCTCACCCTTTATCAGTCCCTTAATAAAATTGTTTGAATGTGTGCATCAGTTGCAGATTTTATTCCAGATTTTCACTGTTTCAGTTTTTCATATCTTTGACCAAATCAGTTTGGTTTTCTATTTGCTTATTCTGATAGCAATATCAGATTAGGAGATTTTCTAGCAGTTGTTTGCAAGCTTTTGTATTTAAGCTACTGCTCTCTGAATGAAAATTATTCAATTCCTGCATAAAATCTCTTCCGGTTCTTACTCTCTTTATTTTGTTCTTAATTCTGGTTAAGTCTTACATAGAAAGCCAACAAAGTGGTATCAAAACCCTCTTCTTAAGGGACTTGTGAGTGATCAGAGTGAACTCCTCCATAAAAGGCCTAAAAACCTTTCAGTCCATCAAATTAATGGATTCTAAAACACTATTTACAGCCCTTGTACCACCTGTGTTTAATGGTGAAAATTACCAGTTTTGGGCAGCAAGAATGAAAGCTCACTTGGAGGCAAATAATCTTTGGGAAGCTGTTGAGGAAGACTACGAAGTTCTTCTATTACCTAATAACCCAACAATGGCACAGGTCAGAAATCACAAGGAGAGGAAAGCAAGAAAGTCCAAGGCAAAGGCTACTTTGTTTGCGGCTATTTCAACCAACAATCTTCACCAAAGTTATCACAATGAAATCAACTTTCGAAGTTTGGAATTCTCTCAGGAATGAATATGAAGGAGATGAGAGAATTTCCTGAGAGAATTAGAGAAATGCAAGTGCTCAACTTGGTCAGGGAATTTAAGATGCAGCAAATGAAGGAGTCTAAGACAATTAAAGAGTATGTTGACAAACTAGTAAACATTGTCAACAAGGTTGGAGTGCTTGAATCTGAGTTTTTTAATTCAAGAATTATTTAGAAAGTCTTAGTCACTATTCTTGAAAGATTTGAGGCAACCATTTCTTCCTTGGAGAATACAAAAGACCTGTCAAAAATTAGCTTGGCGGAGTTGCTAAATGTCTTGCAAGCCTAAGAACTTCCAGCCAAATTGCAGAGCAATCATGCAGGAAAAGGCTGGAACAAGAAAAATAAAAAGAAGAATTCAATGACATCAGAAGTTGCTGTCAACACTAAGAGTAACAATGAAAGAAAGAACTCAGATTGTCCTCCATGCAGACACTGTGGCAAGAAAGGCCATCATCCTTTCAAATGCTAGAAAAGACTAGGTGTCAAGTGTGCTAAATGCAACAAGATGGGACATCATGAGCAAATTTGCAAGGGCAAATTTCAGCAAAGAAATGTGGCACAAGTTGCAAACGAAAAGGAGGAAGAAGATCAACTTTTTGTAGCAATATGTTTTGCCACCAGCTCAAATGAAAAATGGTTGGTGGATAGTGGCTGCACCAATCATGACTTATGATCTGGAACTTTTAAGGGAGCTGGACACATCTCAGGTGTCTAAAATTAGAATTGGCAACGACGAGCATATTACTGTCAAAGGAAAAAGGAGCTGTAACCATTGAGAGCTACACAGGTACCAAAATTATTTCTGATGTTTTATTTGTACCGAAAATTGATCAAAATTTGTTGAGTGTGGGATAGCTGCTTGAGAAGGGATTTAAATTCATCTTTGAAGATAAGCAATGTTTAATCAAGGGTGCAGACGATAAGGAAATTTTCAGAATTAAAATGAGAGATAAAAGCTTCTCTTTAGATCTAATGGAGGAGGAGCAAGCAACCTATCCCATTACTTTAAGCAATATTGAGACTTGGCATAAAAGATTAGGTCATTTCCATCATGCTGCGGTATTGACAATGTAAAAGGCAACAGCTAATTCTAGGTTTGCCTCACTTAGAGTCTGATTTGCCAAATTGCGAGGCTTGTCAGTTTGGTAAGCAAGCAAGATTACCTTTCTCGCAATCCTCTTGGAGAGCAACAGAGAAGCTACAACTCATCCACACAGATCTGGCTGGACCTCAAAGAAATCCTTCACTCAATGGGACTAAATATTATATAGTCTTTATTGATGACTTCACTAGAATGTGTTGGATTTATTTTCTTAGGTTCAAGTCAGAAGTTGCTGGTATTTTTTGGAAGTTTAAACAGTGGGTTGAGAATTAAAGTGGCTGCATGATACAGTTCTAAGGTCTGACAATGGCAAGGAATACACATCTAAACAATTCAGTATGTTTTGTGAGGAAGCAGGAATCGAACACCAACTCACAGTTCCATATACTCCTCAGCAAAATGGAGTTAGCGAGAGGAAGAATTGTACAATAATGGAGATGTCTAGATGCATGCTTCATAAGAAAAATTTGCCAAAGGAGTATTAGGCAGAGGCTACAAATACTTCCGTCTTTCTACTAAACAGGCTTCCCACCAAAGCAGTAGAAGGACAGACTCCTTATAAAGCATGGTATCGTTAGTAGCCCTCCATACAAAACTTTAAAGTATTTGGTTTTCTATGCTTTACTCATGTGCAGATTAAGAGGGACAAGCTAGACAAAAAGGCTGAACCTGGTATCTTTGTGGGATATAGTACAATCTTTAAAGCTTATAGAGTTTTCAAGCCTCACATAAGGAAAATTCTAATAAGCGGGGATTTATATTTTGTGGAGAATGAAAACTGGTGCAGGAACGATGCAGGAAACAAGAAAATTGTTGATTCTCTACTGAATCAAGATGAGTTAGTGGATCACACTCCTATAAGAGCAACCAGATTGCTCTCTGAAATCTACCAAAGATGTAATGTTGCTGTTCTGGAGCCTGCAGGATATTAGGAAGCAGAAAAAGACCCCAAATGGAGGATTGCAATGTAGGAGGAGCTCAACATAATTTTAAAAAATCAGACTTAGGAGCTTGTTGATAGACCTAAAGGCTAAAAGGAAATTGGAGTGAAGTGGTTTACAAAACAAAGCAAAATATTGATGGTTTAGTCAATAAGTACAAAGCAAGGTTAGTGGTAAAAGGTTATGCTTATATTTTTGGTGTAGATTTTTCTAACACTTTTGCTCTAGTGGCACGACTAGACACAATCAGGTTACTCCTAGCAGTGGCAGCACAAAAAGGATGGAAAATTTACCAACTTGATGTGAAATCAACTTTTTTTAATGGATTTTTGGATGAAGAAATCTATGTTGAATGACTAGAAGGCTTTGCTGTAAAAGGTCAAGAGGACAAGGTTTATCTACTAAAGAAGGCATTGTATGGTTTAAAACAGGCTCCAAAAGCTTGGTATAGTAGGATTGATGAGCATTTGCTGAAATTAGGCTTTGTCAAAAGCCAAAGTGAATCAACTTTGTATGTCAAAGGTGATAAAGCTAATTTTATGGTGGTCTCCTTGTATGTTTATGATCTTCTAGTTACCGGAAATAATCTTAGACTTCTCCAGCAATTCAAGGCAGACATGCTGCACGTATTTGAAATGACTGATATAGGAGAAATGATGTTTCCTTGGAATAGAGATTAAGCAAAGAGGAAATGAGATTTTCATCAACCAGAAGAAGTATGCAAAAGAGATAATGAAGAAATTTAACATGGAAGACTACATAAGCATGAGTACTCTAATGTGCCAAAAGGAGAAGTTGTGTAAGGAAGATGGGGCTGAACGAGTAGATGAAACTCTGTACAGAAGTTTCTCGATTGCTTAATGTTTCTCGCCGCAACACATTTATGAATTGTGTTATCAAGGTTTATGAATTGTGCAAGTGAAGTTCACCTTAAGTCAGCCAAAAAAGTTGTGAGGTATGTACATGGGACCTTAAATTATAGTGTCAAGTTTAGTGCTGATCAAAATTTCAAGTTGCTTGGATACTCTGACAGTGACTGGGCAGGTTCCTCTGATGACATGACAAGTACCACAAGCTATTGTTTCAGTTTTGGAACAGGAATCTTTTCTTGGTGTTTAAAAAAACAAGATATTGTTGCACAATCAACTGTTGAAGTTGAGTTTATTGCAGCGATAACATTTGTTAATCAAGCTTTATGGCTATGAAAGCATTGTTTGATTTGCATTTGGAGTAAGGACAGAGCACTGAAGTGATGGTTAACAATCAGGCAACTATAGCTATCTCCAACAACCTAGTTTTTCATGGAAAAACAAAGCATTTTAATGTCTAAGTTGTTTTTTCTTAGAGATGTGCAAAAGGATAGGGCTGTGCTTTTGAAGTATTGCAGGATTGAAGATTAACTTGTAGATATTTTCACTAAACCTCTTTTAAGAAGCAAATTTGAGTCTCTAAGGGAAAATCTTGGAATTTGTAGCTTCTGATGCAAGATGGAGTGCTTGAATATGTGCATCACTTATAAATTTTGTTCCAGATTTTTACTGTTTTGGTTTTTCACATTTTTGACCAAATCAATTTGATTTTCTGGTTGTTTATTCTATTAGCAATATCAGAGTAGGAGATTTTCTAGCAGTTGTTTCTCAAATTCATTTGCAAGCTTTTATATTTAAGTTACTACTCTCTCCAAGAAAATTATTTAATTCCAGCAAATCTCTTCCAATTCTTACTCCCTTTATTTTGTTCTTAATTCTGGTTAAGTTTCACATACCAGAAAAACAACAAAAATTCATGCTCAATTCCCTCCAACTTCCTTTAAAAATTGATAAAGTTTGAAGCAATTCCAAATATGCTAAATTATCATACTTATTCCTTCGACAAGATGAGCATCGCTTGATATGATTCCTTACATCTTTGGATAGTCCCTTATATTAAATTAGGTTTTTTTAACCTTTTCTGTGGTGGCAACAACCCCTGCGTGCCCTTCTGTCATGTCATCATTCCCCATGGTGACAAGCTTCTTCCTAAGTTCTAGGTTGAATCTGACTATAATTATCCCGTTCCATTTAACAAGCTTTCATTCCATTCATAAACACTAGGCTCATATGTTACATCGTTCAATTACCTAATTAATTTTTGACGAGTAAGATACTGTTTCCATCTATCTTCTATCTTTTTCATCAGCCTCGCATACGCTTAGGATGTGAACATTGTCAACAACTCTAAGGTGGTGAGTCTAGATAGGGTGTCAACAATAGCTTTCTTGTAACATCCCGGTACCAGCGGGAAGGGTAAAATAGTAAATATGGGTTAACAGTGAGAGCTTAGTAATGCAATTACTTGTTTATGCATAATGTGACATACATGTATTGTAAAAAATGAATTGGTTGCACGTGGAATTATTTGTACATGCATACATTGACTTTCCCGGTATATTTGGTCTTAATTGTGAATGGGGTGAGAACTATGGGTTATTGATCTTGAAAAAAATTATTTGGAGAGTGTCAATATTGCTTTTATAATATTGGAGAATTTTAGGAATTTTTCTGAAATTTTTCAGGGGTAAATCTCGGACTAGGAAAAATGCTGAGTGGCAGACCCACTGAAAACCGGTATTAGAATTTAGTGCCTATGGTATTGAATTATGGACATATGGTTATAGGAGGTCTTGACAAGTGGTATTTATTGGAAATTGGGTTTAGAATTGATTATTTAGGAAGGATGGATGAGAGCTTGACAAGTGGCATCATCTTGGCCATGTCTTTTATTAACTTAATTGCTAAGTATACATTGAATGGAAGCCCTTTCTTGCCACTCACGACCCTCACTCTTTCAAAAGCCTTTTGGGGATGAATTTTAGAGAATTCTCTTCTCTTCTTTGTGCATCATCTTCCTTCTCCTTCTTCTTGAATTTTTGCTCACTCAAAACCTAGTTGTTATCTCTTTCTTGCTTTCTTGCCAACTTGCCCTCTCTTTCTTGCTTATGAGAGATACATCTCTACCCCCTTTAGAGAGGATGATCGATGGTCATGGGTGAAAATTAGGTCTTGGTGTATGTTTGAAGAACTTGAAGAGTGATTGCTTAATCAAGTAAGTTTTGCATCATATGTTATGGGTATAGCACAAATTGAAGCTAGCATGATGAGATGATTGAGTGTTCTTTGTGTATGTGTTTACCTTGATATTCATAGACATTCATATTGTATTTTAAGTGTGTATGTAGAGCCTAGTGCATGGGAATACATTGAAAAAGTTAGAATTGTGAAGGATGGAGTGAAAAAGGGATTGAATGAGTATCCATATGGGTATACCCTGTTTTTGAATGTGCTATGTCTTTGATTGTGTTTAATGATGGATCATGACATGGTTGTGAATTATAACTTGAATTAAATTGAGTATTGATTGATGGGAGAAGGAATAGAGATAATGATCTAATTATAAGATGGATTAGATGAGTTGAATGATTGAAGTAAAATCTGGAAATTTGCAAGCAATGGATCTTTGTGTATGCTTCAAGTGTATAGTCATAACTGGTTCTATAGTTGTCCAATTGAATTGAGGTTTGGTTTAGGTGAAAATAGAGGAATTGGACTACCTTGCTTCTGAAGATGATGATTGTGAAATTGTCTTGAAGTGTCCCAAAAGTTGGCATGAAGTTAGGGAAATTGAGTGTTGGAGTTGGTATGTGTAAATGTATAAGCTTGTGGTACATGTTAAGTGTTTTTGCTTAGATAGGAAATATGCATTGGGTATGGATGTTTTGAGCTATTCTTGAGGGGTATATGAAGTATTCATGAACTTGGACAAAATGGATATGAATTGTATAATGATTGACACATAGGAATGAATGATTGATACATAGAGTTTAGGATTGATGAATGATGAGATGAACATAGATTGGTGAATAAAATGAGTTGGGAATTGAGTGCGTATTGTAATCTAATTGATGTTAGCATTGCTATGACATGGTTTGATGTTCAAAGAAATGAATTTGAGATGAATATGGGTATGTTTGATGATAGAATAGGTGTTGGAAGCTTGGAATAGGCTTTGGAGAGTGTATTGGGATTGGGTGTCCGTTAAACGGACATGGGAGTCTGTTTAACGGACTAGTTCGGGTGTAAAAACACCCTAGGGGTAGTGTGTGTCCGTTAGGCAGACATGGGTGTCCGTTTAACGAACTGTCTCGGGTGAAATGAGGTTGTTTTGTCGATGCATGTTCGTTAAGCGGACATGCCTGTCCGTTTAACGGACAGCCTCGGGTCAGTTACTGTATATCGCATTTTTGACCAATTTTGAGGCCGAATCCCACTTTGGGGCCACTAATACGAGTTGTAGATCTTGATGTCTTCTTTAAAATGGCATAAGAACAAAGGGAATCCGAGTTGTGTAGAAAAGGTTATGGCATTCTCTCCAAACTAGGTCAAATTGGAAATCAAGCATGAACTTGGTTGCTTCTTTTGATCATAACTCCTTCTATAGAAATCAAAATGACTTGATTCTTGTGGAAATGGATTCCTAATACATTTAGCTACCTCTCCACAAAAAATTGTATGAATTGGAGTTAAATAGAAAGAGATTGATCAAAGCCAAGTGTGAGAGTTTGTTAGAACCGTATTAATGGGAGTAGTTTTTTTGAACATAGGTCAATGTTTTTATCATAATTGGACTTATAGGATTCTAATTGAGATTATTCTTTCTTTGAAGTAAAGTTAAGATATAGGGCTTCAAATGGTACGGAGAAGTTAAATTGTGATTCACTTCCTCAGATGATCGAATTGTAGATGGAATCGGGGTTAGTACTCTTTAAACCGATCATCACTGTTTGAGGTATATCTCTCAATATACTGAGCTGAATGGAGTGATTCTTGTGCCAATGGAATCATAAGACATAGGGGACCATTTTTCTAGAAGAGAGTATGCCTTAATTATTGCATCTTCACTCTCTATTTTAGTGTGATTCATGAGAGATCCGAAAGCATGATTTTAGCAATGGATGAGTTTGTTTTGAGAATGGCTTTGCAATGTAAAATGAGGAAATGATACCCGGGATAGTCATGCATGTATTGTACATCTTTTATGTCATTCATGTGCATTCTTAAACATTGATACTTGTGCAAATTGTGAATTATATGTCTGTTATTTGGTTATAGAGGAGCGACTGGAACGTCAACCCTCAGACGTTGCCGGACCTTCCAGACGCTAGCTTTGGGAGCAGCTGTGAGTAACCTAGATGATTTGCTCGATTATTATATGTTTATTGTGGCGAATAATGGTGGGATTGTGACTGTTTATGAATGTGGATTCCAGACAGAAGGTCCGATGAAATGGGAGATATGACATAGAAGTGTTTATAATGCGATGGGTTGTGATTGCTGTGAATTTTGTGAATTAATTGCTTTTGACATAATAATTGTGTTCCATGCATTCCATTCATGAATGCATAAACAGATAATGGCAGTTGGATCTGAGTAGCCACCGCTAGAGCTTAAAGCTCAACGAATGAAAACGAGCCTCGAGCTCGAGAGTGATTCAGAGTCATTGACTCAACGATTAATGAGCCCGGTATCCAATGGATACGGGACAGTGCAGGCACTCAGCCAACATTGTAATAATTGAAAAAGGGGTCTCATAAGCATTTCATATGCATCTTGTTAAAAGTGCTTGATTGATTGAAATGTGCATTGATCTATGTGTATATGGGAATGTGATAATTGTGTTCAGTGCGATATTGTGGAATAATTGTTGAGTGATTGATGTGTGCTTGCTTAGAGTGACCCATCGATGATGGTTAACTCATTGAGTTCACAAAACTCAGCAAAATTACGTCATTGTTTTTCAGGATCGATAGGCGACTTTAGCTTTTTGAGTGGCTCCACTACCGTGTAGACTGAGATTGAAGTGAAGTCATGGCGCAAAGGTCGGTCAGCTGGAACATTTTTGGAATGTTATGGTTAGCTTGTGTAACTAGTTTTCTCAACATTGTAGTACTTTTATACTAGGCTTGTAAATGACTGTAGTAAGGATCGATGTCACTGTAAATTGACTTGATTTTAAGTAATGAAATGAGGAAACAATTGGTTGCAAAATATTGTGAATTTCATATTGATGCTTTTTAGGTAATTAGTAATGTGATGCCACGTGGAGTTAGTATAATGATTGATCGTAGTGTGCCTTTATCGTGAGATATGTACCGGAACGGCCTCCGAGTGTTCCGGTGTGTACTCTGCGGTGAGGGGGCGCTACACCCGCCGAGAGCCATGAGTTACATAGCTTGAAACTGTCGTGGTTTAGGCAACCACCAGACAGTTCGCGCTCTGAAGGACCTAGGTAGGTTCAATAAGCCTTGCATTTTTATATTTAAGTGAAACTATTGCGATTTCTAATAAGATCGAAGAAATAAAAAATATGTTGAAGTATGATTTCTGTTTCTGTGTTGACCGGCTTGGCCGTAGTGGCGGTCTGGCCTTGTTTTGGATGAGTGCTATTTCAGCTACTATTACAAGCTATTCTAACAACCATATTGATATGATTATTGATGATTCGAGTAATCCCAAATGGCGTCTTACTGGTTTTTACGGCTTCCCCGATTATGCTAAAAAACATGCTAGTTGGGAGCTCCTTCGCTCTCTTTCTCGCCTGCATACCATGCCTTGGGTTTCCTTCGGAGATTTTAATAATCTTCTGTCTATTAATGATAAACTTGGTGGAGGGGATTACCCTAGCTCTTTGATGGAAGGATTTCATCAATGTATCTTAGATTGCAACCTTGTAGATATTCCTCTTCTTGGATTTGGCTACACTTGGGAAAGAGGGAGAGATTCCAACTCACGTGTCTTGGAGAGGTTAGACCGTGCCTTTGTTAACAAGGAGTGGATGGATAATTTTCCCTTTTCTAAACTTTACAATTTGGTGAGTGCCACGTCTGATCATAATCCCATCAAGCTGGTGGCTGCACGTCAGTTTCCAGCAAAAAGAATTAGTCGTTTTAGATTTGAGAATAAATGGCTTTCTGAGGAGGGTTTCCTTGAGACTGTTTCAGGGTTTTAGGTGGCCAATGTTGGTATGAACATTTTGGCTCGGATTAAGGAGTGTGGCGTTAGCTTGACAAATTGGCATAAGCATCTCGGGTCTAACTTTTCAGCACACATCAAGACTATCAAGAGGAAAATGGAGATATCCCGTAACAAACACCAGTACGCTTCCCTCCAAACTCTAAAAGCTGATCTTAATTGTCTTCTTGCCCAAGAAGACATTTATTGGAAGCAAAGGTCAAAGATTTTTTGGATGCAATATGGGGAGGCCAATTCGAAATATTTTCATGCTCAGGCTTCAAAGAGCAAACGTTTGAATCACATTACTTCATTAGTGGATGACAATGGGCTGCAAGTAGTGGACGAGGAAGGGGTAGGCAATGTCATCCTCGATTATTTTAATCAGCTCGTTTCAGCGTCGGGAGGTACTGATTTCAGACATTTTGTCTCTGTTAATTCGGTGGTGAATCAGGAGGACAACAATTACCTTCTAGCTCCTATGCGACTTCAGGAGTTCAAGACAACAATGTTTGACATGCACCCGGACAAGGCTCCTGGCCCTGATGGCATGAACCCAGCATTTTTTCAGAAGTGTTAGCCTATCTTGGGAGCTGACATCTTTGACAATTGCCGAAACTGGATGGAGCAATGTGAGTTTCCGGATACATTAAATGATACGGTTATTGTTCTGATACCTAAAAAAGACAATCCTACATGCATAAAAGATCATCGGCCCATAGCTTTGTGCAACGTCATTTACAAACTTATAGCTAAGGTGATTGCGAACCGCCTCAAAACCTTGCTTCCAAGGATCATTTCTCCCATGCAATCGGCTTTCGTACCAGGTTGGCTCATCACTGACAATATCATGGTGGCTTTTGAGATTATACACTATATGAAGAACAAAGGGAAAGGGAAACATGGGGAGGCAGCTCT
>JANKOE010000005.1:17667725-17705449 GCA_026284465.1 Erythroxylum citrifolium
TCTCACCTTTCTCTTCAATCTTTCTTCAATCTCTACACAAACCCTAACCTCCATCTACACCATTTTCGAAACCTAACCTAAGAGAAGATGGAAGCTTACCTTTAACACTTGATTTCTCCTCCTTTTCTTCCTCTTTCTTCTTCTCCCTATGCTTCGGACGACTCTTCTTCTTCTTCTCTTCTATTTTACGTTTTTCTCTTCTTTCTTCTTAAGTCATACGACAACTTCCTTCTCCTCTTCTTTTAATTCATCTAACTTATAACTCACTTAAGCCACTCTCCCAAAACTACATAGTTTTGGTCATACTAACAAGCTTTTGGGCTCTCCTCACTTATGCTAATGGGCTCTCCTCTTATAAGCCCTACTACACACTAATCCATCCATTTCTATCCTCCTCCTTCTTATTCCACTAACTCTTTAAGCCCTCTCCTCCAATAAGCCCATAGCTCTCTTCTTCCATTAACAAGCCCAATACTAATACTCTAATTCTAATTCTAACACTTTAGTTTCTAATTTCCCTTTCCAATACTACTCTAAAAATATTAAAACAATTAAGAGAAAAATTTAAAGATAAACAAAAGAAAAATAAATAATGAATGAAATAAAATAAAATAAAGAAAAAATTTTCGGGACCCAACATCTTATGTCTTACTTTCCGCTTCGTCTTATTTTCTTTCGTCTTACTTTCCGCTTTTGCTTTGTCTTATTTTCGGCTTTGTCTTAGTTTGGTTTTAGCTTCCATCTCATTTTCTTGATTCGCTTCGTCTTACTTTTCTGCTTCGCAGCTTCCATCTTATTTTCTTCAGCTTCCGTCTTACTTTTTTGCTTCGCAGCTTCCGTCTTATTTTCTTCAGCTTCCGTCTTACTTTCTTCAACTTCCGTCTTACTTTCTTCAGCTTCCGTCTTGCTTTCTAATATTGTTATTATTTGATTTTCATCAAAATTATTAATCTTGAAGTCATTTTGACTTAACAATCTCCCCCTTTTTGATGATAACAAATAATCATAAATGTTAGAAAGATAATCAAGTAAGATATACAATTGAAAAAAAACTGTAAGCTATACTACACTTCTTTTCTTCTTCTTCTCTTCTCCTCTCTTCTTTCTCTTCTTCTTCTCTTCTCCCCCTTTATCTTTCTCATTATCTCCTTTCTCCCCCTATTTTTTATTTATCAAAAATCATGACCGAAGATACTTCATTATTTCTGAAAATATTTCCTTCATTTTAGTGCGAAGTAACTTGAGGTCGCAGGTTATCATCCTTCTGTTGTTCTTCTTCAAGAGCAATAGTAGTGCTATATGCATCTGAAGATATAACATTCGGTTCAAGGATTGTAGGGGCAGGAGGGTTGAGGGATAGGTTTAGTTCAGAGAGTTTAAAGTCATCAGGGTTGAGGGATAGGTTTAGTTCAGAGAGTTTAAAGTCATCAGGGCTGGGTAGTCGTGGGAATTATCTTCCAATTAGGTGTAGGACATTTCCAATTAAAGACACAGTGCTCAGGGGTCTAATGTGCATAATTAGATGCACAAGAGTCTCTATGTTGTAGCTAACATCTCCAATCCTAACAGATCTGTACTGCTCTTTTGTAAGTTTTCTAACTACTTGAGAAGATTCTTTAGTGGTTCGACGACCACAATTTCTTCTTGATACCTTCGAAATGTAATGTTGGGACCCGATATCGGAACCGGACCCCAACCGGACAAAACAGAAAACAGAAAGCGAACGAATGAATAAAAAACAAAACGAATAGCAAAGAGCGAAAACGAAAGAATAGAATCTGAACAAAAATGGGCCGAAAGTAAAAGCGAAACAAAACAACGAAGCGGAAACACGGAAAGCGGAAGAAGAATTACGGATCCGAAAGCGAAATCGAAGGAAACAAAAACAAAACGGATTCGAATTGAACCGAAAAGAATATCCGACATCCGCAAACAAAACTTCAGAAAAGTGTTGCGTTGCGTTGGAAACTCTAAGACTAAACCAATCCGAAACCGGTATATTTTTTTTCATTCCTTTTCCTTCACTCTTATTCATTTCATGTTTAAACGAAGCAACTTAGATCCATACAATTTCCTTTTTTGGAAATTCATCCTCATGCAGACCCCAATTCATAAAAAAATCTTCTTATACATTCATACATATCTCTTAACTCATCAATTTAATCAAACTCTTATTATTCTATTCTTTTTACCAAAAGACACTTAATACACATATTCATAAATACACAATCCAGCCACCCCCAATTTAACAAAAATTGGGCAGCATAACGGCTGTATTTTGCAAAACCCAAAAATCTGCAAATCAAAATCATACACTTCTATAATCACATTCAACCATAACAACCATCATCGGACCTCCTATCCGAATTTTCAACATAACCAAACACAAATCTATACCTAAACCACTTCAATACATCTCAATCATCAACACAATTCAACAAAATCATAGCCAACTACATTTCAGATCCCATCTTCATACATATTTTTTTTACAAACTCCAAAAGAAAAGACATCATCGAACCAAAATGGCATTTTCAGGCCACGCTATAACATAAATTTCAAAGAACGAAATACATAATCAACACATGAACGGAGGTCTTGACTCGCTTTCATCCGATCTCCTTCTCGATACCTGGAGATGGGGATGAAAGGGGGGTGAGCTTTACAGCTCGTGGATAACATGTTTATAAAAGAAAAATAAGCAAAAATCACTCTTCCAAAACTTTTGCCATTTTAAAATTTCACAGTAGAAAATCGGCAAAATGCTTATTTCTCAAACTTTTCAATGTTCAAATCATTCATAATCAATTTCAACAAGTTCACGGTTGAATACCTCAATTGCTCATTTCTCAAAATTCTCAAATTTTTCACAAGTCATGAACAATTCCAAAACATGAATGCAGCACATTATAAACAAAAATCAAAGACACATAAACACATCAGAATGGTTTGGGTCGGTTCAGAAACAGAACGTACTGCACATTCCCGCATAGCAGTTCTATACAGCCGTGAACAAAACATACTACACTTTCCCGCATAGCAGTCCAGTGTAGCCGTGAACTTATGGGAGTCCTTAACGGAGCTCCAATGCCACTAGCGGGCAGGCGGGCGAAGCCTAGACAATAAATGAATCAAATCTCCAAGAAAAAGTTCGGGGTCCAACAACCTTGGCAAGATGTGCTCAGATTTTGAGAAAGGATAAGTTAAGCTATATGAATTGGTCTGTAAGAAAATTATTATGAGTTAGTGTTATTGGTGAAAGAGGTCTTAGATTCATAATATGTGATATGTGAATAGGTTCTGAAATAATGACATGGTCGACAGAGATAGATTAACAGCATACGAAGTAAAAGTTGGTGAGTAATCTGAAATATACTGATGAAATAGTCAAGATTGTGTGATAGTTGAATCAGTGACTGAAGGACCTATTGAGTTATCAGTTGTGGTCATTGGATAGAGAGAATTTGAGTGATGAAGTATATGGGAAATGGAGAAGAATATGAGGAACTAATACCTCTATCGTATTGATCAATCAGATGAGAATTTCGAGGACGAAATTTATTAAGGGGGGAGAAATGTAACATCCTGTCCCCATATTAAGGGTGAGGACCCGAAATTTCAGTATATGGGAGCTCAAAGAGAGATGACGAAAATATTTACACACAAATATTGAATGTTTATTTACACACAAATATTTACACTCAAATTTAAGGCATCATGTTAGCATATTTACACACAATTATTGAATGTTTATGCATATAAAAGTGGTACATGCATTCATTGACAACTTCCTAGTACGATTGTTTTTAAATGTGATTTTATTGAAAATGAGAAGTAGAGGGAGTAGAAAGAGTGATCTTGGTATGAGTTGTGATAAGAAAAGATTTGGAAACAAACTTGGTAGTGATATGGAAAATGTTCACTGAGTGTGCTTCGGTCTGTTAGCCATAATTTTTTTCTAGTTATCCAAATAAAACGATTCTTTGTTTGGATTAAACTAGAAACATATGGCTACATTTCTTATGCAGACATCGAATTTCAATTCTGTCTTTAAGAGTCTCAAAAGTTCATGAAGTTGAGAACTGGGTGCAGTATATTGGTGGATGAATGTAAAATTCATCTTCAGACTTTAGTGGGAAATTTTGGGATTGATCTATATAGATTTTGGCAAAGTTGCTTTCTTGAGAGTTGTAGATCTTTTTGTTATCTTTTCAAAGATATATAGTATGGAATTTTTGGACATTTGAGTCGAAAGTTATGATCTAAGAAGTAAGACGATGCAGAAGTAAGACGATGCAAAAGTAAGAAGGAAGAAAATATCGTCTTAGTTACTATTCATACCTATCGTCTTAGTTACTGTTCATACCTATCGTCTTAGTTATTGTTCATACCTATCATCTTAGTTACTGTTCATCTTCTATTTCTGTTCCATTTTTTATCCTTTAGAAGATAGAATTCGTCTTCAAGGTCTTCATGAAAGTTGTAGATCTTGAAGTTCTCTTTCTAATCATTCTAAGAGGATCTTATTCCGACATCTGTAGCAAAAGTTATGGCAATTGTCCCAAGATAGGTTCAGTATGATTGAAGATAAAACCAGATTTGATTCTTTGGCCATAACTTCTTCTTTAGACACCCAATTGACTTGATTCTTGAACCATTGGACTCATAAGACATTGCTCTACATCTCCACAAAACATCATATCCATCTGAAATGAAGTAAGAAAGATTGAGTGAAAAAGGTGGGACGGGTATAGTGAGTGTACTCTTAAATAGTATGAACTGGTATTATTCCACGGAACATACTTCAGTATTTTGATGATTTCTGGATCGATAGAGCTCTAAATGAGATGATTTCTAATTTGTGGTAAACTAGAGACATGGTGCTACAAATGGTATGAAGAAATTGGAATCTAATTAAGTCTCTAATATGTTTAAATTTCATATGGAAGTTGGGTATAGTATACTGTTATGGACAAGAGCAGTCCAAAAATGTTTGAAGTATATCTTTTGAATCTCTAAACCAAATTGAATGATTTCTGTGGCATTAGAAACCTAAGGCAATGGGGGAAATTTTCTAGAAGAAAGTGTTATGTTAGAATGTTTAAGGGTATTGTTGGCAAGACACTTATGTATAAAGGACATAAGGCATAAATGGAAGGGCAAATGGGACAATTCTCAATCATTAGGGGCATAATTGGAAGAAGAAGTGTTGCCTTGCTTATAAATGAAGAAGAAAAACGTGAATGTAAGGATAAGCAGCAAAGAATAACAAAAATGAGTAAGAAAGAGAAAGAGAGTTGGTGAATTGAGAGAAAAGAAAAGCGTTGAGCTAAGGTTTAATTCTTCTTCATCTTCAAGAAAGATTTTGAAGTTGATCAAGAAGAGAAAAAGGAAGAGGAAAGAAAGAGCTTCCATTTGAGCTAAAGATCTCTTCATTTGGTGAAGAATAAAGGTAAGATCATTTTGAATCTTTTGGATTTTTGGAAGGATTCTAGTTTTGCATTGTGGGATTTTAAAGTGGATTCCTATTGAATGAGATTTGGTTTATTTTAGGGAACCAAGAGAATCCTACCCAAGAACAAGGGAAAAGACAACCTTGACTTGGAGTTTTGGAAGCAAACTAGGTGGGTAATATATCTATGGTTATTGTGTAAATAGGCGATGTGCCTAGGTGTGTGTATATGTTTGAATTGCTAAATTGTGAATGGGAATTGGATTTTATGAGATCATATGAGGTTAGAAAAGAGATGACGAGAAATGGAGTTATGATATAGAGTAACCAAGTGTTCTTGAGGTGTTAGCTTATGAATAAGCTAGACACATGCAAAGGGTAAAGATTGAAAAGGGAATTTAAAATGATCATGTACAAATGAAGTGTAAATCTAAGTTCAATTAGACATATATGAATTATGAAATGGGAATGAGCATAATATGTGTTCTAGAACATATACCCGGGATTGTCATTGAGCATGCATTGTACATAGTCCATTTATACAATTGTGCATAAATAAATGCTTATACGTATGCAATTATTGATGAGTGTGCAATGTGTGTCTTGCATAAATGGGTTGTGCAAGTCAAGTGTCCGCATTCAGGCGTTCCCAGAATTTGGAAGAAAATGCTAATCTGGAGCGTACTCTGAGTAGACCGAGATGGTCTTACTTCATTGTTTGTTATTTGAACTTTTGTATTAATTGACTACTGAATGATTATGTAAATGTGATTGATTATGTTAGTTTCCGGACAAGAAGTCTGATGATTTGTGATGTTTGATTTGAATATTGAAGTACTATTTGAATGTGAATTGGATGTACTTAAGGCGATTATTAAATGTGTTCTAATGTGCACTTCCATATGAATGAAAGTGTGAATTCTCAACTAAATGTTGAATGCCGGACTACGGTCCGATGATATATGAATATGATTGAATGGGATCATGCAAATGTGATTGATTCATTCCATCTCATGAATGCATGAAACTTAATGGCTGTTGTGACCAGAGTAGCCACCAATCAGAGCTTAAAGCTCAACAGGTGAAAATGAGCTTCAAGATCAAAAATGAATCAGAGCCTCAGGCTCAACGTTTAATGAGACCTGTATCTCCCAAGCGGATAAGAGACAGTTGTTAATAAGTCTTATATGGGACAGTTTAGGCACTCGGCCACAACAAATTAACAAATAGAAAGAGAGTCCTATGTGCAATGCATATGCATAATATGAATGATTAAGTGTATTGAATGTGAAGTGTGAAATTGAATGTGAAATGTGAAATAATGTAAAATGTGAATTATGTGTTATGTGAATGGGTGAGCCATCGATGATGGTCACTCATTGAGTTCTCAAAACTCACCCAAAAATTGCAATTATTTTTCAGGATCAGAAGAATACCCTGTTAGGCCAACGAGAGCATACCTACAGCATTCAAGTGAATGATAGAGGTCGGGATCAGTTCGCGTCTGCATTGCATTTCTCTATTTTGTATTGAATTGTATATTCTGCAACTTTTTGTATAAATTTATATTCCGAAATGATTCAATTGTTTTGTATTTATGAAAGGGGCCCAAATGGCTATTGAAAATTTTGTTGATGGTTTTGTGTTAATTGAAAATGTTTATGAGTGAATGTAGGCTCAATTTGAGTATCGATTTCTGCATATTATGTTTGTGGTTTCAAAAAAAAAGAAAAAATTCATACTGATTTCTAAATGATTGAGTGCTCTAGCACACCACCCTCGCGAGGGCACGGATTTGGATATCACCCACGATGTCAGGTTCGGGTCATTGCGGGAGTGGGGTGCAACAATTCTGATGCGTTTGGGTTTTGTGTGAATGCAAAAGAGGTCTTGATTTTGTGTTGTTGTTTAGAATATTCTTATAATCTTTGATGAGTTTTTATGTTCTTCTTTAATAGTCTTAAGTATTTATTATATACGGAATGAGTTTGAGATCTTATGGATGATTTGAAGCATAATAAACCCCTAGGACGGTGTATAGGCTGGAAACCCGTGATGTAGTTCTCATGAGGCTTATCGGTGAAAAATTTCACAAGCCTAGGAGTCACAACAAGAACTTACTTTCTTGATTCACAGGTATAAACAATGTCTCGTACTGTAGTATTGAAATCAATTATAGGTGATTAATCCAAACATAAATACTTCAACTTCACTGTGACTAATTCAAACTTAATATTAACACAAGAAATTCATAGGTTTAATAGACATGACAATTCTTTTCATAATAAACTCCTATGATGATATATAGGCTGAAAACCCATAATGCAGCTCCCGTGAGGCTTATCAGTGAAAAATTCCACGAGCCTAGGAGTCATAGTAAGAATTTACTTTCTTGATTCACGGGTGTAAACAATGCTACGTACTATAGTATTGAAATCAATTATAGGTGATTAATTTAAACATAAATACTTCAACTTCAATATGATTAATTCAAACTTAATATTAACACAAAAAATTCATAGGTTTAATAGACATGACAGTTCTTTGCATAATAGACCCCTAGGATGGTATACAGGCTAGAAAACCACGATGCAGCTCCCATGAGGCTTATCGGTGAAAAATTTCACGAGCTTAGGAGTCACAACAAGAATTTGCTTTCTTGATTTATACATGTAAACAATGCTACGTACCATAGTATTGAAATCAATTGTATGTGATTAATTCAAACATAAATACTTCAACTTCAATGTGATTAATTCAAACTTAATATTAACATAAGAAATTCATATGTTTAATAGACGTGACAGTTCTTTGCATTATAAACCCCTAGGACGATAAATAGGCTAGAAACTCGTGATGCAGCTGCCGTGAGACTTATTAGTAAAAAATTCCACGAGCTTATGAGTCACAACGAGAACTTGCTTTCTTGATTCACAAGTGTAAACAATGTCACGTACCATAACATTGAAATCAATTGTAGGTGATTAATTCAATTGATTAATTTTTAGGGGATGTTGTGTAAAGTTTAAATGTTCTGTAAACTTAGGGGACATGAAGGATATTAACAATGAAATCACTTTTTTAAATTAACAGTTTTGTATAAATGAGTAATGTTGATAGATCTTGAATGTATAGACGATTAACACCTAATGGTACCATTAATCCTGAGTTTGTTGAGGGAGTTGAAGCTTTTATTCATTATACATGTTCTCAACTTACATATGTTAATGGCCCAAAGATCATATGTCCATGTAAAATGTGCAAACATATTCGTTTCCTTTATATTAATGAAGTGAATAGTCATTTGCTGATAAAAGAGTTTGTTCCAAATTATTTTGAGTGGACACGACATGGGGAGCCATTAATTTGCAACACCTCAAGGGGTAATGAAGTAAACTCGTCAGTAAATGTGGATGAGTTTGAAGGTGGATTGGATTTAGAACAAATAATATGGGTGTAACTGAAAATCCTTACATACAAATGGTTTATGATGTAGCTACCTTTCAGGAAAATGTACAAAATCTTGAAGAAGAGCCAAACTCACATGCAAAACAATTTTTTGACTTACTATACTTAGGTAACTAAGAATTATGACCAAATTGTGAGACAATGACTCAATTGTCTTCCATTGCTCAGATATTGAACATAAAGTCTGAAGGGCATATTTCTGATCATAGTTTTGATAAAATTTCTGGATGGTATAATGAATCATTGCCTCTTGGTCATACAATGGTCAATAGTTTTTACAATATGAAGAAACTTATTAGGGGTCTTGGTTTGCCTGTTGAAAAATTGATTGTTGCAAATTGAGATGTATGTTGTATTGGGGAGATGATGTGGAATTACAAGAGTGCAAATTTTGTGTTCAATCTAGGTTCAAGTCTAGAAAGCGTTTTATGAAACAGAAATTAGTACCCTAGAAGTAGATGCATTATTTCCCGCTAACTCCAAGACTTCAAAGGCTATATGTTTATGATGTTACTGCATCTCACATAAGATGGCATAATGAACACGAATAGAAAGATGGAATAATGAGTCATCCATTAGATGTATTGGCATGAAAATATTTCAATAACACCCATTATAAGTTAGCAGCTGAAAGTCAAAATGTTAGGTTGGGATTGTCGACAGATGGATTCTAACCTTTTGGTCAATCCGGCCGACAATATTCATCATGTTCAATCATAATTACTCCTTATAATTTGCCTCCATATATGTGTATATATATGTTCTTGACAGTGATTGTGCTAGGACCTACAAATCTAAAGCATAAAATTGATGTATTCTTACAACCATTGATATCTGAATTGCAACATCTTTGGGAATATGGTATGGAGACATATGATGTATCTCTGAAACAAAATTTGTGTTGAGAGCAACTTTGATGTGGACTGTTACTGATTTTTCGGCATATGCTATATTGTCTGGATGGAGCACAACAAGGAAATTGGCTTGTCTTTATTGTGGCAATGATTCTGATGCGTTTTATCTTCCAAATGGGGGCAAAACATGTTGGTTTGATAACCACATAAAATTTCTTCCTCCAAATCATCCATTTAGACGTAATAAACAAAAGCTCATTCAGAATAGGATGACACAAACACCTCCCCCCTCTCACAAAGTTGGTGAAAAGATGTTGCAGGAAATTGATGAATTAAGGTTACTGAAAGTTACATAATTTGAAGCTAATGAAGTTAATACAAGCATTAGTAAAAAGTTTGGTTAGAGAAAACGAAGCATCTTTTTCTATTTGTCATATTGGAAAACTAATTTAATAGGTCATAATCTAGATGTGATGCATATTGAAAAAAATATTTTTGACAATTTATTCAATACCATAATAAACAATGAAGGGAGGAAAAAAGATAATGCAAAATTATGAGCTGATTTGAAACTTTTTTGTAGAAGGAATGAGCTAGATAAAGATGCTCGCACCGGTAAATATGTAAAAGCATGTCACACTTTAGACAACAAACAAAAGAAATTTTTGTGTGAATGGTGAAAAAGTCTAAAGTTTCCTGATAGTTATGTTTCAAACTTGACAAGGTGTGTAGACACGAGGAAGTACAAATTGTTTAGGATTAACAGTCATGATTGTCATGTATTTATGCAAAGGCTAATTTCAATTGCATTTCGGGAGTTACTACCGAATAAGGTTTAGGAAGTTATAACATAATTAGGTTTGTTTTCCAAAAGCTTAACATCATCTGAAATAAAGTTGGTTGGAATGGAAAAACTATAAAGGAAATTTCCAATAATTTTGTGCAAATTAAAAGGGATTTTTCCGTCAAGCTTCTTTGATTGTATGGAGCATCTACCTGTGCATTTAGCATACGAGGCTAAACTTGCTGGTTCAGTTCAATATCGATGGATGTATCCGTTTGAGAGGTAATTATAATAAATACTTAAATTAAAGTAATAACATGTTTTAATAACAGAATTGTAATAACCCTATTCGCTAATGTAGGTATTTGCATCACTTAAAGAAAAATGTCAAAACAAGGCTAGAGTTGAACGTTAGATATGTAAAGCTTATTTAGTGGAGGAACCAAGTACATTTTGTTCATATTATTTTGAGTCGCATGTCCACACAAGAGAAAGAAAAGTTCTTCAAAATGACGATGGGGAGGAACAGGTGATGTTAATGGCAACTTATCCATTTTCACATATCCTGGACGATCATATGGACGTTCAACAAAAAGAATTTTAACAAAGGAAGAAATAGAGGTTGCCCATGGTTACATTTTAATGAATTGTCAAGAGATTCAACCTTTTGTACAGTAAGTTGAAATTGATTATTTTTTAAATTTAGTGTTATTCACAACTGAAATACATAATAATGTTTTTAGAATATACGAGGAATAGTCACGCGAGCTAATGCCCAAGAAAATACAAGATGATATCAATAAAGAAGTTGGAAGATACTTTCCTCGATGGTTCAAGAAATATGTAAGTTTCACTTACAATTATTGAAATGATTGAATTATAAGATTAAAGTGTTCAAATGGCATTATACTGTTTAATATGATAATTTCTTTTGTATAGGCCTTAGAAAATCCAATAGAAAATAAGTTCATATGTAATCTTACAAAAGGATCTTTGCGAACTGTTAAATCGTACCCGGTGTATTTCATTAATGGATACAAATATCATACAGAATACCATGGTCATAACAATAGTAAATAGTGAAGTTAATATACAGGGTAAATTGATGGATTACTATGGTAAAATTATTGAGATACTTAAAATTGAGTACCCTGCATTGTCAATAAAGCGGAGTATGATATTTAAGTGTGACTGGTTTGATCCAACTCCAAATGTTGGTACAAAAGTGCATAGTTGATACAATCTAGTTGAAATCAATCGGCGAAGAAGATTTAGACAATTTGAACCTTTCGTGTTGGAAATGCAAGCGATGCAAGTGTATTATGTCGCTTTTCCTAGTTTACGACGAGATAAGTCAAATTGGTTGGCCATTTGCAAAGTTAAACCTAGAGGTGTTTTTGAGTCACATGGAAAAGGAGAACAGAGAATTGAAAGTGAAGTATTTCAGAACGATGTTTATGAAATAAATGCATCTGTTACATATGAGAATAATGATCCTTTGAACGATCCAAATAATGAATATGTTGAAATTTCATCTAGAGAGGATAAGGAGGGCAATCGATATGAAGAGAAGCATAAGTTTGATTCTAATTCTTCAGAAAAAGAAGATGGTGATGATTTTGATTTACAATTAAGTGCTTATATCGATTTGTTTGAAACATAATATTATATTCAATAAATCAATTATTGAATTTTCAGTATATTGTTATATATTGAATTGAAATTGTTATACTTCTGGAATATTCAATAAAATATGAATTTCAGGTAACATGCCACCAAAGAGAAAACGGGATATGATGCGACCAAAGTTCAGACCACAATTTGGAGTCAGTTACTGTCCAGGTGAAGCATCACATTCTACAACTGCAACTGAATCAAATGTTCTACCACTAGCTACTACACTTGTAGATGAGGCATCACCTTTCGTACCTGTTGCTACACCATCCACCACCCCTATACCGATAGAGATATCAGGGGTAAATGATGGGATGAAGGAGGCAGCCTCCAACCTAGAGCTGAAGGAGTTGATGAAAGAACTTACTTCACAATTGTCAACAATCTGTAAGCGAAAATACATGAAAAATCATATGTTTATAATTAACTTATAGTTTTAAATTTAAAAATGATATAAAATTATTTGTTTTTATATTAGGTTGATTCTATCTGGATCGTGTTCAAGAAACATGATATTCAAATTCAATGAGAAGATTGATCTTGAGGGTTATATATGGAAGAATATCTCTCAAGCGACAAAGGATTTTTATTATCAAGAGTTTGAGGTACAACAAAATATATTTTTGTATTTTTAAATTAATTTTTATACATTAATTAGATAAATATTGTAGGTTATAAGTGCTTATCGTATGTTTTTCCTATTTTTTTGGGATTCTAAATTTGACGCCATTATTTATAAAATATAGGAGAGACGAGCTCGTACACATTATAGAGACTTTATTGGTGCGATACATAAGACTGGTGTACGACCTCCTAATATTTCTGAAGAAATATGGAGTCATTGGCATCACCCGAGGCAAAGTTCATTTCAAAACATAATTCTATCTACAGATGCGGAGGATTGGGGGGAGAGAGTCTTCCCATACATACTGGAAGATCTGTTACCTACCACGAGCATGCAAAGAGTCTAGTAAGTGTCTACAATCTACACTTATATTCTGATTTTTTTTACTTTGATGTATTTCAATTTAATTTGATGTGTAAATTTTGGAATGAAAATATGTGTATTATGGAGAATGTCAATGTTATAAATGTTTGGTGCCATATATGACTGTGTTATTAAGTTACTTTCTTTGTTTAACAGGGGGTAGATATCATAAAAAAAGAGGAAACCCTACCAAAATTTTTAAAAATTATAGTTCACTTATAACATTTTATTCTGATGCTGGAAAAGTCTATGGGCATGAAGTCTATACCCCGTCAGCTCTTTTTGAATATGCATACTCAAAAGCATGATGGTGTGTCCTTCGTCAACATTTGATGTAGAGAACTAAATGTATGTGAAATTTATGCTTTAATATTAATGTTTAATAATTATCACTTATTAACATAAACATTGCCTTCTGATAGAACAAAATACAAGAAAACATTCAATGACAGTCTCAGCAATCTGAAGATGTTGATGAGAGTCAAACCTATCTTCATGCAGTACAGACCGTCGTGGAAGGATATTCAGCTTAGGTTCATTTACGAATACATGTTATTCGCATTCCTCCACATCCAGTACAGTAGCATCTAGTAAACGATCCACATCCAATGAAGTCCATGAGCTTCGAAGCACAATACAGACATTAACAATTTAGTTGCAACAGTCGATGGACTACATAGCCCAACTCTGTAATGAAGTGGATGAGTCGAAGGGGAGGGGCATCACCTCTTCACAACAGTCAGAGCATCCACGTTCACCAAATGAATAGCATACTTATAGTTATTTCGTATGAATTAAATACTTATTGTTGTAGAAAATAATTTTTTATTATCAATTAAGATAATTTTTACTTTATATCTTCAATCAACTTTCTATTTTATCAAATTAAATGTAAAAACAAAGCAAAATATTATCAACAGATAACTGATAACTGTATAAATTATGCATCAACTATAAGATTATCAAATAAAATTAAATGCGGGGAAAGTTTTAAAAAACAATTTCAGTAAATTTATGGATGAAAAAATAAAGTTTGTCGGTAAAATCTAATCAATTTACCGACGGATAACTATGTTTCGTCGGTAATGTTAGTCGTTAATTAACCGATGGAATAACCAAATATGTCGGTAAATTTACCAACGGATAGGATTTGTTCGTTAGTAAATTTACCAACCAAAACAATATTTTCATCGTTAAATTTATCAACAGCACAAAATAACCGTTGGTAAATTTAACGACGGGAACACAAAATATTCGTTGGTAAATTAGCAACGAAAAATCTGTGATTCTTTACAAATTATTACCTACGATTGCTTCTCAATCGGTAAATTCCGTCACTAACTTAGCTTACTAACGGAATGTGTAGGTTTTTCGTCGGTAATGTCCGCTGCTAAACTTCATTTTTCTTGTAGTTTTAATTTCAGCCTCCAAGTCATGCAAATACCTATCATTTCTCCACACAAAAAGCAACAACAAAATATTCCTAATAAATCACGCAATCGGCAGATAAAACACAACAAAAGCCTGCATATTTTTCACTACCAAAATCCCCACGACTTCAGTCCAGAAACTCACACAAACACAATTGCAAATCATCAATCATGATCTCCACAATTTCAGCTACCTTAGATATCCATTATCACCAAAATAGGCTTCCAAAGATGGTTACAAAAATCACCAAAAAATCTGCACACTATCTTTATTTAGATATGATGATTTTACCTCAAATAATAAATCCTATCTTCACTAGGATTTTATCTTTCTTGTAATTTTATCTTCAAGAGTTTTAACTAAGGTAAACTTCCAAATATATCCAACTATGTCCAATTTCAAATAATGCCCAAAATTAAATAATAAGATATCATAAAATATATTTTAATAGAAATGACTTTTAATATTTGAATAATGTCATCTCATAATTAAAATTTTATATTTATCTAAAAACAAAATAAAATAAAACAAGGTAATTTAAAACTAAAACTAAATAAAACACTTAAAAATATGCACATTTTTATGCATATTCAATATAAAATTTATGACAAATAAGAATTCAATGATGGTCTATATAATATTTTTGTAACTTAATGAGAAGGTGGAACGAGCTCAAATGAAGATGGAAGTTACTTTGCATCTTGCCTTCATACCCTGTCCGATAAAAAGCACCAAAAAAAAAGCTGGCGAGCTGGATGGTAGAGTTGTGTTCATATTGTTTCCACCATCTAAGGATTGGGGATTATTGGGCTTCAGATCTCCTGTGCCACTTACCATGTGCCCTCTGTACCATAAACCATCCCAACCATTCAATTGAAATAATAACAAAAAGAAAAACCTATTTAGTTGATATTTGTAATAAAAACAAAAAACAATATCATCATGTTTTTGTTTTTTAATTGTAGTAAAATATCAACATTAAATTTTAATTTAATTAGTTTCAATATATGAAATTGTATTCTTAAATTAATTAATTCTCATTAAGGTTAAAAATAAAATATACGAATATTTATATATAAATTTACAAATTAATTGTACATAGTAAAATTTTATAAACTATAAAAATTATATTAAATCATGCTAATTAATAAAAGATGTCCATCATGCTAGAATGCTTCAAAACATAATAATAGTATCATTTATAAAAAGAAATATAAATCAATTAAAAATAATATAATCATTTTACATTTGTCTAAAAACTTCATCCTCAATTTCGAGATATATTTAAAAGTTATATTAGAGTGATATTATACTCTACTTAATTAGTCGATGCCCCTATTGGTTGACGAGTGCCTTAACGGTTAGTGAATATAGTGCCTTTGATGCATATTGGAAGGCATATTGGTGAACTAGTGCTCTACAAGTAGTTATTACGAAGACTAGTTCTTAACTCTAACGGTTAGGAAAGGTTCTAACATACTATAAAGTGTTTTTTCATTAAGTTTATCATCAAGAAGTATTTAAATGTAATTTATACACATTTTAAGTATTTTTAAAATCATGTGAACATAGTTATCTTTTACGTGAGTAAGCCTCTTTAGAATTATCAAATGATAAAGAGAGATAGTTTGAGTTATAATATTTGGTTGGAGTATACTTTAGGGTCATCCAATTGAAATTGATTAGATGGTTTTCATTCTCGACTATTAAACATCTAGGAAAAAGGCTTAAATGGTTTATATTATTCCTTGGTAAAAGAAAAGCCTTGTAGAAAAAAGATATATAGTGGCTTCCGTTGGAGCATGCAGGCGCATGAGCAGCGACGAATCCAGGATTTTAGTCTTGGGAGGGCTGGCGCCTATATATATGTATATATTTTGAAAAAAATTTAGTCTGGGGGCTGACGCCTATATATATATGTATATATTCTAAAAACTTTTAATCTTGGGGGGGCTATAGCCCCTGCCAGCCCCCCCTGGATCCGTCCCTGCACATGAGGCGGCTTCTTTAGGGTCTTACATAATTCAACATATTAAAAGTATATTTAAAATAATAATAAATATTAATTAGTCATATCTTATGCGTTAAAAGTGACAGACAAATAAGATATACAAGCACTTCATATATTTGCAACATTCTAATAAGTATAGACTATTGAGTGGACATATTTATTCAAGATATCTGTTCCACTTGTTTTTTATTTACAAAATTGTCTCTTGCAATTTGGAATTAGCGGGATTTTTACTTTGTCTTGTTTTATTGTTCTTGAAAGAATAGGAGGAAAAGATGATTTGCATGTAATTGCTTTGTATTTCTTGTGTGTTTTACTGAATGTATTTACAGGTATTTATACACATTGTAGTATCTCATAAGATATTGAAGATCGTATGAGATCATTGAATATCATATGAGATACATGAAATAAAATCAAATAAGATACAATTGAAGATAAAATCAAATCTATGAGATTACATGAAGATCATTTATCAGTTCTCTTGCAATTTAGAAAAATAACTTTCTTGCCTTCTTCTCCCGCACCGACAAGAACTACATCGACGATCATTCACACCACTGACTGAAGACAGTTGTTTGGATTATAAGGCTACGTGAACGTGAGAAAAAGTCCAATGGATGCTCACAAGTAGTATCTGTGTAACATTTCAAAGCATATTTCAGTGTTGAAGTTCGATACTTTTTCTTCCTTTTGTTTGTGTTTTTGTAATTTTACCCGCGTCGCATGTCAGCATTGCAAGTGACTTGGGTATTGATTTCAGAGTAAAAAACACAAACCTCTCTTTTATTTTTAAAATTTTTGAAAAAATTTTCCTTTTGGTTTTATTTTTAAAAAATATCTTCTTTAGATTTCATCTAAAAAATAACAATAAAACATATACAATTTAAATATTATTTATATAGCGATTTAATCCAGCTCTTAAATCAAACCGAACTAATTAAATCTAATTCAAACTAATAATTTATTATAATTATATAAAATTATTAATTTAAGTAATTTTCTATAATTATAAAATTACTTTTGCCAA
Source organism: Erythroxylum citrifolium (assembly GCA_026284465.1). NCBI lineage: Eukaryota > Viridiplantae > Streptophyta > Magnoliopsida > Malpighiales > Erythroxylaceae > Erythroxylum > Erythroxylum citrifolium. The sequence continues at coordinate 17,685,418 of JANKOE010000005.1, forward strand.
GTAGATAGTAAAGTTAATCTAGTAATTAGCTAAGATTTGTACAATCCCTTATTTGTACTTCATCGCTCTATCAAGGAAAAACAATAAAGAACATGACTTGTTTTATCTCGCATCTTCCTTATTTGTTATTTCTGAAAAAACAATCCCCTTCAAAGTACATAGAGGGCTCCTACTTATAGGAAAAAACTTCCTAACTTAATGTCCTAAAGAAGAAACTAAATAAAAGGAAACAAATCATTCCCTAAAAGAAAACAAAATAAACTTAAAACGGTGTTGACTAGATGACCTTATTTAAAGGAAAACAAAAAAAGAAACTTATTAAAACATGATCTAAACATATTAGACCATATGGATCATGCCCTTCTCCTTATTTTAAGTGGCACATACTTGTCACATGGTATTTTAAGTGAGTTCTCCCAATTGGACTCCATGTGGGCCTTTGGACACTTCATGTTGGGCTTCCAGGAGTAAGACAATGCCTCTTGGACCTTTATGAGATGAAATCTGACTTAACAACATGGGCTCTATCTCTTGAAGGTCTTGGATCAAACAATTCAATGCTTGCTTCATGGCTTTGGCCCTAGCTCTTGTCATTGGGCCTCCAACATCTTGTAATGGATCTTTAGGAACATTAGACTTGAATGTTGGGCCTTTGATATGGGAATTTCATTCAGCCCCTTTCCTTGCACATTTAAACTTCCAATATGATCCAATTTCAGTTCCTAAGCCTCCTCTTGAAAGCTCACGTCCAGGCAAGTCATGTCCTAGGCTTCCTTGAGGCGGATCACAATATGCATGCTTCTCTGCTTGTCCTTCACATGCCCATGGTTCTCCATCACTTTAGCTTCCCACACCTTCGAAAGTGACCTAAGTAACTTTTGTATCATTTCAACATAGTATAGTTTTTTCTAAGACCTTTGAGAGCATTAATAATATTAATAAATCTAGTATACATGCTAAATATACTTTTACCATGCTTCATTTGAAACAATTCATATTAATACATTAGCATGCTTACTTTGCTCTCATTCACTTGATTGGTTCCTTCATGTATAACATCTAAAGAATGCCAAATTTTGTAAGCCATTTCCCACATGGATACTCTATTGAATTCATTTATTTCTTATGCACAAAAAGGATATTATGGCCATACTATTCAAGGAAACTAATCTCTTTTCTTGAGGTTTCCATTCTTCCTTTAATTTGGAAGAATGCAAGCCATCCCTAATTAACGTAGAGTAGGATGTCAAACATTTAGTTCTCAATTGTTAGAAGAAGCCATGGAATTGAAATTTGATAGGTTTAGTATAGAGAAGTTAGCTAATGTTAGAGTAGTCATATTCGCACCAAAAATGGGACCAAAAATCATCTCTCCCTTAAAATTGACATCCCATGTACTAATAATTAAGCAGAATGTGAAGGTTTGGTAATTAGAGTATAAATTCTAGTTGATCTTAAAGCAGAGAATTTCTAATCAAAGGAGTTTCGCAACTAGTGTTACACCAAGTGGTAGGAGAATATAAATGTATGAGTTTAAATTTATCACCTTATTATACTATTGATGTCCAATTGCTAGAATTCTTTAATGATGTAGAATTTTAACATATTCAGTAAAGTGAAAATTGGAAGGCAAATGAGCCTATACCATTTGGGTTTAAAATTTTTTAAGATTTTTTCAATAAGCGTATTGTAGAACAACAAAGGTCCCACTCATCCATTTACAAGAGGTGAATTTCATTAGAATTTGTTAACATCGATCAAGAAGTCGCCTGGGACTGAAGGGTGGGGATCAAAGATTTTTGAAAAAATCCTAGCAAGAAAGTGACTTTCAAACTTAAACAACTAACACTCAATTTTATGTTAATTAAAGGAATTGTGTTTCTTTAAAGTAATGACAGACTTCTTTTAAGATATTTTGGGATGTTTGAGGCATTAACAATAATGAGACAAGTTTAAAAAGGGGTATGTGGAGCAAATCAATATGGAATAAAGATAGAGACGACTTATACACTACCATAGATACTATTGGCCTACCATCTCAAAAGATTGTATATCATATGCTAGATGCTATAAATAGTGTAAAAAATATGAAAGAGTTCAGCAAATTCCTACTTCTGAGTTACATTATACAGTTAAACCGTGGCCATTTAGAGGTTAGGCCATTGATCACACTAGGAAGATATATCTACCATCTTCAAAAGGCCATAGTTTCATTTTGTTAGCCTTAGATTATTTTATTAAATGGGTGGTAGCTCAACCTTTGAAGAAGGTTGATTAAATTGATGTAGTTAAACTCATCAATGAACAAATTATTCATCAATTTGGAATCCTTCAATCGATAATATGATTATCTAAAAGGAAAAGGTGGCAAAATTTTATGATAAAAGGATTCACTGATGAAAATTCCATGAAGGGGATTTAGTGTAGAAGTTGATCCTACCACCTCAGATACAAGATAAAGAATGGGGTAAGTGGTCTCCAAATTAGGAAAGGCCATTTAGAATTTATAGAGTCTTAAGCGTTAATGCCTATTGGTTATCTAGTTTAGAAGGTAAACCTCATAAGAGTTTTATCAATAGGAAGTATTAAAAACCTTATGTACCTTTTTTTAAAATGATGTGTATAAAGGAATGAGAGTGAAATAACATTAGTTTAATATTAACATTCAAAACTAAGAGTCCAAAGATCCACCTAAAACTAGCTCAAAGTTAACAAAGTAGGGAAGTTTAAAGCTTGTCTAAGTCTAAGGACCAAAGTTTGCCTTATTAGTTAGTCAATGACACTCGGTCCCCTTTGGCTTATGGACTTATTGCTTCCAAAGGCTAACTTTTTCTTTTTGCAACACCAATGACTTCCCTAACTCCATAGTTATCCGCTTAACTTCATGAAACTCTTGATTGAGTTGTTGTCCATCCTATTAAAAGACTACTTGCTTTTCTCTAATTAGCTCCATTCATACTTAACAGTCTCTTTTTTAAAGAAACAGATTTGTTCTTTAGCTCTTGAATTTATATAAGGAGATTTTTTCCTTTAGTCTCCTTTGCATTATAGTCCATTTGATGTTGATATAAGAGGCTCGATTTTTTGGAGTACATAACTTGATCATGACAAGTTTTTTCAAAGGAAACAAAGACTTTTTCTAATTTCTCAAGAAGTCCCCTAACAACAGACGACTGAGTTGTAAAACCAACATATAATAGCATACTCCGTAAAGAACTATGTTGAATTTCAATCAAGAACTGCAACTCTTATTGCATGGTAAGTTTCAAAGATTCTTGAATGTTGACAGGTCTTCATAATTGATTATTGGCATAGTACTAGAGGGAAAGTCGGGAGAGAGATAAAAAAACTTAAGTTAAAGACTTCTTCTGAAGTTACTACTGTTGTCCAAACATCTTTTGCTTTCAAAACATAAAAGAATTTATTAAAAAGTAGTGAATTAGCATGTAGAAAGAAGGAAATCTTGTTTTAACTCTAGCAAAGTAACTTCAATAATTTTTGGCTTAAAAGAAGTCTTGGTTTTTCTTGAATCCAATTCTAAAGAAAACAAAAGAGCAAAGAGGTTTGATATTGTGTCATTTACGAGAAAGAGATTAAATAATGGAATTTTACAACGAAAAGAAAGCTAAAAGTAATAAAAGGGAGTTTTATACTAACACTAATTTCCTCAATAACTTTTTCAGATGTAGAGGAAGTCCCTTATAAAGGAAGAGTATCTTTAGTTGCAGGCTTGGTGATCACAACTTCTTTGAGCAACTTGGAGGAAGAACGAGTGGACTTCTTAGCAAAACCTTTTGGAACTGAAGTTTTAGGTTTCTTGGAACTAGAAGTTATTAAGGACTTCTCTTTAAGTTTTCTTTGAAGGAGAGGATTGGGAGTCACTTCTTTCTAAGAGGAGAGTTAGCTTTCTTCTCTACTCGCAGCATCCAAGATTTTAAAATCTATAATAACAAAAGTTAGGAAAATTTTAAGGAGCCAAGAATATGCAAATAAGATGGAATACCTTTAAGAAAGACAGAATTAAGATGAGATACTAAACTCTTAAAGCTTTTTAATCACTAAAAGTGGTAAGTTTCTGTGTCAGTGACACTAGCAGCAACAATCATGCACTTGAGAATGTGATAATGATAAAAAAAATTTTGGAGGAATTTATCGTTGATAGTGTTTGCCTCGGAAGGAACTCTTATTGAGTAGTCCAAAAATGTACAGCAGTAGGAATTTCTAGAGAAAGGCTAAGTTGCCTACTCCAAAGGTAAGGGAGATACATTTCAAAACCTAAGGTCGTAATGGAAAGGTCGAATTTTAGGACTTTATCACCACCAACAATGAAACTCTAGGATTAGTATAGGTGAGAAAAATTTTCCAAGAAACAACCAAACAAGATGATTTAGAAGTCTTAAAAATTCTTAGCCAATAAAGGCCTTTTGAAGAAGTCTTCAAAAGGATTCAACTAATCCGTAAACCTAGACTTCAGAGACAATGCATTACTAAGGATTTCATTAGAGATTTACTACAAAAACTAGTAGATAGACAAAGACCAAGAAAATCAAGAAATCTGGGATTAGACAAAGGCAAGCCTTCTCTTTCCTTAATTTCAGGGAAATAACCAAAAATCCAAAGTTGGACAAACCACACACAAAGGTTAAGCTGTTGTAAAGGGAGATTAGAGATGCATCTCTTTAAGTTCTTATAAAGAGAAAATAAAGCCTAAAGCAAAGAATTTACTAGAAGCCACCACTTTATAAAAAGGAAGGAATTCCAAACTTGGTTTGTTATTAACAGAACAAAAGATAAATCAATTTAGCAAAACACAAAAAAATATAACATGTTGTTCTTTAGAATCAGGATTTCTTGAAGAAGCTTAAATAGCAAACAAAATCTTCCCCAATTATAAACAGCTCAGTTAAAAAGAAAAACATCTGTCAATAAAATGGAAGTGTGACTAAAAGAAAATATAAAGTCTAAAATATCATAATTGCAGATATAAGGTTAGATTAATATTCTATGGAATTCCTATAAAGGGTTATTAGTCGCAGAAGGCTCTATCTCTTCCAAGCTAAATGATACAACTTATCTACCTATTTAGCCCTTGATCTACATTTTTAGGCCACGATATTAGGGATTTGGAGGCCTTAAACAAAGTGAATTCTAGAAAATTTTAACTTACTTCACCTAAACGAGGGAGTGATGGTGGAGAAGAATCAATAAGTAGGGGAGTCCTAATAGTAAAAGGCAGACCCTATTTGTGGAAATAAGGAAAGCCTTCCACAGTGTTGAAAATAAGAATTTAAATGTCAAAATTAGTGTTTTAACCAGAGAAATAGAGTTTGAGATTTTTTTTAACCTAATCATTATTAAAGGGTGAAAAAGGTTTAGATAGAATAGAACCCACTTCAAGCTTAACAACCTACAAAAAGAATTGAAGATGAAATAAATAAAAGGGATTTTTTTAGGAAAGTATCGAAATTAGAAATATACATTAGTGGCATTCAGTTCAACAAAGTTCGTTGAAGAAGAGAAAGAAGCATGCCAGGAAGAAGCCATGGTCATAAAAGTCGCAAGAAGAAAATATTAAATTCAGAAAAGAGGATAGAGACTGTTTGAGAGCTGAGGTGGAAAGTGAAGAAGTAATGAGGAGATTTTATGATAGACAACAGTCGAATTTTAAAGGAATAGCAAGAGTTTGAAATTAAAAAAAAATTATCATTTATAACGGATAGAAAATTAGGGATTTCAAATTTAAATGACCTTAATGTAATCTTTAGATCAGATATTTCTTATATGTAATAAATTGTTTAGTATTTAGAAGAATACTCATAGGTAATGTTACTTAACCTAACTTAGGGATTCAGTATGGAATTTGTAAAACCATTTGGATGGAATTCAAAGTCTAGCTTATAGAGACTAAAGGAATTTCTACACCATATATTTGTGTAGAAATATATAGGAGGCAATTGTTGATAGTCTAAAATAAATTATCCCATTTGGCCCAAAAAGTCATTCAGTCAAATGAGGTTAGCCCAGAAATGGAAGCTCAATAAATATTTAGCTAAAGAATTCATAGGAAATGAAAAATTAGGGATGTGGGAAGAAATGTGTTGAATTTGTGGAAGTTCCATGATAGGGAAGTTAGAAACATGGTGGGAGGTAGTTAATAAAAACATGGCTAACTGTATGGAAGTTAAGAGGTTGTTAACGCAAGTACAAAGGAAATTGGGGAGAAGTCTCAAACCCAAATGACTCATTTTCAAGAATTTCAAGTTCCCAATTTCACATGCGAGATGCATGGCCTGTAACATTGATCTCTGAATGGATCTGCAGAGAACGTTGACATCGGAATGAATCTGCCCAGAACGTTGCGTCTTTCCTCATTCCCTCTTAAAGGCCTTGGAAGTAGTAGAGCATGACGTGGTGATTGTGAATAGAAAAGACAAAATAACAAAAACAGAGAGGCCATGCTTCACGTGGGCTATCTTCGAAATGTGAAAAGTGAAAACCCAATAAAATTAAAAATCCCAAAATTAATAATGAAAAAGTAATACCATCTTTGAAGAATTACACCGGCAACTATACCATTGTACCAATTTCTAATTTAAGCCACCAAATGACTGCCTTCCTCATCATCTGTCAGTAATAAGCTAATGAAAAAGATCAGAGGGAGTGTGTTAGCAAATCTTAACAAAGCTATACAACTATGTGCTCTTCTTCTTCAACATCATCATCATCATCAACCATTCTGCTTCCCCTTCATCTCATCATCTATCTGACCCTACACAGCAGTAGCACCACAAATGCAAGCATTTTTTGCTGCAGCAGCAATTAGATTTCCAACATTCAGTGCATCTGGGCAGTCTACAGCAGCACTTACCACAGCTGCATTTCCAGCATTTTGGTCGCCAAGAACATTCCATGCACCTCGGTCTGCAGCATTCAGGACATCTTGGTCGCCATAGCTGCAATCTGCAGCACTTGCCAGACGTAACTGCAGAAGCAGATTTAGACCTTGGTTTTAGTCGCAGCTTTTGCTGAATCTTTTTCAGGCGGATTGCTGTGGTCATGTTTTCCATTTCATGGATAAACTTGCAAAGATGGCGGATGTAATCAGGGTATAGCTCCAAATTACAATGGCCCCCTCCTTTAATCCACAAAGGCTCATATGCCTCCCTTGCCATTTTCCAAAGTCCGTGACCATGCAGCCAGTTCACAACATCATCTTCTGTTCCCTGCACAACATGGCATGCTCTGCCATCAGCACATTATTATAATCATTAAGCCAGAGAATAGTACCCATAGTATTGTTCGCTACTTGATCTAGGTAGGAACAGCACTACCAATGAAAAAAAAGGTCAAGACACGAAGCATTATGCACTTCTCATACTTGGGAGATTTGGACTAACAATGAAATTGGCGATTTAACATGAAGAATCCATAGGCAGGGACGAGAAACAACTTAATAAATAACTAAGGCTTATTATAGTCAACACAGCTCATTTTACAAAAGATAAACTTCTAATATTTGCTTTTTACCAAATCCTGATCATTTATAATGTGAAGTTTTAGGTCACAAACTCACATTTCTCTGAGCCTCCGTAACCATATGAAGAAACTCTTTTGGAAATTGACGACCATTTTATAATTTGCTCAAACTAGATCAATTAGCTAATTATTGTCAAGACAAAGGTAACTGCTAAACAGCCATTGCCCAATCTAGCACAAAGGTGTTTGTTAAAGATAAGTTGAAAGTATCTTTAAACAAAGTAGTATGCATATTGCATATTCTATTGGCACTTGGCTTGTACAAGTAACCACACATGGTAGATGTATAGAAACATTCCCTGAAAGTTACCGACATCCGTTACATAAGCAAGCAATGGACTTGCTCATCATGCAAGCTTTCAAAATTCAGAGAAAAATTATCTGAATGAAGTTCAAAGATAAAGATCCACCTAGAAGAAAATATAGTTGTATCTTGATGAAAGAACTAATTTGACCCTAGACCAGAATCACAGGACACCATCTATTAACACAACCTTAGACAAGCAATTAGAAACATGATTCATGATTCAGACCTGTAAAAATCAACTGAAAACATTGTTCTTCATATAATTGGCATAGCGAGAAAGAAGTACTAATAAATAGTCATAATCGGTTCTCTCGTCAAGTATATTAGTTTTCATTGATTGATGCCTTTAATATGCCATCATTTCTAAACTATGAGCCATTCCCTATGATGCCATAAAAAGAAAACAGGATTACTCCATACTTGCATAGATCACTTTAGGATCCCCTGTTCCAGGATTCTAAGATCATTGGTCCAAGTTCAAAAAGTACAACCATATACTTGCCCCCAAGAAACTCAAGCTTCTTACTTAGTTTTGAAAAAACCAATCCTTTCAAGCGTCTCCAAAGCATTATAGATTGTGTCTTCTCATCTCTTTGGGTGCAACATCCTTTTCATTCTTTGTATATCAAGTGTTCAAAATACTGGAAAAGTTGCTAATAAAGCATATATCTTGGATTTTTCACAAGCTCAAGTCACATGAACAGCAAAACTAGGATTCTAGACTAATGTGTTAAAGTTAAGTCCACTGGAACTAGTAACTTAAAACAACAATATTATTCAAGAAAAATAATCGTCAGCAAGCAACACAAAAATGTCTCAGCCTTTGTCACCATTGTAAAGGTAAGGATCTGCTCATATTGAACCACAGGGACAACAATGAGGTAAGTTCTTCCAACCACCTGTAGTCCAGTTTATAATGACTACCTTGACAAATACATTACCTAGCTTCTGGAATGCACTCCCCAATCATTGAATTAGAAATTAGCATCTGAATCCCATCTTACAGTGTTTCATCTTGATTTTATAGGGGCAACTTTATTTCTTGCAATCTTAAGAGATAACACTAGCTCTTTTTAGTATAATGAATTACATCTGCAATGAATCACTGCATAGATTCTACTGCTTTCAGTAATACTGCAAGCCTTTGGTACTCGCTAAGCACTATTGTCAACAAAAACTGGATGCTTCAACCTCACAACAGTTTTCATATCATGTTACACACAGATTCATCTTTTATTTCCAGCAAACATGCTGAGACAAGCTAATCAACCAATATCCCAGTCAAGTATCTAACAGCACCGAACAGAACTCTCCACTTTCTTCCAAAATGCTGATAGATAACCTCCATTGACTTCAGCCAAGTTGAACCACAGAAAAACGTTTGATGATATGCAATTGGCCCATGCTTTAATTATTTCCAGTTACCTCGGTCTGAAATAAGCTGCTCTTTTCCAGGTCAAACTTTCAACTTCATACACCAGTGCACTAAGACCAAACTTTTAAGTCCCTTCCATCCTCCTCCTCCCTTTTAGCAATTATCCAAGGCATCATTCTATCAAGATTCTTGTAGGATGTACACATCACATCTTGAGAGTTTTCAGAGGCAAATAGTCTGGAGGACACATCCAAAGGAAATATCCAGTTCTGACACAAAATGGTAGTACTGGGTTGAAAGCACATTAAAGGCTTTATCTAGTCCTTCACAAAGTTGACTATATTGAGATTCTGACATATGACCAGCAGAAAGATAGGACGTGGTGCGTATTTGTAAATGAAAACTCCATCACATTAGATACCAAATGAAAAATATCCTAGTCTATTTCTTAAGATAAGAAGCTTGATAATATGGATGAATCAGACAACCTGGAATTTCGGAGTTTCTTCATATCTAGAATGTTTCGTCAATAATCCACCAAGGATGTGGCTATTTTCAAATTCCAGCCCCAGGCACACATCTTAAAATTTGAAGACCAAGAGAAAACTGACCTATGAATAGAAAAGAAAAACTGCAGGGGAGAGAGAGAGAGTTACATGAATCACTAGCACCGGGCACTTGACCTTTTGGATTTTATTTATATTCTGCAAATGAAACAAGTGCATGGTCAAGAAATGGCAGTTCAAAGCCCACTTTAACAGCACCTAATAATTAGAATTGAGAAGAAGCAGATTGATGATTAGCCACGAGGGGTTGTGTTACATTACTATAAGCATCCCCATAGAAAAGGTAAATAAGGTAGATGACTTACCTTATATATGTCAAAGCAAAATGTGAACTTTACATGGCAAAGAACACGAAGGCCAGAAAGAATGCCACTATGCAAAACTACACCTCTTAGCCTTGGCAATTTCGATGCCAAGTGCAATGTTGGTCCACTGCCAACTGACTGTCCATATAGTATTAGATCTTCCTGGCTCACTCCATACTCCAACTGAAGACACTGATAAACAGCTTCTATATCAGCATACGTATCAATCTCGCTTGGCTGGACATAGAAATAAGATTAAGGTTAAGCTCAGTAAACAAAAATTGTCAGCTTTCTGCTAGGAAGGTTATCGTAATTTCCATATTGATTGCCCTCTAATCTTTAGAAGAAACACTTCCAACTTAATATCTCAAATACTCCATCCTTACAAACAGTTCCACACCATGCATTAACTATCTAATAGAACTGAGCTGAAAACGTAGGTCCTAGTCCCTTTCCTTGAGAGGCACTATTGTCCCCATATCAATACATTCTAAAACACTATCATCATGATTGACAGGCCAACCTCGATGATGCTTGACAAACATTTGCGTTTCTAATTGTCATATTACTGTTTTCTTTTCTATATGAAAACAGTGTCAGCGTCAAATGACTGAGCTACCCAGGGAAGGATGATAAGTTCAATCTGAGATGACAACTTACCTTACCAGTTGAGGCCCCATAGCCAGAGTAGTCATATCTGCATCAAGAGAATCATATATAAAGCCAAGAAACGGCCAATTAGACAAATGCCAAGGAAGTAGGATAATAGAGAAAATTAAAATAGAACCACAAAAGAGAAATTCCATGGGATTGCACATAAACTACACCCATGTTAATAGGATGCCACGCTACACTAAAACTTTGTATGTAGGATCACGAAGACCTACAGATGTATTGGTGAACAACAAAATCCACAAATCTGAGAGAACAATTCGCTTTAGTCATGTCCAATCTCATTATTCAATTTTATTTTCATCATCTGTATATTGGATGGTTAAAAACAAACAAACCTTACAGATGCACTAAGAAATAAGGAAAAAATATTAAGTGAGATTTCCCCCCTTGAGATCTATACAATGGACTTGTGCCTGAAATGACAATAAAGCAGATAAAAGGTGCAATAAAGGTTAAAAGGGACGTTTCTCAGCGTTGAAGGCACAAAACTCCACGAGGAGAAACCGAACATTGCTCCAAATACAAGGGGCAGTATTCAGAAACAATGTGATAGCAAATGAAAAGTTTATCATGACCAAGAAGACAAAAAAAGAAAAGAAAGAAAAGTTAACTGGTAACTAAGCAAGGAGACGCTGAACTGAAGGTTTGTCAATAGTAACTACAGATCTAACGGCCCAAGCCTATTTCTATTTGTTCCAAATACAAGTCTTTTTTCTTCCCTTCTCATAACCAGCCAAACACGAGTTCCTCTTTTTTTTTTTTAATCAAATCCAAATCCTTATAGCATATGTAAGGTAGGGAAAAAGACGAGCAAAAAAAGAGTAATGTATACATAAGACACAGCTAAACATGTGAATGGCAACCAAACAGAAGAAACCAACCCCTTCCCTTCTCGTAAACCCACCTCGAGAAGGAAAATAAAAGCACAGAAAGTTCTAAACTTTGCACCAATTTGAAACAAACATACCCCATGAGATTAACTCTGAGATTAACCTTGAGCTGGACAAACAAGTCATAGAGCTGGCCAAGGTCAGCAGCATTGCCATGTGAGTAAAGCACGGTGAGTCTGGCAAGTGGATTTTTCAAATAAAAAGCAACGATCTTGTTTCCCCTCTCTGTATCAATTAAGAGTATATCCAACGAGTTGTCATCAGGTAGAGGAAGCGGCATTGTAGAAGTAGATGATACCACAGAGAGCTTGCCATTGTCTCGCTTCTTGATATGATAAGTAGGTGGAGATGGAGGAAAGAAGAATTGAATTAGTTATTAGGGTTTGCATGTATATATATATATAATGGCAAAATTGTAATTACTATATAACGGGTAAACGGATATGGGGGGTGGTATCTCCATACCCGCCCCATACTCGACGGGTATTTTAGTTAACCCCCCATACCCGTCCCACGGGTAAAAATTTGCTCCCCGTATCCTTCCCCATTCGGGTAATTTTATCGGGTACCCATCAGGTTCGGGTACAATTGTCATCCCTACTGAATAGGGAAACTGGCAATCGTAAAGAGTGATGCATGAAGAGGGATATGAGAAGAGCGATGAGATTTAAAATTGTTGGTTTTGTTAGGAAATTTAGGGATGACAAAATTGGCCAGGCTCGGACCGGCCCGATTTTAGCCAGGTATGAAAGGGCCATGGGCAGATTATAGTCGGCCACCAAATCACGGGGTGGCTTGCATATTTCTTAAAAAACAATGCCAATTTATCAAAAAAGATGTCATTCTTGACTTTTTTTAAATATATATATATGTATGTATATGACGGTAGGATTTCGCCCGATAGGGCTGGCCACAGGTCGACTCATCCCTGCCTACCAGGCAGGGCCGGTCCTATACTTTTATGGGCCCTGGGCAAAATTAAATTTTTTTTATGAAATAGGTCCCGTCTCATAAAAAAAAATTTTGACCAAAAAATTTTAGTTTAGAGAGGGGGCTTGGGGCTCCCTCTCATAGAGGGCCCTAGGCAAAATTAATTTTTTTTAAATGGCCCCTTCTTATAAAAAAAAAATTTTTGCCAAAAAAAAAATTTTTGCCCAAGAAATTTTAGTTTAGAGAGGGGGCTTGGGGCCCCCTCTCATTGAGGGCCCTGGGCGGGCACCCTGCTCGCCCCTGCCCAGGGCCGGCCCTGCTACCAGGCCGCATGCAAGGTTTAGGATATCATTTCGAAACGGAGCGTCAGTTAAACGAGTTTAAATACCGATTGGTACTGGCAATTTTAGATAGTACCGGCTGGTATTCAAAATAGAGGCCAAATATTGGTCGGTATCGAAAATTTTAAAAAATAGGGGGCTTTTTTGTAAAATTTTCAAAAAAAATTAAACTCTCCCTCCTATCCTCCTACCTCTCCTTCTCCCCTCTTTTTTTCAAAGTTTTTTTAATTAGTTATTTTATTTATTTCAACTTTTATAATTATTGTAAATTTTTAAAATTTGTTTTTAAAATAAAATAAATATTTTTATTACTAATAATAATTATAAATAAAATAAAATTTAAAAATAAAAATAAAAATAAATTTTATTTTAATTTATTTTAATATTTTACATAATGTTTATTAATAAAATATTAATAAAAATATTTTATTTTTAAAATAAATCATTTAAAATTATTTATAAACTAATATTTAATTGATATATTTTTAATTATTAAATCAAAATTTATTTGAAATTTATATATTTTAACAATATATTTAAATTTAATTATATTTATTAATAACTATTAAATTAATGTTATAAATTAAATTAAATTGAAGTTATTTTTTATTATTATGATTTTTGGATACATGGTTAAAAATATACAGTAAAATTGTACAATATGACAATGAACTATTTTGTAATTTTTAAAAAATTTAGGATTATTTCATAAATTTAAAAAATTACTCGAAATAGTATCCAGTACTGGTACAGTATTATATTATAACCTAATCCGATACCAAATTTGGTACGATATTCATAACATTAGTCGCAGGCTACACAAGATTGATTTGTTGTTTCCCGAACTACTGTACCCATGTGCCTTTAAGATCCTAGCCATCCAATTTATTATAATAGATAGTTAGGATTTATTCAAACACAGCGAGTATAACAATTTGGGAGCTCCCATAATAGTGTGTCCAAAAAATAATATAGTTTTCTGAAATGACAGATGACTGATATAATTATATTTTTGTTATATTTCATGTGTACAGAGGATTCAATTTGAAATTTTTTATAATACGTAAAATGCTAAAATTTAACTTGTTTAAATACAAACATTGAAGTTAAATTTACTTGTTTAGCCCCGAATAAAAGGGTTAGCATTGGAATTCGTTTATTAGCAAAATGGCAAAGTCGGAATAATTTATTCATTTACTAACGCAATAGCCAATAAGGCACTGGTTCTTTGCGTTTCCTTTAATCGGATGTGGCTGAGAGGAAAAGTGAGGTACTGAGAAAGAATGGAAAGAATGTACAAGTGTAGACTACAAGAGCTGTGCCAAAGGCGAAGGTGGGAACTGCCGGTGTACCAGTTCCGTAAAGAAGGCCCAGACCATGCCCCTCGCTTCCAAGCTACGGTCATCGTCCAAGATTTCTCCTTCTCCACGCATTCTTTCTTTAATTCCTCAAAGGAAGCCCAAAACGACGCCGCCAAGGTCGCTATCGATTATCTCTCCGGCTCGCAACGTCCATCCCTAAGTTCTCCTCCTCTTTCAACGTCTACCTCAACTCCTGGTAGGATATTCGTTTCTTTTTCGTTTCGCTTTGTAGCCTGGTTTTCGACCCTAATCAACTTTTCTAGTTGGAGTTCTCTTGGAAAGCTGATTGGTTATTTCTAATAATGTTATTTGTGATTTTGTTGTTTCTAAGTTCAAATTTAACGTCCGATTCTTGGTTTTCTTACAATAAATATTATGCAGATCGTGTGAATGAAAGCATCGGAGAGATTAGGGATGATCATGGAGCACAATTATTGATACTAAGGGAAAATGATGAAAGTAAAATTACAAGGGTGCGTAAAATTTATTACTTGATTGTTCCTTTTCCTTCATCTTCTTGTTGATTAACCATAGTCTTTACAATTATAAGTACCTTCTAGAAAGGTGATAATTGACCGTGAAGTGACCAACTTCTTAAAATCTTCTAGTTTCAGACTTGCAGTAAGGTTCGTTTGTTTCTCTGCAGCTATATTTGTTGTTTGATTACCCATTATATATAACCTTTTAGGTTGATCCAGCTTTCAAAAACCTTTTGCAAGAACTGGCTCATAGGAAAGGTTACCAGTTGCCAACTTATGTTACAATGGTTAACGGTGAAGTTCATCTGCCGACCTTTCTTTCGACTGTGAAGGTAGGAGGAGAGTGTTTTACAGGACAAGAAGCAAAAACTAAGAAGCAAGCTGAATTAAGTGCAGCAAAAGTTGCTTATACAACTCTTCAGCAGCGTATGTACATACAAAGATCTCGTATGGAGTTATGCAGACTATTTCATGCTTGAGAATCCAGTTGATAATAAACGTTCCTTATGATGCTTATTCAAGTAGATTAACAACGAATTTGAAGTTTTCAGTTTCAATATTATGCTAATAAAATTGTTTGTTGTCATTGCAACTAATCCGATGTCATATTGTAATGCATATCTGCATGGTTAAATGAGGTGGGTGTTGAAACCATATACTGTAATTGTTGCCCATGTGCTAAAGGAAATTAATCACTTTTTATTGGATCATGTTCATTGTTGTAGGTCCTTCAAGCATTGAAATGAACAGTAGTTCCACAACAGATGGGGAATTGCAAGAGGCAAATCGTACTCCTTCAAGGAATCAAGTTGTTGTCAATGATGGTAGCTCCGGAGGTAAGGAAATTTTAATTGCTACTTGATCTTTTTTCTGGATACTCTTAATTACATTTATTGTTGCGTTGTATATTTGCTGTCAGCAATCATCCAAACTAGGCTTCGATGCAATAGCTTTTTTCCTGGATCCAAAGCAGTAGTTTACTTTGGAAGGAGAAAATTAATGTTCTTAAGTACTTTTAGCCAAGAAACAATTGTCCTTCTTACTTCTGTAACCATTTTTGTAATCTTCTGATATATTGTTTGATCAGTACTTTGTATTAGCTTGACAATTATGAAGTCCTTCTAATAAATTTGACGGAAAGAGCTTTTTTTTCTTGGGAAGATGAAGTTTATATATCCTTTTTTCATAGAACCAGATGGTCATGATTATCTATAGATATTGGTCTAATTCTTGTGCCATATTCTTTGATCAGATTTCATTGTTGGTGTTGAAGTTAGGAACTTTATTTCTCATTGGCTTTGATTTTCATCTTTACGACTATCCATCATAATATGTTTGTACCACTTGCTTATAAACTAGATTTCTTTTTTGCTAAGATTTTAATCATTCTTGTCCCTTACCTATTAATAAGGATGGCAATGGGTCGACCCATAGGCTGGTCTCGCTAATTTTTTAAATATATTTTTAAAAATTAAATGTATAAAATAAAGTCTTTTTTTAAATTAAGTCTAGTCTAGGTAACCCAGGCCCAAGCCTAACTCTTCTTAACAAAACGATGTCATTTTGTCTAAAAAATTTGAGTCTCAGATCGGTATGGGTCTGATTTGGCCCATGAGACAGCCCATCAAAAACAACTAAATTTAAGCCCATGGTCAGCCCATTGTCATCCCTATCTATTAAAGGTAATCTGCTAGAAATATCATGCTACTGTACACTCTTCACTAAACTGTATTTTAACAGCCCTGACCAAAAGCTCTTGCTACAAATTTCTCCCATTTGAATCTTTTTTTTTCCCCTTCTCTTACCTATCCAAAGTTGCCTAGAAATTCATAACCTCAGTGTTGAACCACTTTTTCTTCCCAGAGTGAGTATGAGTTCCCTTCGTTTTCTATAGAAAATCTAGAAATCTGCGTGAGTCCATTATATACATATCATTTGTTTCTAAAGCAACTGGTTTATTCAGCCTAAAGAGTAATTGCTTGAATTCATACAATACTCACATTTGTATTTAATTGTTAAAACTGAAAAATGGAAAGGAAGAATGCAAGCATAAATTCTAAATTCCTTTTTCTGTTTGTCTTGCCTTATAAAAATAATTTTGTTGGCATATAGAATTGAGACATACGTACAACAATCAATTGCAAACCTATGCTGCAAAGAGAAATCTTGATCTGCCTTTATACTCTTGGAAGCATATGGGTCCTCCTCATGCTTGCAGCTTTAAGTGTAAAGTTGTACTTGATGGGAAAACTTATGAGAGTTGGGAATTTCAATCCACATTAGCCAAAGCTGAACATGCAGTCGCCAAAGTTACTTTGATGTCTTTGTTCCCGGACAAAGTTGAAGAGGTCAGTTTTGTAATAACCATTGTTGGTGTTAGCATTTCTTTTTTGAAATTTATGAATATTTTGATTTTCTCATGCGCTTGCTATCTTTGTTTTCTATATATTTTCCGACTCATGATGAATCTATTTATAAGAATCTCTTACAAGATTTGGTTCAAAAATATCAATATCCTTTGCCAATCTATAACACGAAGAATTCTGGTGAGCTTCATTCACCAGTTTTTTTCTCAATTGTAGAAGTAAAAGGACAGATTTTTAGAGGGCTTGAAGCAAGAACCAAAAAGCAAGCCGAGATGAGTGCAGCAAAAATAGCTTACACATCTCTAAGACAGTGTATGTATTCAAAGACATCTCTATGCATTCTTTCTCACAAATACATAGATATATGCAATATCTTCTAAGCTGTTATCTTTAGTAGTTATTCTCTTTAGTTTGTCTTTCAATATGTCTCCTATCTTTTGGCTTGGGATAATACAATTGATCTCTTTTTTCCATTTGCTTTATTAACTTCCGATCTACCATGTAATTTAACTATTGCCAACTTTCGGGACTCGAACATTCTAGTAGTTGTCAGTGATTTCTTAATTTACTAGCTCTTGATACTTGGATTTCATTTTGGGATGGCACTAATTGCAGAAAGTAAAAAAGGGAGGGAGGACACTTTCTATGAATTTTCTTGGAAAAAAAGTATTAGAGCTCCCTTGTTGGTGGCTAAGCACAAATTCCTACGTGGCTGAAGAGGAGAGAATTTTCTATTCTATGCCTTAATAAAAATTCATTTGCTTATTGAATTTTTGCGTCCTTTATCATATTTTTCAATGTGAAATTTCTTTTTAATGATGTTGCTATGCAATGGTTTGATATCATTAGACCATGTGTTATGTTTTCTAAATGAAATTGAGTCAAGTTTTCTGATTGTTTTTCTTCCAATCTACCAATACTACCATGCTTTGATGAAGCATTTGAATGTTTATATTAATCAGAAAATGGAAGTTGAACTCAGATATCGGAAGGGTTTAAAATCCATTATATTAAGCATATAATGGGTTGATTATGTTTCTAATAACATAAAAATAGCTTCTAAGTTTACATAGCTCGTAACAATAAATTTATCCTGAAAAATGGAGGGGAAATGGACTAGAAAAGTAGTATGTTACCTTTGAAGATGATGGGTCGTTCTTGAAATTCATAAGGCACTGTAATACAAACATCTTTTGTTGTCAATTAAATGTTGTGTTTTCTTGTAGGTGAAAAGTCAAGTCAAAGCTCTAAGGTGCTCCCTTCTACTGTTCAATAAGAAGCAACTCTTCAGACTGCAACTTCGCTGTGTCATCCAGATCTTGTCATTTATCTTGACCGAATTTTCCAACCCGAGGCAAATGAAAATATCAAGGATAGAGGTGAATTTTGTAAACGCTTTTAACGCTTAGATTCCTATTTGGATGTTTAATGGAAAAACTGGGATCTTTATCTGCATTCAGCTATGCTTTCAGAAACAAAAAACTATAGAGAGAAAGCTGTTCTTGGGGCGGAGCAAAGCTTCAATCTAATGTAACTGAAATTAGCTATCTAGGTATCTGAAATGGGGAGTGTTGCTTTCGTAAGGTGACCTCAATTGATTCTTACAATCTCATTACACCCCTATATAAAGCATGAATAACCTTTTGACGAATTGTCAGTTGTTAGTGAAGTCATTATCTCGATCAATTCCTCTAGAATAGCTAATTCCTTTTTCTGAATAAAACAAGTTGATAGTGAAAGTCACTAGCTTAAACACAAGTTAAAATGAGAATGATTAGCGTGACCTAGTTATCAATCTATGTTCGGATAGAATTTTCAATCATCATATTATGGAGCAACTACAACTTATATTTCATATGGCTTCTAGCACAATCTGAGAATACTTTCCCTTTGAACCTTTTGCAGTGAGTAATGGAATTGGCAACAATGGTGAACTCATTGTATCTTCTGGGATGGAATTAAACTCAACTGCCACTTGGGCTTCAACATCATCTGCCTCGTCAATTCATTTACTTGGACAGGACTTGTCTTTATCATCCACTTCTGCTGCAGTAAAACCTTCAAATACGGAGGGTGTTGTCGTAACAAACAAATGACACCTCACAAAGATTGTTGTTCATCCACGGAGGATGCAGATGTTATATCCTCCTGACATCACCGTCTTGCCTACAAGCAATGAGTGGGCTGCCGTGAAGATCCCTCCACGGTTGAATTTAAATCGGTAAAATCTTAGTGCCGGTAAAATTTCGTTGTACCTTTTTGTTAGAAGATACGGTCTAATTTAGGAGTTTGTTTAATTACCTAAATTAGCGCTTGATCAATCCCTGACTTGTAGGGATTATCTCCTATTTAGAGAAGTAGTCTTCTCAACCTCTGATATACGAAAATGAATACCATTACAATTCTCCCATCTTTCTTCTTCTTTATTTTAACATGGTATCAAAGCGGTGTTGAGATCTTAGGGACTCAGCTGTAACATCATCGCCCCATACCAATCCCGACCCCAAACCTCTGGATCTGGAATGATAACAGAGGAGGAGAAAGGGGGGCAAAAGAGAGCACGCTCAGATCGCTCCATGCGCCTTGACGGCGTCGGCGGCAGGTCATCACTGCGTGAAAACAGGTGGAGAGACCACCGGAAAACCAGCACCGGCGAAGCAGCGAAAGGGGGAAACCATCACGCGAACGCCGAAAAAACAGAGAACGGGCTGCGATGGGAATCCGCCGCTGCAAGTTGTGTCCTCTTCACTCAAACCAAATCAGAAAAGTCGTATCAGTGGATTTTGGATTCTGGGGCTACTGATACAATGACCTTTGACCCCGCCGATATACTTGACCCAGTCACACCAAAACAATCTCATATCTACACTGCAAACGGGGACTTGGCGGTAGTTGAAAAAG
>JANKOE010000005.1:17729868-17740528 GCA_026284465.1 Erythroxylum citrifolium
TTGAGAATGCCACTTTGGTTTGATGATGTATTTGAGTTATGAATCAATGTATATAGTTGGGTTTGTGTATGATTTTGGGATATGAGTTATGATTGTTTATGAATATGAGTGGTTTGAATCGAATTATGAATCGGTATTTTGATTTTGAGATATGTGTAAATTAGGTTATTTATGATGATGGAATTGGATTGAGAATTATTGAAGTGTTAAGTAGATGTGTGTACTGCTGACGTTAGGATGCCGGACGGGAGGTCCGATGATTTGTGCTGATTAGTTGTGATATTAGAAGTGTATTTTGCCTTTGCATAAATTTTTGAGCTGTCAAAATACAGTCGTTATGCTGCTCGATTTTCGAGAAAATCGGGTTATGACAGAATAAGAATATGATTAAGAAGTTAGTTTTGCCAATAGATAAGTGTTTAGTTAAAAGATAAAATTTTGATATATGTATGATTTGATTAAGAAGAAATTTATGATTTGAGTTTGATTAAGGATAATTTCCTAAAGGGAAATTGGAATGGTTTTGTATTAAGAGGAAGGAATGAATAAGAATAAAAAAAAATTTATATCGGAATTTTCGGATTGGTCTTAGGGTTTCTAACGCGTCTCGCTTCGTTCTCGATTGAATCTTCGCTTTCGGATGTCGGCATTTGGTTCCGTTCGCATCGAAATGTTTGTTTTGATTTGTTTCCGTTTCGCTCCGCTTTGAATTCGATAAGAATCCGTTCTGTCGATTTCTGCTTTCGATTATGTTTGCTTCGTTTCCGTTTCAGCTTTCCGGTTGGGATCTGGTTCCTGAGATCGGGTCCCAACAGGCGATGGCGGTCTGCTCTGCTGGTGCGTCGGAGAAGAGGAGAAGAGGGTGGTCGTTGCTGGGAGAAGAGGATGGCTGACGGTGCGTCGGCGATGGCTGCGATGGCGGCGATGGGAGAAGAGGATGGCGACGATGGGAGAAGAGGATGGCGATGGTGGTGATGGGAGAACAGGATGGCGGCGATGGCTGACGGCGACACTGCGTCTGCGTTGATGGGGAATCCGATTGAGGAAGAATCGAAGAAGTGAATTAGGGATTTGGGCAATTTGCTAGGTTTGTGTATATATATATAATGGCAAACTTGTAATTATTATATAACGGGTAAACGGGTATGAGGGTGGTATCCCCATACCCACCCCGATATCCGACGGGTATTTTTATTAACCCCCCATACCCGCCTCACGGGTAAAATTTTTCTCCCCATACTCGCCCCCGTTCGGGTAATTTTATCGAGTACCTATCGAGTTCGGATACAATTATCATCCCTAGGTGCGTGTCACTTTACACTGGCGTGTGTACTTACACAATTAACTTACATGACTGTGAGTTAAGTACAAGCCTTGTATAGGGTACTAGTATTGTTCCAAAAGAAGCCCAATGGATCACTTCAATTATGTATCGACTATCGGGCACGTAGCACCCTACACAATCCCGTATCTTTCCAAAGGAGCTTCAACCATCTTGTCTTCACTTGTTCGTCATTCTCTTAAACTATAAAGGCATCTATGATTATTGAAAGTCTTGAAATAGGGTTGGACACTCAACATATTGATTACAAAATGGGATATGATTCTATTAATAAGCTGTTGAAAAGAGGTTATTAACGTTTACATTAGCTATGATACCATATATGATACTCTTGTCACTGTTGATGAAAAGGCCATTCATTTAATGATGTCTAATGGCACATGTAGATCCATGATTTTTTTGTACCTGGGAACATGGTCGATAGGGTCTTGCATCATAGATGTCTAACAACAACATTTTGAATCTATTTAATAGTTGTTACGATAGGTTTTCATGTAGGTGGAAAGCAAAGTCAAGGGGACACCTTTGAAAGGTGTCTGAGGGGTGTGTGAGTGTCTCCTTTCTTGCTTAGCATGTTAACTGGTATTACACCTCTATAATGGTGACCTGGCTTAACGGGCGAGTCATTCCAATGGGATCAATACTGGTGGCTAGTTGGCCTTCTTCAGCAGCGAGTTATGAATTTCCCCCACTCACATCTAAACTACTTTCTTGAGTCTTCATATTCTTTGTGCCATAACTTTCTTAAATGTAGTTATGTTATAACTAAATTAAACGCACCAAATAGTGGAAGTCATATAATTATGGTACCAACACAAATAAACAATAAGTTAATTGAATCGAAGTGAGTCACTAATCCTTCTTCGTTACATCAAAACTAACCGTGATACTAAACTACATAATTTGGGTGGGAAGAAAACAAGAAAGGCACAAGATTATATTGAAACTAGAGAATCGTTCTTCTAGCTCAAATTCAAGAATGAAAGCTATTCATAGATATTTCTCTACTTTTTAAGTGCAAAGTCCTATTATAAATTTCAATGTTCAACTCTTTACTAAATTCATTATATTACACATATATGTATATACAAGTATTTAATATTTGAAAAAAAATCCTTTTAATCCATTAAATTTTGGTTTTTAGAACATTTAAAACTGTCAATCTTAATTTTCACTTAATTACTCTTTAAAATTTAAAACAATTATTACAAAATTCTTTGGTCTCCACACACTTAAACCAACACATTCAACCAACCATAACATTTTTTATCAGAGTAAAATCACAACTTTGCTCAATATTTTATTTGGTTAAACGACCACAGCCCTTTCTCCTAATTTTCTGAGTCTTATTTGGGGAAAATTCTTCCTCTTCACCGTCAGGTTAACAACGTGAAGACGTAGCACTATCAACAGTTGCTCCCAAAATAATTGCATATTAGAATGACATTATTATGGCAAGTAAGGCTCGACGATCGAATTTGGGCGTCGAAGAAGAATTTGTTGCAATTGCATTGTCTTCAATAAGAGTGCATTTAAAGGACTACAAGGGAACCGCACAGTCAGTAGAGGATTGTGTGAATTGAAAATGAAGAATAGAGTATAATTGCTGCCGAGAGACACAGGTCAACAGCTTTTACCTTCCCCCAGACAGTGAGCAGAGCGAACCAGTATCTGGGTTTTAGATAAAGAACTATTTGAGGCACGAAAAGTGTCTTAGAAAATGAAATAAAGAAACATGGAAAATTGAGCAAAAACTATAAGAGGTAGTCATGAGCAAAAGGAAAGAGCGGATGAAATTATAATAAGACTGTAAAAAAGGAGTGAAAGACGTCAACATACATTTCTTGCTCAATTTCCTGTTCCAAGATTATTTTCTGCCTTTGGAAAATAAGTTTTTGAAAATTTTCTATGATATTTAGAATGGGGCATCTCACTAGTGACTATCAAATCAGAGAGTTCTGAGGTGATATTTTCAAATTTTAAGAGCTGATTTAGTGATAATTAAAGTTGAAATAAATATTACAAAGCTTTATTACACATTAAAAATGTACAAGGTAAACCGAATAAGAATAGTGTTAAAAGATTTAATTGAGAACTTTAGTTTAAGGACTATATGAATTTTATGATCGTAAAAATTTCATGATATCAAAATACCGGGTAACATTCATGTATCTATATGTGATGATATCATGCGTAGGCAAACTCGAGGCAGAGGCAAATGGCTCAAGTCACAAATATATAAATTGCAAATTTCCACAAACCAGAGTTTAATCTATAGTCACTTTCGATCTGCACCACAGATGTCATAGAAGTTTTTATCTTCTAATGTATCTCACTAAATGGGTTTTGATAACTACTAGGTTGGCCAGTAAACGACCAAAATGGCTCAACTCTAACCTAGGAAATTTATGATGACCAAATGAAGCACCAAATTGCAGAGAACAAAATCTGCAAAAGCTCGTTCTGGCGGTAAATCCTGTGACAATTTTGCGAAACAAGATCAAACCATGAGGTTGTAATATAAAGCTAATACAATGGGAAAGAAAATGAATGAATTTGCTGATGTCTCTCTTCACCCCCATAATTCTCTCATTTCTACTTCTCTTTTGGTGGGAAAAGAAGTGGGGGACGTAACATTACTTGAGTTGTGAATGAGAATGTGTTGGTAAAACGTGTGAAAAGTCTAATTTGAATCTTACTTTCTCCTTTTACCACCAAAACTAAGGAAACATTATGCAAACATAAGGTTGGACATCTCTACCTTGAATTCCTTATTTTCTTTGTTCACCTGGATACGGAGACAAACTGCAACAACATATTCACACGAAGCTTAGTCTATCTGTGTGAATTGTAACAAGAATATGCCAAAGGGATATTCATTAGGGATGCTTACCAGCAAGGACTGCAGTCCCAACACACGAAAGTACTCCTGACAGAAAAGAATTGAAGGGAAATGATCCAACAATAGCCATATAAACCACCTGTTCATCAAAACAGCAAGTTCAGAATACCTAAGACCCTGACCAACATGACAGCTTGATCATGTAATGTGAATAGTGATGTTGACGAAGAAAAGGTATGATCTGAATGATGAATCATTAGCAAATACATAGACAAAACTAAATATCATATACTTCATATAATTATCTAGTATATGCCTATTCTTAAAATTGGGATTTGAATTATGTGCAAAATGGATGGTTCTGCCAAAGAGACCCGTAGAATGGCAAAAGCAGGTATACATATATATATATATATATATATATTTCATTTTTAGTAATCCTTGAACGAGATCTACATGTTAGCAAGTGCAATTAGGAAAAAAGAAAAGAAAACTATGATTTCATGACAAAATTATGTACCTAAAAGAAAATTTTCAAAGTCAAATTTATGCAAAGTTGCTACAGTATCAAAGAAACTTTCACCCAGACCCAGTTGTTTTTTGGGGTCCAATTACCAAATATCAACACCAAACTCTGAAGCTTTCTAGGTAAGCGATCACCATAATCCAACCTAAAAAGTTGCATCTCTCTAGATTCAAACTCAAAACCTCGTTAACAGCCAAATGTCTACCCAAGGGTTGTAAAATTCTATGATTCTCTTCAAAACACAAATACCAATTTCCCTCTACTAATACAATTTTGTTATTGTTTTGCCATGAAATATCACTTATTCCTTAAAAATTAATAATAATAGTCCAATGATAACTTGTTTCCATCTGTAACAATAAGTTTCAGTTCCACACCAAAGGAACATAAATATCAGAGGACGCAATATTTAGAAAAAAAATAAATAGAAGAAAAGGGAGTAAAAAAAGAAGAGATAAGTTAGCAAATTAGGCCATCAATAAAGATTAGAAATAAAAAAACACAATTGGATAAAATGAGAGTGAAAATCACATTAATTTTCAAGTATTCATTTTGGTCAAATAAGTGATATCAAATATAAACGGATCTAACTTGTGAATTCTCTATTTCTCCTCATCATTGAACACAAATGAATAGAAGTGCTTAGCATATATCAAAATACATGTTTGAAAATTTACACACTTTCATAGACAAAGGCACAGAATTTGTTCCAGATTAGGAATTAAAAAATTCACACAACCTAACAGATCAGAAAAAAAGTAGCAACTAAATTACAAGCGGTACCTGAATTAGAGCGGTGAAAACCGCAAAACCCACGTAGAGATCGATGATCTGCACACAGAGTATACAAAAATTATCCCAAAAAAAACCCTTGATTACTTTTAGATTAATCGCATATTCTAAGATGGAGAGAGAAAGAGAGAAAGAATACCTTGAGGCTAGTAGGAGTGGCTGCATAGGCAGATAGAAGGGACTGGAAGAGAGCTTGGGCATCGTTGCTCGTCGATCTCGCCATTTTGCAACCGCAGAGCGACTCAATGGACTCCCTGAAGGGTACGGTCTACACTTTAACACTTATAACGCACTGTTCTCTTTAGTCTTTACTTGAGGGCATTGAATTAGAAGTTAATACGTAGTCGTATTATTACTTTCATTTTGGTTAAAGATATTTTTTTCTTATTAATCGGAAAAGGGGCAAATGAGTCATTCCACCAGAATTTCTCTGTTATATTTACGTTAAAATCGACGACACTTGCCTATTCAGTTTTCGTTGATACGTACAGTTAGAGTTGAAGGGGCACGCGGAGAGGGTGAGCGAGCGGAAAGTCGAATCAAAATGTCCATGAGCGTTAAAATGACGTCGTTTATGACCTCTCCGACCATTTCCAGTTCCACTACACTTGGCTTGTCTTCTCTTTCTCCATCTTCTCTTCCCTTTCGCTTTGCTTCGCATTCCAATAACCAGTACTACACTTTCTCTCTCTTTCCTTGAAATGCTTTGTATCCTTTAACTTCATAATCACAACAGTATTAGGTTGTAGAATAGCTATGAACTAAAATATATCAAAATCTGTGATGATAAAAGAAAAAGAAAGAACTTTCTGCAATGTGAAGACGGGTTTAGGCGATTGTTACTATTTTACTATTATTTCGCAATTTTTTTAAAGAACGGATAATGTAACGAATAATATGGTTGGGGGTTTGGTTTCAGCTCTTGCCAGCTTCGCATCAAATGTAGTTATGCCGAAGCAGGTGCCAAAGATGACTCCAAAAATGCAACAATTGATGTTGTAGCTGATGTTAAGCCTGAAAGGGTATGAATTGTAGGTTGCGCCTTTTTTCCCCCCGCTTTTACTAAACATAAAGATTGAAGAATCTTACCGATATGGTTTTTCTACTAGGTTGTGGTGTTAGGAGGCAGTGGTTTTGTTGGTTCCGCCATATGCAAGGCTGCTGTATCCAAGGGCATCGAAGTCGTAAGTCTTAGCAGGTGTAAGATTTTTTTCAACTAACTGACATTTGCATTATTATTTTCTTGATGGTGCTGGTGTTGGAATGTCTTTCCATTCTGTTTACTCTTTGTGATGTTTAAGATTGAATAAAAACTAGGTGTTTATGCTTTTGTATTCATATGCATTTCAGGTCGGGACGTCCTACTTATCCAGGTTCATGGGTCGATCAGGTTACTTGGATGCCAGGTATGTGCTATTATGGATTAACATATTGCCGTGCATGTGCTTATATGACTTCAAATAATTTTTGCAGTTCATAATTTGAATTTGTGACACTGATTGAAATACTGATGACAAATGAAGTAGGACCATTGTATCATAGGTAGAAGATTCATATTAAAAAGTAAATTGTGGAAAAGTTGGTGTTTCGGTTGGGAAATGTAGAATACAAAGTAAATTCCCACATGGAGAAATCATAACTTTTTTTTTCAGGAAATCTTTCTAACTGTGCTACACTTGTTGAGGCCCATTTAGGGAGAGTGGTGACTATGTTCAGCTCCCTCAGTCTGCGATGTACCTCAGGAACTTTTGTTTTCATTGAAAATAAGTTTGTGTAACAGAAATAATATGTAATTATTACTTGCTACAGTGAAGAATTTCTTCATCTTTGATCTTGAGAAAGAGGTCGAACTTCTAGGATTTACCTGTTACATTTTTATTACGAGAAGTAGCAGTAATCAGGTTCTTTCACAAATCTTTGGCCATTACATCTCTTATCATGAAATTCGAAACTTTTGTAATTTGTAACACATAGTTACATTTCATTAAGTCAATATGTTGGTTGGGAACGTATGATTATCATGTTTTTAATAATTAGATTAATAATTGCTATTGCTACCATTGCTTCGATTTTTCTGCTTTAAACATAACACCTGTACCAGCTTTCCTGGAATAAGATGAAACTTTTGGATCCAATTACAATGATTGTCCATGTTCTCGGCGTACTTAATAGTCATATTAGATAGCAAAATTTAAGCTATATGTTGGCCTTCTCCATCAGGCTTTGCATCCCTTTGCGAACCGTTACAATCTTTTGCTGGTTAATATGCAGTATGTAGCTAAGATGTGAAACATGGCTTCATCTCTGTGTAATCTTTGCTTAGCTTTGGCTAGAACATCTGCTGTCTTGTTATTAATACAAAACTTAACATTCTACTAATATCTTACAGGTGATGTTTTTTATGCTAATTGGGATGAAGTGCTTGTTGGTGCTACTGCAGTGGTTTCAACCCTTGGAGGGTTTGGTAGTGAGGAACAGATGCAAAGAATCAATGGAGAGGCTAACATAGTTGCAGTAAAAGCTGCAAAGACGTATGGTATGAAGCATCATATCATGCTACAGTGTTGGAAGTTAAAATTTTTCTGTGGCAATTGGTAAATCTTCACCGTATGTGTGCATGCTGTCATACAGGTGTCCAGTCATTTATCTTTAGTATACTGGCATATTATGCCGTTTTAGTTATGTTAACTTTTTCACCTAATAACAAGGTTCTGTTTAACTTGCTTGGTGTTAGTTTATTATCTTTGAACTACAGTAGTAGCTGTTCTCTTTTGTTTATTTTGCCTTTCTGCACTGGAGACATATTGATTTCAAGTCTTTTGACATAGTCAGGAAGAAAAGGTAGAAATAGAAAGTTGATGTTGTTCTCAAATGAATGTACGGTGCTTCCTGGATTTATTCAAATGTGTCATAAATTACAGAGCAAAAATAGCTTTAAAAAGTTCAAAAGGAAAATTGGTATATATAATTTGTCTTCCATGCTTTCTTGTTATTGAAACTGTTAACTGTTGATTGCCTCAAAACTGGAATGGCCATAAATGGCAACAGAAAATATGAACGAAATTTATGCTTTCTTGTCCATGTTGACAGGCAACAAAATCATGCATGAATGTAGGATGCTGACAGTCATCAACCATATTAAAAACTACTGATTTATTAAAAGGTTGTCTTGTGATCTGCTAGGGATTTGTTTACATTCACAGAATATCTATTAGCTGATACTTTATTCTTGAGGATTACTTTTTCTGATAATCATTCTACTCATGCAGGAATCCCCAAGTTTATCTTGATTTCAGTGCATGATTACAATCTGCCATCATTTTTACTTTCATCTGGATACTTCAAGGGAAAAAGAAAAGCTGAAGCAGAAGTTCTTGCTGAGTACCCAAACTCTGGTAATTTAAATGATCCCGTATTTGAAACTGGCCATACTTTACGATTTTTAATTATTCTTGAATTTGACCTCGTGACCTTTCTTAAGGATATCATCTTTATTTAGTCTTGAATTTGAATTTCCTAAGGTGTTGTGTTGAGACCTGGTTTCATTTACGGAAAAAGGAGGGTTGATGGTTTAGAGATTCCGCTAGATGTGATAGGGGAACCAGTTGAAAAGTTTCTTCGTTCTGTTGAGAATTTTATCAAACCGTTAAATTCTCTTCCA
This sequence comes from Erythroxylum citrifolium, assembly GCA_026284465.1. Taxonomy (NCBI): domain Eukaryota; kingdom Viridiplantae; phylum Streptophyta; class Magnoliopsida; order Malpighiales; family Erythroxylaceae; genus Erythroxylum; species Erythroxylum citrifolium. Next base: position 17,739,032 of record JANKOE010000005.1, read on the forward strand.
GCATCGGATCTCCTCTTGGCACCCCCTGTCAGTGTCGACGATGTTGCATATGCGGTGGTAACTGCAGTAACCGATGATGATATGTTTGGTGTATTTACTATTGAACAAATCAAGGAAAGTGCATCAAGCTTGAAAGCATGATTTACCTTTACAGTGGTATAGTATGTGATATCTGCCAGCCACTACAGTCATTGAACTGGGTTTGTTCACGACAAGTTAAATGTAAAGACACAATACCAAGTAATGTCTTGAAAATTTTTTTAAAAATCAAAGGTTGAAAGTAGGACTTTGCTCATTTTGATGCCTTTGCTCTAGATACTGCCTTTGCTGAATATCTTAAGCAAGTAGCTTGTAACTATGTTAACAGATGCTGTGTATATCTATTACCGTCTTGAGCTTGCGTATTCATTAACGAAATAAGACTGATTTGAAGTAAAATGAGACGAGAGAGTATAAAAAGCAGTCTTGATAATCTAAAGCAACGCTTGTTTCTAGAGTTTGAATTGAATTGGGTAACTGATCTCCAAGCGCAGATCTTGTTATAGAAGTAAAACATCAATTAATTTCCGAGTGTTAGTTGCGTATAGGGGAGAGTAAATTGCATACAACCTTGCTTTTAGTTTGTTAACAAGACAATGCCATTTACGACCATAATACCATCCCAAACACGTGGGTACTTCAACTGCCAGGCAAACTTGAATCCTGCTCGGTATCAATTTGGTAATAGTGTGTGGTTCATCCGCAATCCAACAGTTCTTAAAAAGCATGGTTTTGATTATAACATGAAAATAATTCAAATACGTCTTGACGGGTCTAACAATCTGCCAGGCTGATTATGAACTCTGGTTGAGAATTGTCGCAGTTCAATACATAGTCGAGCCGTTTCTTCACAACTCGTTGCTCTGTGAGATACTAAAGATGACGTTACTCGTGCACACGGGAAATTAGTAACCTACAAGACTCTCCCTCTGCTGCAAGCAGGTCAAGTAAAGCTCCTCAACACTTTGGATGTTAAGTTGCATGTCCATTCATACTCTTGACATGCAAAAGCATGTGAAATGAATGTTACGTTAATACTGAAAGCAGCATACATGCTCTTGCGTTCCTTCCTGGATTGGAGTTTTGCAATTTGGGTACTAGTTAGTTTAGTGTCATCGTGTTGTGGAATTTTCATGAAGGACAAATGGTCTGGTTTACTTGCCAGTATGGAAGCCAGCAAAGCCTAGATCTGCTTATTTTGAAGAGTTCAGATCTTCTGTCGGATCCTATTCTGTTTTATTCTGTCTAAGAATAAGACGGCGCCATTTTTAAGTGGACAGCGTTAAGTGGTTTTGTTGCTAAGTCTTATTAAGAACTAAATTAAAAATAATCAGCAATTTAATGATATTATTTAATATCATTAATAAATAATAAATTTTTAATAATAAGAATAAGAGTAAGTAGAAAATTAATAAATATCAAAACTTTAAACAATTAAATTAATAAGAATAATTAAAG
>JANKOE010000005.1:17827733-17846298 GCA_026284465.1 Erythroxylum citrifolium
ATGACTTGCTTGGATTAAGTGTTAATCTAAGTGGCCAACATAACCGGGAACCTAATGGGTCACACGCATAAGAGTGACTCGGAGAATTCGTAAAATGGTTTTAGGTAGAGATCCATTATATGGAGAGCAATAGAACCAAATGGATCCCGATGAGATCAGGATATGTCTTAATGAGATCGCCATATCGGTATTGCTAAAACAAGTCTTCGGTGTTTCTCTACACCCGAAACTCGGTAGAACTGACCCTAATGTGACTGGACCATATATATATATTGAATTTTTTAATATGGGCAGAGTGTAGAGTCCACTACCAAGAATTGAGCTTGGGTCAACTATTGTACAAATAACTAGAACTAGTTGTTTGGATAGTTGACCCTTACCACTTATAAATTTTTTAACATCTTTATGTCTAGACAATATGTGATACTCTAACAATATATATATGAGATGAATAACATGGAAAGGAGAAGAAGAATTTGTCAAAGTGACATTTAATGTCTTTGAATGGTTTAAGACAAAAATTACTAAAAGACAAAAATGAAAGCTAGAAAGGTAGGATGATCGTGAGATAAATCTTCTTCCTCTTCCAAGCTTCATCCTCCTTTACATAGCTCTCCAAGAACAAAGGTAAGAGCTAGCACTTTCTTCTTTGTTCTAGCTATTTTCGAATCAAAGAGTTTGATTCGGTTATATTCTCCGACCTCTGCGTGGATACCGTTAGAGATGGTCTTTTTTGGTCGTTGTGGTTTGAGAATTACAGTACTTTTTTGTATAGACACATAGATCCTAGACTTCGGAAAAGTCCCTGAACAAATTTTTTTGTCTTCCGCATCGCGTGTATGTGATGCACGTACTAGAATTTTCCTACAGAAGCAGCTAGCAAAGATTGCAGTAACAATTATAACGAATAATTAACAATATGATTTTGGTTACCATATTTCTTTATAAACAAATATTCTAGGATAGATTCTATCAGAAAGATTTGCGCCATAGTTGAGTGGAAAACTTTATATCAAAAGAAGAATCAAAGTAACAGTTTTTGATGGATTTTCAAGCCAATTATTTTGTACACCCAAAACAAAAATCTACAGAGAATGTAGTCCTTTATGCTCCTAACATAGAATTAAAGGGCACTATCACATTATAGTTATGCACATCTCCAGTTGACCTGTAAACTAGACATGTAACCTTTTCTAGAATTATAATACATACTGCACTCACATGAATCGATTTTCTGCTTGGCAAATGTTTCTAGCAACTCCTGGGTGTCAAGGAGAGTATACCTGCATCTTAGATACATCCAATAAGGCATTTTTTGAGAAACACATGCCTGTAGTATATGCTACCCTGTATAAAGAATTTGTGCTACTATGAATTGCCTAACCAAACTATGAACCAGTATCGCATAAATTGGCATTTAATTAACCTCAAAATAAAGCAACCGAAGCGCAATATACAATGCATTCAAGCAGGGCTCAACTGGTTCATATGAACTATAGCTACCAAAAAACAAAGCTTTGGTTGTCTTATTGCAAGATCAGTTCAACCAGAAGCTTGTGTTACTTAGGAAGAATAGAACATGAACAGTTTTGAAACATAATAAGAACAGGTGAAGCAGAATCAACAAACCATGCAAACAACAAGAAAATATTAAAATATAGGGATACTGGTAAAGTCCTTTCATCATATTATAACCTAGAAAACAAGATTTCATACCCAAGACCAACTGCAAGTTCTCGAGCAACTTTTTGGTTAATTTCAGTTGAATCACCAACAATATAGATTGATGTTCCTTTCAGAAGTTGCATTGATCCAGCTGTTAGGGATTCCCATGACTCTACAATGTCAGGCCATTTCAAATCTGGATCCTGCTTCTTTAAGTTGATAACAAGTTCTTCATCATCAATATACCTGCTCATAACATTAACTCTCACATCAAATATTTACGACTCCAAATAGCTACCACAGTGTAATATATGCATTAACTCTCACATACCATATGGTTTCTGCAGGGTTTATTTTCTCAAAAAGATTATTTGTTTCTATTAGCGTGTTGAATGATCCATCACGTTGCACTCTGACTATTAAGGAGGTCCCATCTGCATCCACAGACACATTTCTGGATGTTTGAATATCTTGGTTACCGAGTGGTAGTCTCAATTCAACATCTGACGGACCATCATAAAACTGCATAGGGTTTACATCTTTATCATGAAATTAGCCAAACCAAAAATATGGTAATAGAATCACAGTGGTCAAATTTAAACATTTACTAACACAAACTTAAGAACTAAAACCTAGCTAATTCAGAATTACAACTGACAGATCTCTGATTGATCCTAGTTCTTGAAAAACGGTGATACAAATTTCAAGACAATGCTGATCTTTACAGCAACTACTTATCATGCGCATTCATTTTTTTAACATCTGCAGTACTTGCATCCACCAAATTACCATCCCAAAGTACACTCTTACACATTTCCATCACTTGTGATCACCTCCCTTCCCCAATCTCACTTTCTCAATAATGGATAAGCTATATTACCATTTAAATTGCTTGGCGATAGATAACACGCTGAAGCATCTTTTTCTCGCAACTAAAACAACTGAAGCGATTGTTACAGAAAAAAAAATAGCAAATTTGAACCTTCCATCAAGAAAAGTACCCATAAAGTTGGTATATTTTCATTAAAATTTTCTCTTAAATCAAGTAAACACGTGAAAATTGATGAATTAATAGAGCGTTAGAAGTGGGAACCTCGTAGTTTGTATTTGTGGTGGCAGTTAAAATGCTGCTATTGCAGAAGAGGCGACTGTATCTCTTGGAAGAGCCCACAACGGTTAATTTAAAGCTGGAAATTGAGAGAGAAGGCAAACTAGAGGAGGAAGTGAAACCGGAAAGAAAGCATTTTTTTGAACAAAAATGTTGGGTTTTGAATTTGAAGAGGCGTTGGGATACGTAGCAGAGACCAGCCGCTGAATTGGTGCCAGTGACCCAAGACATGTCTTCAACTTGAAGAAGACAACGGACCCATTATGCGAGACTAATAAGATTAATGTTTTAAAATTATTATTTTTACAAACTAGTCATTGGACTATACTGGGCCAATCAGGCCCAACAGTCAACTTCACTTCTATTGCACTGCAAGCTTGGAACTTAGAGCTCCTAACTGAAGAGTAAATTATATTTAATATTAAATAAATTTATAAATTATGTTAATTATCATTAACTCCGTTATTGTGGGCTTTTCCTACAGTTAAAGCCTTCTTCGACGGATTGTGGGATTGAGAGGTGTTCAATTAAGTGGATTACTCCATTGAGTGGGGTCTAGTCATCGGGTTGGGCTACCTCACATGATCAGTGTAAAGAGTGGAGCTTGTTGGTTTGGGATTTGTTGGCTAGCCAGTTGCTAGAACTAACTTTTGTCGGAATAATGTGGAGCATTAAGAGGGTTTGGAGATACCTGAGGTTGTCGGGTTTGAGCAAGAACATGTTGAAATCAGGATGGAGTTATGGATGAAAGATGTCGAGAGATGATATTGTGTTTGCCCATAGCCTCTTCGAAGCTTGTGAGGAGGACAAGTTTTACCAGCTTGGTGTAATGTGAGTGTTTTAGCTGCGGCAATGGAAAAAGAGAACGAAGGTACCACAGTAATTTAGCAAGATTTGGAAAGATTCCGTATTATACCGAAAAAACGAAAAATGCAAATACATATTAAAATAATAATAATTAAAATTCTCTTTTTTATTTCTTCTCTATAAAAAAAGAAATAAAGAAGTCCATTAAAAGAAAATAGAAAATGGAAAATAAATTAGGTGTGGGCACGTCTTTGTTATGTGGAAAGACGTGGTCCTTTTTATAATGAGGAGAATAGCATTATTAGTTATGTGGAAAGTGATACCACGAAATAACGCAACATTTAGAATAAGAAAGGAACAATGGGCTCTAGTCAAATTCTACAAATTCTATCTCCCAAGATTTGTAGGCCACTTATCAAAGCTTCCCTTGCTCCAAGTCATTGAAAAAGATTCAAAATGTCTCCCACTTTTTATTTCCAGTGTACATCTTCGTATTTGTATGCAGGGACGGATCCAAAAAAAATTTTGAGTGAGGACAAAATTTTAATAAGAGCAAAATTTTAATTTTTTTATGAGTTCAAAATTTAAAATAATAGTTTTTCATATAAAATTTTTTAGAGTCAGTGGAGGCAAATGCCCCCACTTACCCTCACTGTGGCTCCGTCCATGTCTGTATGAGAATTTTACTAGTTTTTAGTCTTGTTAGATAGATGGGGAAAAAAAAGGATTTACTATATATTATGCCTTGATTTGGGTTTCTTGTCAGGAAAATAGAAACTCCATCAATCTTCTTTTAAGGCATTAATGCAAAAGTTGCATATATTTTGGGAATATTTACATGTCCTTCAAGAACAATAATTTATATCCCCCAATTACAAAATTCCGTATAGAGGCAACTTTGGATTTTATAACCATTAAAAGTGAAGTTTCACATCAATGTCCTTATTAGAACATCGCTCACGTTATTCAACTTTGCCAAATACAATGGACATCACTCAAAAGTAGATGCTCTAATCACTGGATGTTCGATTTAGAGAAATTAGAGATTCCATGAACCATATATATGTTTCAATAGGAATTGTTAAATTCAGCTTCATGTATCGAAATTTTATATCAATTTAGGTTCCAAAAAAAGGAAAAAATAAATTATCATAGAAATAGAAATACATAAGTTAAAAATGCATAAATGTCGTGAAAAATAAATATAATTGACTAACAAGATTCATTTGATCAATAACATCAAAAATTAACTATTCAATATAAGCATAATAAATATATAATTAAATGGCATGATTTTGAAAATTTTATAAAACTAAATTGCCAGCGAAATATTAATTATAACTAAAGGAGAGTTTTAATAAATGATTTAAAAAGTTTTCATTTATAATAGTGAAAATGAATTAGAAATTATTATTTTTATGACAACAAGTGTTCAATTTTAGAGCCAAGAAGCCATTCTACTCTTTAGCAGCCAATGTTAAACTTATGTCCAGAGCCTCTTCTTCCTTCAACCTTACACTACTACTGTAACTGTATACATTTTCCATGATTCAAGCGTGACATTAAGGAAGGAAATTCATTGTTTCTCCTTTTTATCTCCATATCAGTGCCGTAGGGGTTGTAAATTGTATGCCCATCCTCCAATTTCTTAAATCTATTTGTACGTATGTATCTTTTGAAGTACCCAGGTCGGCCCAAGGCCCATTCTCATAAATGGTAAAATAGGACATATTTTTATCTTTATAAAAAATAAAATGAAACAAAATAGAACCTACTCTTGTTCTCATAAAAAACAACAAAAAGGGCCCATATTTTGCTTATTTTTATTTTTTGTGAGAGCTCAAAAAAGGCAAAAATAGAAACTTTTTTTTTACTTTACTCAGGGCTTATAAAACATTAGAAACTGCCCTAAAAGTACCAACGTAATTTTTTTTTAAAAAAAAGAACACTAAATCATATTTATCAAATGATAGTGTTGAGTATGGCTTTAGTTATTGCTTTGAAACAGCAGCCTTATCCCATAAGGGAAAAAGGAAGAAACATATGGAAAAACGTAGAAAAGAAATGAAGATAGTATCAATATTTTTCTTCAACACTCGGCACATAATTCTCATAATCTGGGCCACCCACGTATTTTAAGTTTTGCATATGCATATAGCATCTAGCTAGCTTTTCTGTCACACCATAATGACCCAATGGGAAGTAAGGAAACATGATGACCCATATGCATTTAAGAATATGACTTAACAAATACCGTGTATTTAAACAGTGACATGTTATGTCGGTATGAGACTTTCTTATTCTCCATGATTAATTTGAACTATTGTTTTCCACAGTTGTCTCGCATTGGTCCTTGTCAATTCATCACATTCTATGTATATAATAAACTAAATCACGCGATCTTCTTCTTATGTTTTCTTTTTTGTTACTGTTTTTCCTTTTTTGTTCATTGAATTAATTCTTTCTTAGTGGAACTTCTTTACTCTAACTAATTAGTGTCGATTAATTAATCTTCTTTCTGGTAGACATTTTTGTCCTTGGGGACAATTTTGTCTTTCTTCCATAAAGTTGGACAACATTAATTTTATTTTTTGATTTTTAAATAAATTATCGGTTAAGTTACGTAATTCGATCTAGATAAAGATAATAAAATGACCCAATAACTGATCTAAATTAATGGGTCAAAGTTCGGGTAAAAAAGGGTCCTAATTAGTATAGACCAGATCCATATTGACTTTATGACAGGAAAGCTCGATATGGAAGCAATATAAAAGTTAAGGTTTCTTGCAGTTGCTCAGATCAATCGTAAGTATAATGAATTCCTAACCTGTTAGGGGAGCTTACGTATTCAAAAAATATATAGAAAGACCTAGCTCGTATCTCATATCTCGTAGAGCACTTTCCACTAAGCGTTCCGGAAGATTCGGAAACGTTTGGAGCTCAAAATCGGTATCGGAATTAGAGATAGAACCAGAATTCAGGTATTCCACATTATATTCGTTTTTAATCCTTTCATGTACATCGGGAATACATAATAAGGCTTATTCTACGTATATCACTTTCATACTTCCGATTTGGCATGTTATTAAAAGGATGTCAAGATATTTTTTTATCCTGTCCTCTTTGTCTTGTTTTACAACTTCCTTCTATAATAGCACCTAATCTCGCTTTTAAGCGATTGAGAGAATCAGAAGATACTGATCGAGTTGAAGTTGAATAATTTGTCAGGGCAGAATCAATACTTGAGAGTATAAATTCATATTCAGGTACCTTTGATAACTTAAAATGACGGAAATTTACTATTTATTGAATTATTTACTGCAATAATTTGATGTGATTAACAACCAGAAATAATTGTCTGTACGAATAATGAAAGCATTAAAGATAATTTCTTTCTTCTCCAAGCTCAACTTAATATATATACAAAACAATTCAATCATTAAGCCGCAAGTCAAGCTTACTCTAGGTTTAACTACACATTAATTAGATCCACATTCGTATAACTTATAAAATGAATCAGAAACTGTAATAGGACAAACAAAGTTAAAGCTTCGAATAGCTTATGATTTAAAAATGTTGGAGTATTAATGCAAGATTCCCTTCTTGACCGTTAATTAAACCACTGGCTAGTTGGCCCAGGAAAACCGACGCCTAGATTATTAGAAGATATTAGTTCAAGATCTTGAACTGAGAAATTTGTATATATGGTTCTACAAGTTTAAAGAATCCCCGAAGACATGGCAATATATAGAAACCTCAAATTCTTGTTACCGAGGAATAGTTTGACAATGATCTCATTACATGATTATAATAAACCCGCCCTAATTGTGTGCTACAAAGTCCGTCGATGATACAGAAAACAATATGGTGGCAGTATTCTATTTCTGTTCTTTGATGGTCACAAGTCTCAGAATTTAATGTCAGAAACATGCACCCTAGCATACACAAAGGTCAAACATTGAAAAGTCATGTTCTCTCCAATGCTGTCGGGAACCCTAGGAAATATCAATTCATAGTTTAATAATACAGCTTGTTACTAGATGGATTGTATAAAAGATCACGTAAGTAACATGTACGGTTCAATTGAACTTTAGAAATTGGATATTTTTCTCTTTACATAGTGGGGAAATTTTGATAGCAACTTGGTGATCTCAAAGTAGGATATATAGACAATCTGATGCAAACCCTTGGTCAGCTGTTAGTTCAAATAGATGAGACAGGAGGAGCAACTTATGAGGTTGATCATATCGAGCGACCTCCCCTTTTATGGTTACCCTCATCTTCCCCACCCACCCCAAATAAATTGAAATGACAAGACAGAATGGGAAGTATTAAAGCAAGTATATTTAGGGAGGTAATGTGGCAACAAGAGTAGACAATCTGAATAACTCAACCAAAAAAGAATTAAATAATAATAATGTGATTCACACATGTTTTACGAGCATATTAATCATCAAATGAGACAGTTCGGTTGTATCATCACTATCATGTATGCTTTCTCAGGTGTGGATTTTTTGTTTACCTTATTTTATGATTCTACACAAAAAAATTAGTTAGAAGAGTCGCAAAATGAATGCGCCTCAAAGATAAATTTTAGCCAATTTACCTTTACCTTGGTTAGAATCGAATATTTTGCTAGTTTTTTCAATCTCATGATTCACTCTCTACACTGTCTTCTAAAATTGAGAAAAAAAAATTATAGTATAAAATATCTTTATATTATGGCAAGATTTGTATACCAAAAATAAGAGTATATTTGTTGTTATAAGTACCTTCATCGTTATATGCGCAATAATATAATGTTCACTTAATTTAATTCTACGATTATTTATTTTAAACATGTTATATTATTTAATGTATAAATGGATATCGGGGATGAAAATTTAAAAAATTAAGGAAATGTATAGTATAATATATTTGTTGTAAATGGATAAAATATATAAACTAAATTAAAAATAGTATAATATGTAACTAAAAAAAACATATAGGGTGGGTGTGACTCAAACAAAATAAGTTAAAAATAAATAAATATTGTGTAATTTAAATTTTGTGATAAAATTATAAATATTTAAATTTTGAAATGTATAATAAGAAAAGAATTATGATAGAATTATTAAAAAATATATAATTTAGAATATTAAAAATGGATTAGTAAAATTAATTAGTAAAAATTTGGAATGAAAAATAAAAAATTAGGAAATGTAATATCATAAGTCATGCCTATGATTGAAAAAAATGTTAAAATTATGATGGAGTTATTAAAAATATATATGTTAAAATATTAAAAATAGATTAGTAAAATTAGTTATTAAAATTTTGGAATGAAATAAAAAAAGGAAATGTAAGTCACACTGGTGACTGAAAAAATATAAAATATTTTGTTATGAATTAATTAAGATAAAAAAGATCACATGTTACATTAATATTGCGTAATTTAAAATGTTGTGATAAAATTATAAATATTTAATGCACGTAAATACAAATATTATAATATATAAGTTAAAAAAACCAATATCATTAGTCGCAAGAGTGACTTATTAAGTCACGACCGTGACTAAAACAAAAGTTATTTTTTTATCATAAATTAAATATTTTAGTTAAAACAAATGTTAAATTTTGTTTTTTTGTAAATCAGAAAAATTAATAAATGAAACAAAAATATGTACAAAAAGTTTACATACAAGTGCCATAGAAGGCACGACTAGCTAAAATATAGCAACTAGCCTCAGGACAATCCAAGATAAAACACAGGGATTTCTGTAGCCATGAAAGGAGCAATCCTATAACCATTCAACATCAGAAACACAAAGAACGCTACCAAATAATACCCAAGCATCTACAATACAAGTGGGAAGCCTAACTAAAAATTTTCAAGCCTAAAAGAAGCAAGCCAAAGAGATACTAAAGTAAAAAGAACAACCTTAGCCCCTAGATGGCCAAGGAGAAAACTGCCGCCAAGAAGTTACCGTGCTGAGTCTCCGAGAGTAGGCATGGCAAGACATGCCTTATGCAATGAGAACCGCACATGTTGTGACCTGGAAATGACTAAGCAATTAACTTATAAAAGTAAGTGAAGAACCAAACTATAAAATTACCTCCCCTCGGTGTATAGGCTGAGAAGTTCCCTAACATGTCATAATGAAAAAAAATTCCTATCATGTCATATTATTTAATATATAAATAAATATTATGTAATTTAAAAATTTTCGATCAAATTATAAATATTAAAATTGTTAAATGTATATTAAAAAAGGAATTAAGATAGAATTATTAAAAATATATAAGTTAGAATATTAAAAAAGAATTACTAAAATTAGTTTGTAAAATTTTGGAATGAAAAAATAAAAATTAGGAAATGTACAGTGTAATGTGTTTGTTATAAATGGATAAAATATAGAAAGTAAATACAAATATTATAAAATATAATTAAAAAGCACAAAATTATATCATCATTCACTTATTAATTTTGTAATCAAATAAATAATTTAGTTATGATTTAAAAGGTAAATATTTGGAATTAAAAAAAAGATTTTAGAAAATCGATATTGTGATGTACTTTTTATAAATGGACAAAATATATAAAGCAAATATAAAATTTTATTGATTATTAATTATTATTAAGTTAATCATCCCTCCCGGAGCAAGTAAGGTCAAAGGCGTGACTTAAAGTTTCACGCCTGGGACACATATATATTTTTTAATTAAATATAATTAATTAATTAAAAGTGTCATGTTTGTGACACATAGATATTTTTTAATTTTTAAATAAATATAATTAATTAATTGATTAAATAAAACATAATTGATTAAATAAAATGACAAAGATATATACGCCAATTAAATTATAATTAATTAATTAACTATTATATACTAATATTAAGTTAATTAAATACTATATATTAAGGGGTCATGAGCACATATATTTTCTCTTTTTAATTAAATATAATTAAAATATTTAATTATGGCTAAAAGAATGAAGAGTGCAGAAAGTTGTCAGACAACGGTGCACGATCGTGCAACCACCGGATGGCCTCTCTCTGTCATAATCGTGCAACTACAGATGATCAGCTCTCTGTAAGTACCAGACTTTACCTTCTATTAATTATATTTTTATCAGTCAAATAATTATAATTAAATTAAATTAAATTAAAAATGGCACAGGATATACACGCTAATTAAATTATAATTAATTAATTAATTAGAATATAATTAACACATACATAAAATTTTATTAATTATTAATAATTATTAAGCTAATAATCCTTCCTAGAACAAGTAAGGTCATAGTTGTGACTTAAAGTTTCACGCCTGTGACACATATATATTTTTCTTTTTCAAGTAAATATAATTAATTAATTAAATTATTAAACGCTTGTGACATGTATAATTAGTCTCCTCTCAGTCATGATCGTGCATCTGCATGATTGTGCAACTATAGATGATCAGCTCTGAAACGATTGTGCAACTAGATTTCACCTTCTATTAATTATATTTTTATTAGTTAATTAATTATAATTATATTATATTTAATTAAAAATGACAAAGGGTATATGCGATAATTAAATTATAATTAATTAATTAGAATATAATTAACACATATATAAATTTTTATTAATTATTAATTATTAATTATTATTAAGCTAATCATCCCTCCCAAGGTCACAGGCATGACTTAAAGTTTCAAATATAATCAATTAATTGATTAAATAAAATGAAATTAATTAATTAATTCAATTATTAAATATAAGCTCACAGGCGTGACTTAAGTTATTGGTCAATTAATTATAATTAAATTATATTTTTATTAGTTAATTAATTATAATTAAATTATATTTAATTAAAAATGAAAAAGGATAAATGCGCTAATTAAATTATAATTAATTAATTAATTAATATTATAAACTAATATTAAGTTAATTAAACACTATATACTAAGGGGTCATGGACACATATATTTTCTTTTTAAATTAAATAGAACTAAAATATTTAATTTTGGCCAAAAGAATGAAGAGTCCAAAACAGACAGCAGTTCACGATCGTGCTTGTGCATGATTGTGCAACCATCAGATGGCCTCTTTTTGTCACGATCTTGCAACTACCGGACTTCCCCTTCTATTTATTATATTTTTATTAGTCAATTAATTATAATTAAATTATATTCAATTAAAAATGACAAAGAATATATGCGCTAATTAAATTATAATTAATTAATTAATTAGAATATAATTAACACATACATAAAATTTTATTAATTATTATTAAGCTAATCACTAGAACAAGTAAGGTCACAGGCGTGACTTAAAGTTTTAGCCTGTGACACAAAAATATTTTTTTCGTTTTTAATTAAATATAATTAATTAATTAATTAAATTATTCAAATATAAGGTCATAGGCGTGACTTAATTGTCACACCTGTGAAACATATATATATTTTAGTTTTTAATTAAATATAATTCATTAATTGATTAAATAAAATAAAATTAATTAATTAAATTATTCAAATATAAGGTCATAGGCATGACTTAAGTGTCACACCTGGGACACACACATATTTTTTAATTTTTAATTAAATATAATTAATTAATTGATTAAATAAAATATAATTAATTAATTAAAATATAAGGTCACAGGCATGATACCTATATATTTTTTAATTTTTAATTAATATGATTAATTAATTAATTAAATTAAATATAATTAACTGATTAAATAATTAAAATATAATTAAGACATATATAAAATATGATTGATTAATTAACTGATTAAAACAAAATTAACGTCTATGATCCCTTAATATATAATACTTAATTAACTTAATAATAAATAATAATAAATAATAACATTTAATTATACTTTAATCAATCAATTAATTATATTTTAATTAATCAATCTATTAATTATTTTTTATTAGTCAATTAATTATAATTAAATTATATTTAATTAAGAATAACAAAGGATATGTGCACTAATTAAATTATAATTAATTAACTATTATATACTATTATTAAGTTAATTAAATACTATATACTAAGGGGTCATGGACACATTAATTAACTATTATATACTATTATTAAGTTAATTAAATATTATACTAAGGGGTCATGGACACATATATTTTTATTTTTTTAATTAAATATAACTAATATATTTAATTATGGCCAAAAGAATGAAGGATGCAGAACAGATAGCAGTGCACGATCGTGCAACCACCAGATGACCTCTCTCTGTCACGATCGTGCAATTATAGATGATCAACTCTTTGTCACGTGCACGATCGTGCAACTACCACACTTCACCTTCTATTAATTATATTTTTATTAGTCAATTAATTAATTAATTATAATTAAATTATATTTAATTAAAAATGACAAAGGATATATGCGCTAATTAAATTATAATTAATTAATTAGAATATAATTAACACATACATAAAATTTTATTAATTATTAATTATTATTAAGCTATTCATCTCTCCCAAGGTCACGGGTGTGGCTTAAAGTTTCACGCCTGTGACACACACACACACATATATATTTTAATTAAATATAATTAATTAATTGATAAAATAAAATAAATTAATTAATTAATTAAATTATTAAAACATAAGGTCACCGGCATGACTTAAGTGTCACGTCTGTGACACATTTATATATTTTAATTTTTAATTAAATATAATTAATTAATTAAAATATAAGGTCATAGGCGTGACTTAAGTGTCACGGCTGTGACACCTATATATTTTTAATTTTTAATTAATATAATTAATTAATTGATTAAATAAAATATAATTAACTAATTAAATAATTAAAACAAAATTAAGACATATAAAAAATATAATTAATTGATTAATTGATTGAAATAAAATTAACACCTATGATCCCTTAATATATAACACTTAATTAAATTAATAATATATAAAATATTATTAATTATTAATTATTATTAAGCTATATATAACACTTAATTAACTTAATAATAACTAATAATAAATAATAACATTTAATTATATTTTAATCAATCAATTAACTATATTTTAATGAATCAATTTTGTTAATTATTTTTTATTAGTCAATTAATTATAATTAAATTATATTTAATAAAAAATGACAAAGGATATATGCACTAATTAAATTTTAATTAATTAGTTAATTAACTATTATATACTAATATTAAGTTAATTAAATCCTATATACTAAGAGGTCATGAACACATATGTTTTCTTTTTTAATTAAATATAACTAAAATATTTAATTATGGCCAAAAGAATAAAGAGTGCAAAAAGCTGTCAGACAATAGTGAATGATCGTGCACAACCACCGGATGGCCTCTCTTTGTCATGATTGTGAGTATGCACGATCGTGCAACTACAGATGATCAGCTATTTGTCACGATCATGCTTGTGCGCGATCGTACAACTACTAGACTTCACCTTCTATTAATTATATTTTTATTAGTCAATTAATTTAATTAAAAATGAGAATGGATATATGCGCTAATTAAATTATAATTAATTAATTAATTAACTATTATATACTAATATTAAGTTAATTAAATACTATATACTAAAGGGTCATGGACACATAATTTTTCTTTTTTAATTAAATATAACTAAAATATTTAATTATGGCCAAAAGAATGAAGAGTGCAGAAAGTTCTCAGACAACAGTGCACAGTCGTGCTTGTGCACGATCGTGTAACCACCGGATGGCGCACGATCGTGCTACAACAGATGATTAGCTATATGTCACAATTGTGCTTGTGCACGATCGTGCAACTACCAAACTTCACCTTCTATTAATTATATTTTTATTTATTAATTAATTATAATTAAATTATATTTAATTAAAAATGACAAAAGATATATGCACCAATTAAATTATGATTAATTAAAATTTAATTAATACATACATAAAATTTTATTAATTATTAATTATTAATTATTATTAAGGCGTGACTTAAAGTTTCACGTCTACGAGCCGTCGGATGAAAGGGGCGGTGGAATGGAATTGTGTGGTTATCCATCCCATCGTCTTACTTAAGGAACGCCCTCTAAAAACATATCATTATATGCTTAAAGAAGAAATCATAAAGACTCGTTTGATTGACAAATATTTAGAAAAGAAATAATTATCTTGTCACATCTTTTAATTAAACATAATCTCTTATTGGCGGTTAGCAAAGTATAAGAGGGTGAATTATTCAGAATATGAAGAAAAAGTGATAAAAAATGTCCTCATGAAATTTACAATGAAAAGTTAGATTCTTACGACGGTAATAGGTGTATTTGATTTATGGATATCTAGAACATCAACTATTTTTATTTAGTTATAATGAAAATGTACAAGAAAGTTTTGGTTGGTGATGATTAGTTTTATTAATTTATTAATTACAACCTATTAATATTAATGTTTACAAGGAAGTATATCTAGTTCTCTTGAAAACTATCTCTTTTTTATATGTATTGAAGATAATGTGAGGAAATTAAAGAATCATGATCACAAATAATTTAATTTGATTCAATAGTTAATAATATATTTTTAAATTTTATATTTAAACTTGGTAGCACTTAAAAATAAAAATAATTCATGTTTTAATTATTAAAAATTGACAACACTCAAATGTAAAAAGGGAAAAGGATAAAATTATATATGCACCTCTTTTTGTCACCACACCATATTATCATATCGAGAAATATAAATTAAAAAAATCATTTCTGATCATTTACATGAATAAAAAGGCAAAAATAAGGCTAGAGATAATTATATTAATGGTATCCTATAGATAATTATAACATAATGTACATGGACAAAACATAATGTAATTTTACCCAAAAAAAAAGACAAAACATAATGTAATATAAAACAACAATATACAAAATCCGATAAATCCTTAGAGTACTAACATCTTCAGTGTCTTGAAAAGCATTTAAGGCAAGGCAAACTATGCCAGGGATGGAATTCCTGTGATGGAATGCTTCTTATAATAAGGGTGTTTTACGTTGAAAATTGCTTCATTTAATAGCAAAAAAAAATGATTAGGATTGTCGTAAATTCCAAAATTAAAGGTAAGAGCAGGAATTCTAGGTAATGAATTTTAAAAGCTTAAAAAGTAAGATAAAAAATCTGCTAAAGTTTGACATGTTTAAAATCTACATGGGTTACGCATTAATCTGTGTATTAACATCAGTGAAATCTACCAACATTAATTATCAACAAATTACAACATTAATCATCAGCAAATTACATTTAATTAGTGACCTTTTTTTTTCCCTTGGTATGAGTTTTGTTGGAACCAACAACAGAGGGTGCAAAATCGCTTTTCCTACACAATAACTCTTAGAAGACATTACAAGAAAATTGCTGAGACAAAGGGAAAAGAGAAACTGAAACAAATAAATCGTAAAAATTAGTATGAAATACATATGGAGTGGCCTTGATCGGCTTTTTACTTTAGGCGTAATAGCTTTGCATGTGTCAAATATTGTAATACATCAGAAGATACAAATACGAACAAATATTCTAACACAAATATATGCAGTTGTGACCAACAAAATTATACACAAATATTTTAACATAAATATGAAGTTGTAACCAACAAAATTATATGTTGAAAAAATGAACAAATAATATTTCATATTTCATACATATATAATACTAAAAGATACATAAACAGATAAGGCATAAGAAAAGTCAATAACAATGCCAAATCTTACCTAATGTATTGGGTCATTCATAGGCATCAAACCAAAAATATACATATTTGCCAAGAATCATAAGCAGAAAAACTCAAGAATAATTTAACAACGGTTATCACGCGCAACAGTGGTTGATAAGTTTCTCTCAGCCAAGTGTTGAACACTACTAGTGCTATTTGTATATCTACCTACACACCGAAAACATAGAAATTATAGTTAGAATTGAAATAACGGAGGTTAGGAAAATATATAAATCCCGAAGTTAATAAAAAACAGAGGTGAATGGTGACAAAATCACAAAGGTTCTATTCTAAGAAACGATAATGATGCAGTCCAACTCAAATGATCATCGACTGATTCAGATCATTTCTTTTAGTAGTAGAAACTTGACACGGGCCGCCTTTGATTGATCTGAAGAATAGAAATGATTGACATAATTGAGAGGGAATCAGAGGAGTCAGCATACAAGAAGGTTCCGGAGAAGGAGAAGAAGAAGAAACTGAAGTGAACTACTTAATAATTAATAACAACATACATTAATAATAAAATGCAGATGTAGATTTATTAATTAATTAGGTGGATAGATTTGCAATAAATATTGCAGATATCAGCAAAATTTATTGGTAGAATTTATTGACTTTGGCTAAGATTTGTGTCAGTTTTTTTATTTAGAACTAATAATAAAAGATACTACAACATGCAAGAATTGATAAATTTAAGATTTAGTTCAGTTTTTTATTCAGAAGTCATAATAACAGTGAATCTAACACCCAACAGTTAATAATAATTAAAAATTTATGCAACATGCAAGTTTTAAATTTTTTCCATAATTAACAGTCAATTAATAATTATTATTAATTAATAGTAACTAAATTAACAATTAAATCATAATTAAATTATATTATGAAAGGATTAATAACAAAATTTCCATTTATTAATTAACAATAACAAAAAAACCTTTTAAAAAAGCAAAAACTAAATAATATGCATGGTTGTTAGCTAACAACTCACAACCATGGAAATCACGCCTATGACTACTACCATTTATATAAACTTAATATTATTATATAATACTTAATAATAACTAGCAATTAATAATGCACGGTTGTCAATAATATATATATACTTAATATTAATATATAGTAGCTAATAATATAATAATTTGTCACAACCGTGAATAGTAATATATATTAAGATATTAATATATAAAATTTAATAATAATTAACAGGCTATGACTAATATTTAAATTTAATATTAGTATATAAAAATTAATAATAATGAACAATTAATAATTAATAATGCACGGTTATAAATAACATATAAAATTAATATTAACATACGGTACTTGATAAAATAGTTATTAAAAATTTTTTCTAAGGGCATAATTAGCATTCAATTAATAATAACAATTAATTAATATAACACAAAATAAACTAAATTAAAAATTAAATCATAATTAAATTTTATTATAGTTAATTAATAAGGAAGCCAAAGATTTTAATTATATTTAATAAAATTTTTAATCTACTAATAATATTTAAATTAATTAGATTAATTAATTAATTATAATTTAATCGATTAAGCAATCACTTAGCGTTTAGTTAATTAATTAATTATATTTTAATTAACTAATTATATTTTTTATATGTGTTAAATATATTGTAATTAATGAATCAATTAATTATGTTATAATTAATAAACTAATTAATAATATCTTAATTAACTAATTAATTATTTAATAAAAAATGTTATAAAATTATATAGGAACAAAATAACAACTCCCATATTGTCACAGGCGTGACAACTTAAGCTATATATATGTAGTGAAGATATATATATATATATATATATATATATATTGAATATTAAAATATAATAATTAATAATAATAAACAATTAATAATGCAAGTCATGACTAATATATATACTAAATATTAACATGTACTACTTAATGAATTAATTATATTTTAATACATCAATTAATTAATTAATTATTATTAATTATAACTGAATAAACTTCACATTTAATGATTAATAAACAATTTATAAATAAATTATATTTTAATAAATCAAGTAATTTATTATATTTTAATTATTAGTAATTATATCAAAATTAATTAATTAGTTATTTCATTAATTATATTTTAATTAATTAATTATATTTTTATATGTGTTAAATATATTATAATTAATTAATCAATTAATTATGTTATAATTATTAAACTAATTAATAATATTTTAAATAATTAATTAATTTTTAATAAAAATGTTATAACATTATATTAGTGTT
>JANKOE010000005.1:17862456-17877515 GCA_026284465.1 Erythroxylum citrifolium
TGGAACCGAATCCAGGTATTCCGCATTACCTTCGTTTTTGATCCTTTCACGAGACCCTGGGGTGCGTAATAAGGTCCTCTCTACGCATTAACAGGGCTAACCAACAACAAACTAGTTCATTAAATTTCTGTTTAGACTAATTATGTAAAAAGAGAAGTTTGCATTTGTGTAAAGTTATTGATTTTTAAAATGGAGCTAGCCATGCCCATGCTCATTATTATGAACATTACTGGAATAGTTTTAACTATTAGATCAATGGAGGCATCAATGTGCTTTAGATTACTGAATCAGTACTACCCGAAATTGAAAGGACATAATTGCCATTATCTCTCCTCATTTGCTCTAGTTTGTAGGAATTAGGGTTTCATTAATCAGTAATCGGGAAGTGGTAAAAGTGAGCAATCATATGTGTGTATGGAATTTTAGGGTTTCGTAAAAGGTAAAGCAGCAACCGTAGGTTTCAGTCCAAAACAAGAGTTAGAAAGGAAAGTAGGAGTTGCTGAGAGACAAATGCACATTGAAATTGATAACTTCCTTTTCTTCTTCAAAGAAAACAAAAGGGCTTTAAAAAGCCTTGAAGCAGAAAGTAATCAATTAGTCTGAAACTAATTTTCCTTTTTTTTTTTTTTACTTTTACACCCTAATACCCTACCCCCACGACCACAAAAGAAAATAAAAACCTCTCTCTCTCTCTGTCCTATTCCAACAGCCCCCTCAAGTGTCATTTTCTCACATATACTTCACACGAAAGAAACAACCATTCACTTCAGACCTTGTCATGTCGTCTCTCTCTCCTCCACTCATTCTCAGGTCTCTGCAACTACTCACCTCAAATTGGTCCAAGCTCCTTCTCAAATAAAAGACTAGGAAAATCTAGCTAGCCTGGAGATTTCTCAACCCCTTTGATCGAAATTAAATCACCCCGCAACCTTTTTCTCTGCAGCCTACTGTCTCTTGATTCTTGTTCAGCTTATGTTTTATACCTACTCCTGTTGCACTATCAACAGAAGGGTAAACAGAAAATAGGAGGAGAAGATAAGGAAGTAAGAAATCTATTTGGAAAAGGGTTTCTTTGGTTGCTCATACATGGAGCTTTTCCCTGCACAACCAGATTTATCCCTTCAAATAAGCCCACCAAACAACAAACCCACAACATGGAGTAGAACAGAAGAAGACGTGGAATTGGGGTTTTGGAAGAGAGCTTTGGACTCCAGAAATTCCATGTCTTCAATGGCTAAACCTGGCACCAGCTGCTTTGAGCTCTCTCTATCCAATCCAAGGGTTCCAGAGTCCAACTCAAACCATTTACACCTCCTTCGAAACCCCACCAATTGTAACGGTAACAATTACGTCAATTCCTTCCAACAAAACCAGTACTCACTCCATCATCACCAACAAAACTACCTTCATAATCACCATCCACTCTTTCAACAGCCACATCAACAACAAGGGTTAAGCTCAGAGCTCGGTTTCTTGAGACCCATCAGAGGGATTCCTGTTTACCAAAATCCTGCTTCTTCTACTTTTCCATTCTCTCATCAACAGCCCTTGGATAATACTTGCTCTCCAGCTACTTCTTTAGCTAACACTAACGCAAGTCCCACAAGTTTAGGTACTTATCAGTCTCAAGGTTTGATAAGATCAAGATTTCTGTCAAGGTTCCCTGCTAAACGCACCATGAGAGCACCAAGGATGCGGTGGACTACCACTCTTCATGCTCGCTTTGTACATGCCGTCGAGCTATTGGGTGGTCATGAGAGTATTGTTCCTTACTTTTTCGTTAGACTATGTTTTATGAAATTTCCCCCTTTTCTTCCCCCTAAAAACTCTTTCTTTCTTCTTCTTAATGCACTGTTCTTGCTCATATTCACTCTTAAATAAAATGGAGAGAAAGGAAAGATGAAAAGTCTATTTGACTGATGCACTCCTTCTCTTTTTGTTGCATAGGGGCTACTCCTAAGTCAGTTCTTGAGCTTATGGATGTTAAAGATCTCACTTTAGCCCACGTTAAGTCTCATTTACAGGTATAAACTTCTTCCTGTCTATATTCTTGCAGGCATCCAATCTCTTCTCAGTGAATCCAAGCAATGTTGAAGCAGCCTTGTGTTTTAATTCCTCTTTTGTCCCCCTTCTACTTTCTACTCGAAATAGATGATCCTTGAGCTATGGTCTTAAATTCATGCAGCGTTAATAGTGCAGCTGTAAGCTGAATTTGCCTTTTAATAGCTTACATTAGAGGTAAGTTTTAGTTCATAGATTACAAATTCCAAAGTTTCCTTGCAGAGGGTCTCCCAAATCCTCAGTACTTCTTTTTCTACTAGATCTGATGGTCCTCCTAGCTAATAGACAGCTTTTTGCTTGGAAGAATGAACCAGCCCAAGTAAAAAGAACATATCAACAGCATGGAGAGAGAGTGTCAGAGAGAGAGAGAGAGAGAGAGAGAGAGATCATCGATTTCAGAAATCAAGTAAGACAAAGCCTCAGGAAAGGAATTCAAATTGAGCCATAGACTCGCAGGCAAGCGAAGACAAGTTCACACTCGCTCCACCATTTTTCCCTTATTATAAATAACTTTCTTTCCCTAAGATTGAATAGAAAAATGAAAAAATTATATAAGTACAAAACATCATCATTTCTCAATGATGTCTTTCTCAGCATCAGATATGGGGGCTCATCAACCACATTCCCTTTAACCATGGTTAATCCCACAAAATTCACACTTTGCCCTTACTTATGTAAACCATGGTTAATCCCACAAAATTCATACTTTGCTCTTACTTATGTAACATACATTATATAATATACTAGGTGCATTAATGTGACCATAAATGCTTCAGTTCGCAGTTAACATTTATCTCTTTCTCTCTCAGTCTCTCACTTTTTACAGTTCGTACTTGCACTACATTAGACAAATTCTGCAGTATCCCTGAACAGTAGAGTAGTCTTCTTTTACTGTTTTATCTTTATCTGCCCCAATTTCTCTGCATTTTCTTAATGTTAATAAACTATATGCCCACTGATTGTAATGCATAGTCATCTAAAGAAAAGGCTTTTGTATTTGCAGATGTATCGAACGGTAAAGACCACTGACAGAGCAGCTGCTTCTTCAGGTTCGTGCCACTATTTAATTAATTAAAACGTGATCAGTGTATGCTCTTAATTGTGTTTCTAATGAAAAGCCATTTGCACTATATTGGTAACAAAAACGATTATCTGCATTTTATAACGCAGGACAATCTGATGTATTCAACAATGGATCATCAGGGGACAATTCTGAAGATCTCTTGTTTGACATACAAAATCCAAGGAGGTCTGACCAATCAACCCACCAGGGAAGACCAAGTATTCACCAGGATAAGGACTACCATGGTCTCTGGAGCAACTCTTCAAGGTGAAGAAGCTGTACTACTTTTGCATGTTTTGAAGCATCTTCTTCGTCCTTCATCTGTCTTGTGTGTTGGTTACTGCTTTTCCGGATAATCAAAAGGACAATGAAAGGGGGAAAAAAACGGAATCTGTTGTAACCATATCTATAGTTTTATGCACATGCCTGAAATATTCATCATCAACTTTCTTTAAATTTCACTGGTCCTTTAGGAACTTGGGTAGTAATTGTTTTGTACCTCAGTATAGACACTGAACCTCCATATATGCACTTGTGTTCAGTCACCCACATAGTAAAACGTGTTTTAGTGTACTTTTGTTTATTTTTATCTCCCAATTAAGCTGCTGAGTTTATTGTTGTTCATCTTTTTGCTCTTGGACATTGTTTATTATTGATGCATATTATTGTGTTTCAAATTATTACGTCAAACATGCACGAAAATATAGTTTTCTTACACTCCTTTGAACATAGCTTTTCTAAGAGTATATAGCACAAGGAGAAACTCACTTTTCTCTTTTTTTCTCTCGCCACCCAAATACAAACATATTTACAAGCAAGAAACCCAAAAGGAAGAAGGAATGATTTCCCTGCAATTGTCCTGTCTGTCCACTACGACCATGAAGACTGAACTTCCATGATGGAGCAATTATATTATGCTATTCTAGTAGTGGGTGAAAAGGAAGTAAAAAAGAAACAATCCACAGCCACTCTCTCCTGCCATTCCAATGCATGACAATATCCACCGTAAAGAAATAGAAATGGAGATATCTCTTTCCTTTGGATTTTGTGGGCTCAGATGGGAGGCCTATTGAGTGGGACCTACAACTCAGAAAACTTAGCTTCAAAGATAAAACCCAGGGTGGCCCCATTTGTAGAAGTCTTGGTGCTAAAGATAATGCATACCCTCTGAAACTAGGTTGCATAAACTTTGATATGGGTAATGGGCTATCACATGGGGTGGTGTGATGAGAGAGTAAGTTCATCAACTTTATCGCTCAATATCTCACTATGTATGAATAATATGTAAAGTGAAAGGGAGCTGCAAAACAAGATAGTAAAAGATAGCTTTCTTTTTTCTTCCTTCTGCATGGCTTTCACTAATAGGAAATATTCTCTCTATATGTTGGTTTGTAGCAGGGAAGCTTGGTTGCACGGGAAGCTAAAGGATTCTGCTGGAAACCTTCAGGTACCTTCAAATTTCAAAATTATCCTTGGTTCTGGAAGAGAAATATTTCCAGCATTCTTAGGTAACTTGAGGAAAAGCAGATGAGCTATTTCTTTCTTCTTTTAGGTCTTTTGCAAACATGAAAGAAGAAAGGCAGAAAGATTTTTCGAAAGCTCAAATTTGAAGGGGGTCAATGTTGTAATTTACGTGGCCCTAAGTATGATAGTAAAGAATTAACGTGATGTGTAAAGCTTTTGTCTTTCCATTAACGTTTGTTGCCTTTTCTTTTACACTTTTTCTTAGGGAATTATAAACCAAGAATCGTAGAACTAAAGAGCAAAAAGAAGCAAGAACTTTTGATGAAATTGATATTATGGCATAAACATGCATAACGGATATAATATAACATTCATAGTGAATAATGCTATTAGGAGTAGCATCCATGCAGTAGGCTAGGGCACACTTTAGTAGGCTTTCAAAACGTACCCTAGCAAAGTTTCTTTTTGCATGAAAAATAGTCTATTATTCCATGAGTCAAAGTGTCCTTTTGATTCCCAGCTCCACACACTTCCCTTGTGCTGCCCTTCCATATAATGTAGCAAAATGCATAATCCTATTCTTCTTTCCTCTTTTCAGTGATTCCTTATTCAGATGTTTTGTATTCTTCCCCTTCTACTTTTACCACAGAAGGAAATGGATCCAAGGTGCTTGAGCTACGAAAGAATATCAGACGTGAACTCATCCACCCTCTCGGAGTCTAGCCCCAAGAAGCCTAATTTGGAGTTCACTTTGGGCAGGCCACTTTGATCTTATACGTATATGTCTAAATATATATATAGATATTTGAAATGATTGTATCCTATGAGGGGTGAGGGTGGCGAGAATCGAGTACTCAGCCTGGAAAAATCTGATAAGGAAAGGAAAAGAAAAAGAAAAGGAAAAGAAAAGCAAAGAAAAAGAGAGCCAAAGAAAGACAAGGAGACAAGAAAGACAGAAAGCAACAAAAGGGGAGAAGAGTGGAAAAGGCATGTCCTTCCCTTTCAAGCTGTGAGTTTGAGAGATCCAAATCAAACATATATATTCCATTCCTACGTAAATATGAAATCTAATTGATTTTATATGTGCTGTCATAT
This sequence comes from Erythroxylum citrifolium, assembly GCA_026284465.1. Classification (NCBI taxonomy): domain Eukaryota; kingdom Viridiplantae; phylum Streptophyta; class Magnoliopsida; order Malpighiales; family Erythroxylaceae; genus Erythroxylum; species Erythroxylum citrifolium. The sequence goes on from JANKOE010000005.1 coordinate 17,868,140, forward strand.
TCTCTTAGAGAGATAGAGAGAGAAAAGACGAAGAAAAAGAGAGAGAAAGAGACAGCTTTAAGTTTAACCCTAATCTTTCAAGTGATCCTTGGTAATTGTAATAGAACACTTTTTTTTTTTCCATTTTACAATATGTTTCCGTATTTTATATTCATTTAAACCCTTTGTCACATGCTTTACACTTTATGGACAAAAGGGAAAAGGAAGACTTTCAGAATTTGAGCAGCACCAATTTTTGTTACATGAAAGGAAAAATGAAGATAATACAAAAAGAAGCAAACAAAGAGAATACTATCCTTATTTTGAGTTCAGATCTTCTGTCCAATATTATGGTGTCTTATTATGTCTAATAAATCTCAGCCATTTATTTATGTGGGGCTCGCATGGAATCTACATGAGTTCCGCAAAATAAATGACTGAGATTCCATGAGACAGAATAAGACAGAGTAAAACTGGACAGAGGATCTGGTTTCCCTTATTTTATGTTTGCCGCGGATTTTGTCAGTGCAGACTGCAGAATATTATTCCTTGCATCCATATATTATAATTACAGAAAAAGAAGATTTCTTATAAGATAATTGTATATATCATACAAAAATTACATCTTTTAGCAAATGAACACAAGTAGCATATATACAATGTCTTTTATATTACATTTTTAAGCACAAGTCTGTCTGCAGAGTACATGATCGTATGCTGTCAAATAGTTTATGGTAGTTGTATTAGCACAATGGTATTAATGCAATTATACATGTCAGTAAAAAAGAATGTCATTATTTCAAGTAGCAATCATGTTATTATATGTAGTAATTTTATTTTTCGTTGAACATATATGTGTTTTTTTAATGAATTAACAATCCTTTCTTTGTTAAGTAAGCTTTTTTAATTATAAAATGATTATAATTAAGAGAATATTAAAGAATTTGCATATCTATTTATGTAGGTAAAACATAGAGACATTTCTTGTAAATTTAGTTATTCCAAAAATTAATCTTATTCTTTTGAATTACTAAAAATAACCTTTTACTATTAAATTTTTAAAAATATATATTACATTTTTATATTATTTTTGGGTACAGATTATTATGTAATTAATTGTTGTACACCTGATAAATATAAATATCACTATGTGTACAAGCATCAATTATGTAATAATTTATATTAAAATAATTTAAAAATACTTATCATAAGATTCCCTTTTAAAATTTATAATACCATATTTTTGTAATTCAAACCAATAAGATAAGTTTTTGGAATAAGTAAAATCACAAGAAGTCCATGCGTGCTACCTTATTATTGGTATTATTTTTACATTATTTTTAAAGAATATTCACTTATTCTTTACTATTTTTAGTACTTTATTTTTATTTTTACTTCTATTTTTAAATTATAATAAATATAGTAAAAAATAAAAATAGATATGACTTCCATTCCTCAACATATTAGAGGAATGAAGTATTGTTACGAAAGGGATATAAAAATACTGTTCATTTAAATTTAATTATAATATATTACCAAACATCTTTTTTCATTCTTTACCTATCCCTTTCTTTCCGTACCAACTAATCAAACAACCCTTTAAATTTGCAGTCCACCTTAAATTATTTAGTTACACCAAGTCGATTCCGTTCACTTTTCTAGTTTGCATTGGTGAGAGAGAAATTTTATGTCAACCACCTTATCTCCTGTTTTGATGTTTGTTATTGCTAGAACTTCGATTAATAAAGCGCATGAATTGTTCAAAATGGTAACTTAACTCTCTCCTCTTTGTAGCCTTTGGGTCTGAAACAAGAAAATTGTGAATCATCTAAAGGAAAAATACGAGGAGTCAAACACGAAGTTCTTGTCAGTTGGAATTTTGTAATGACAACAGGGTCGTCAAATTCCGTGTGTTTCCCTTTTGTTTCTTTTATTTGAATCCCTATCTTCAAGGCATTGGCTTTATAGCTCGATAATCTATGCTCCTTAACATGAATGGCTTTGATGTCATTCTCGGAATTTAGCAGTTGCAATGATTAACTTTATCATTGCACTTTATATTTTGGTATGGATAAAGGTTAAAGCTTTACAAAAAGAAGATTGCACCTTTAAATTTGTGAAATTCCCATTTCGTGACACAAGGGGAAGCTTCTCCGAAAGTGATAGAAATTTAGTGGCAGTAAATAGATAATTCCCAATTCAATCTGAGTGCAAGCTCAACAAGCTTTAAGACTTAACACTTCCATCCTAGAGAAGCTAAAGTTAAAAGTCCCAAAGTGATGCGTTAAGTAACTGTTAATTTTACTAGGATCATGTTTTGGACTGAATTTAGGTTATTTAGTATTGCAATTCCTGCAAACATTTCTTTTAACTTAGAATAAAAAGTTTTCTTGTCCGATTTAAATAGCTAAAATATTGTTTTATTCATAAATTAGTGCGAATCTTGGATTTGAAATTGTGACTATAATAATCTAAGTTGTCATGTTGACAATATTTATAAATTTAGATACAATAAATTGGTACCTGACTAACATAAGCACCCAAAATTATAGTAATCATGGTAAAGTTGTTGGCGCTCTTTAGACAAGCTAGATTATCGAAAGATAAGTCCATGTATGGCTCTAATGTTAAGGACCCCACAATTTCTTGCCTGATAGAATTCAAAGAAAATGATTGAAAAGAGCCCTGGAAAACTCCAAATAGAAAGTATAAAGCATGAAAGAACAAATAATTTTCCTGTCTACACAGTAAGATTCCTACTAAATTTTTGTTCTGTAGTTAGATGTTTCATTCAACGAGTATAACATTACTCACCATACAAATGAAGAAAAAATCACCAATGATTAGAGCGCCACAATGGGAAGAAAGCAGAGATGGAGTCCAAAATTCAGTTTTCTGCGTACTTATCAGATGCTCCGCTGCACAAACAAAGTTGAGTACTGAAGAAATTTCATGTGTGACATGTTTATACATTGTGAAAAATGAAAATTAAGCAGTGATTGCGTTCGAATCTATTACTGTAATTTATTAATATATGTACTTATATTTTGTGAATGTCCTCATAAATCACAGACTTGATAACCCACAATCTAACACTTTTTTTTTTTGGAATGGGAATGATGCTGTCAAGCTATATTAATAGTGTCAAAATGCAAAGCGTCATACAAAAAAGATAGCGGGCATATCCCCCATTCTAAATCAGGCATAGAACCAGCAGCACGAGCAATGCTATGAGCCGCTTGGTTCGCTGATTTGCGAATAAACAGAATAGCCATTGTTGGCAACAAAGACAAAAAATGTTTGTAGTCTTGTACAATTGCACCAAAATAGGAGAAATCAAAAGTAGCGGAATGTAAAGCATTGATAAGAAGCAAAGAATCAGACTTCATAATATCACACCTCATTTGAGTTCGTTTCAGCCAACTAAGAACTTCTCGGAAAGTCAAAGCTTCGCCTAAAGCAGGATCTCCCATACCTGAAATTGTCATCATCTTCCCCATCATACTTCTTCCATTGGAATCCCGCAAAATCATACTCATACCAAATAGCTGCTGTCCAGTAATAACAGAGACATCAACATTACATTTATAACACCCCACTGGCGGAGGGCCACAATCTACCACTTTAAACTCTAGCATCTAGCTTTTATCTATTTAGATGCATAAATTACGGAAATTGGAAAGGGTTATGCACTTCAAGGTATTTAAAACGTTTGATATTGCAAATGAATTTGCAAACTGTGTCTTTGCATTTGCTTTTTAAATGGTTCTTTTTGACATAAAAATATTGTATTTTAAGACTAGCAGTTTTATATGTGACAGGTGATGTCACCTTGGACTGGGGTGGAAACTTTGAAAAGCTATGCCCACACTTTCACGTAAGAGAAACTATGGCCCAACAAAGTGAATTGTACAATGATGACATTCTCTTTTGCTGAAATATTTGCCAACTCAAAGGCATATCATTCACGGGATTTTCTCAGGCAAAGAACGATATGTGCATATATGCAAAGTTACTGGGGTTCTTTCTGCTTCCTTTATTTCATCACCATTGCTAAAGGGTCCTTATAGATTTAGCATTTGTTAGACTTTTCTTTTTGTCTGTGGGAAGCACGTACAGGAGAGAACTGTGGGCATAGAATGTGGTTAAAAAGAATGGAATAATTGTTTACACTTGCAACCGTTGCTTTGGTTCGAGAATCTGCAATAATTAAGGTCTAACTTGGAAAAGAACGTAAAAACGTGTTAATGTGAAAATCTAACAGAGAAGTTTTAACATTAATTAATGGCAAAGCTGAGGTTTCGCCCAAAAGCAGTGGCGAAGCCAGGAATTTGTTTCAGGGGGGTCAATGTATCCAATCCAGGGAGCAATGTATCCAATCTATCATGGGCATTTGCATATCTTCTATTCTTATTTAATTAAAAAAAATTGAGATGCCCACCCTCACCAAGCTGTAGCTTCGCTACTGTGCAAAAGAGTGTACTAAAGTTGTACAAATATGACTTAAAACTAATGAATACGAGTTAATATCACTAAGTTGGATCCTAGCCATTAGAAAGCGTTCAAAGCAGTAAAATTAGATCACTTTCGGTGACAAAAAGGAATTACTAGGATGTGAGATGAATGTATAAGACAGTGATAGTCTGAAATTTTTCCATACCGTACAAACTTAACTTGAATCTTGTATGCTTTATAAATTGTCTTAAAACTTTAATTGTTTAATTACTTGTCGTGAGAATGCGAAACCAGATCTTTTGTCTAGTTTTATTCTGTCTTATGGAATCTCAGTCATTTATTTTGTAGGACACACGCGGGTCCCACATAAATAAATGATTAAGATTTATTAGACACAATAAGACACCATAATATTAAACAGAGGATCTGAACTACGAGAATGCTACTTACTTTCTTTCTTACTCCAGATAAAACCTAATCGTCCCTTATATTCACCTCTCTCCCTTTTTAGTTTCTTCCTTCACACTTAGGCTCCATTGGTATGGTACGGAGCTATCAGCTAGCTACTGTGGACATTTATATCTTGACATGAAGGCTCTATTCACTATCGTATCATCTTTTCTATATTTTTATTTTAATAATTTGTTTAAGCCATTCATCTGTGTCTTCCTGTAAAGGTTAATGTTTCTGATTTCAATTTACTTTTAACTTCCAAAAATAAAGTTAAATGTTTAATTATTTTTATCTTCTGTCACGGTTGTGTGCATACACCAAACCAATTGAGCCCCAAGCCAAATTCACATGAAAATCCAAAATGTACTTTAACCATACCAAATAGCATGGTGAGAAATCTGGACCTTTTTCTATGAAATTATTCATCCTCTTGCCACTAGACAACAATTGTTAGTACGTGGTATGTGAGATTTTAATTTTATTTAACACAAAGCAAGGCATCTTTTTGAACTAATTAATAGTAAAATTTTTAGGTTAGACAAACCTGCCCCAATTTATTAAGACAAAGTTTTAATTTGTAGTACTACTTTATTCCAAATTTTCAAATTAAATTAATTATAATTATGCTTGGAAATCGGTATTACATTTTTTATACTATCTGATCATATAAAATTTAAAAAATTTTCATTAAGCATTTGTATACTTTTACTGGTTTCAATTTAATTATGTGCTATACATTTGTTATTTTTAACAAATTTAATTATATCATATATCTATTTGATATCTATTTTTATTTATATTTTACTTATATTAGTTAATGATAAATGGTTACAAAAATTTATATGAAATGGTCTTATAATTTTAATTTTTTCCATAAATGATTGATCTTTAGAGGAGACATGATGAGAAGGGAAATAAATTGCATTTTTGACCTATTTCTAAACTAATAATATTTTTTTACTCTATTGAATGATTATGTAAACTTTATATAAAACATTTATAAAAAAAAAAAAAATAACTAGAGAGAGTAAGAAAAGAAGTACAAAACTAATTCATAGACATAATAATAACAAAAGAGAGTAAGAAAAGGACAAAACTAATTTGTAGTGGTTCGATCAAACAATCATTGGCTTATATTTACTCCTCAAGTTTTACTTTATAATTAATTATTTTCTTCCTTCAATCAATGAATAGAAACTCTCCATATAATATCTTCTTTGTTACGAGTAAAGAGGAATCCTTACAATTGTCCTACTTTGGCATTGGTGAAGAGTAAGTAACCCTTTATAGATCTTGGTCAAGGCCAAGAAGAATCCTCATATAGTGTGTCTTAAGCAATTTCTCAATTACAATAAGTATACAACTCAAAAACTCATCTTTTTCACATCAATAAACAAAGACTCAATATATGTCATTTAACACAAACATGCATTCTCTAGCTTCCTAAGGAACCAATTTGCTACAACTTATATGTAGTCTATTTTAGAAACAAAATTTAGTTGTTAAATGGTTAGTAATAATTATATTAATTAGTTAATCTGACACATCGGTCAACCAGTATTATACTGATTAATATGTCATAGATACTTATGATACACAATTTTTTACTTCTCATAATACGCTAATCAACTATACCTAGACATTAATCAACTAATGTATCCAAAAATAATGTACATTGGTCTACTAGTATGTTTGAGAACATGTTTCCAAAAATTTTTCAAGTTCTTTGAAAGATTTAACCACATTCCTTTAACTAAAACTTGATCCAAAATTATTTTAAAAGTTTTCTTAAAAAGTATTTGAAAGATTAAAAAAATTCCTCTTGATTGTGGAAAGATTTATGCATTATGACATATATGCAAATGATCACGCAATGATTAATCTCCTAATTCATTAAAATAATCAAGTTAAGTTTATAAGAAGGATTATAATGATTTGTTTAAGTCTTGATATGCTTTGATTCCTCCTTATTCCAGGTTCGTCACTTTAATTACATATATGCTCCACTTTGCTTATTTTCTCCATCCATTAATTGTTCAGTTTATTTACTCGACTCTTTTGCTCACTTTTCCATTCTATTAAACTTCATTATTCATATATTATTTAATTTTATTATAATATAGCTACTAATATCACCAAAAATAATTTTTTTAATAGCAATATATTTCATTATCATCAAAATCATGGATTAAAACCTCACTTTATTAATAATCTCTCCCTTTTTAATGATGCAAAAATATATGGTAGTATTAGAGAAATAAGTGATATTCAGTAAGTTCAATATCTAATGTAAGCTCTTCGTAATCAATGCATCATGAAAGATTAGGTTTTAGTATCACTATTCTCTGCCCTTTTTGTCAACATTAAAAAGGGTTCATGATATATAAATATATAAGCATCAAAAGAACAAAAAGCTTCTCTCCTTTTTTTATAAAAAGATTCCATCATATAGGTAAAGAATACATGTAAAACATTTATGAAATCAAAGAAAAATTCTTATAATTTTCATATATCAAATTCAAAGACCAAAATTTTATCCTCTCAAGTATATGCAATAATACTCTTTCTTCCTAAATGTGCATGCCAAGTAAATATTCTCAAATATTTTCAAAATGAAAGAAGTGATTACCTGCGTGTGTGTGTGTGTGATTGTAATCTTTCATCCTTTTCTTCCTCACTTGGATTAAAAAAAAGTTCTCTTGATACTAATTTCCTTACTTGACTCATATGAGGGCTTTTAGTAATTTTCTTTTGAAATTAATTATTGAAGATACCATTAATGTTTCTTATTTATATCCGTAGAGGTAATCCCAACTATTGGTATTCATTTGATGCCACTTGATATTGACCTGCAAGGAAAAGAAATCGAAGTGTCTAGGTACTCACATAAACTTGGGTCTTTAGGAGTTAGTTTACGAACCTTTCTCAACCCATATTCTTTTAATTCTATTTAACACACATTCTCTCAAAAAGTAATTTCTATGTATGTGTCCATAATCACCACAAAAATACCATTTCATATGATGGCAATTGAAAGTGTTAGTGTCATGTGATAAATACTTACAAAATGATGATCTATATACATTTTCAGGTCTTCTTTAGTTATTTGTAGGAGGTATAAGTTCTCTTTTCAATATTTGAGAAGTCAGGAGCTCTCACTATGTGACAATGAGTCTTAACAAAAGATTTAACATATTACAAGCTTCTTTTTTTTTTATAAAATATGACCTATGGTGATTATGAGCAAATGTCATTATTCTTTTTTTCTTATAGGGCCTAGGATGATAATAAGCTTGTTTCATGTCATTTTGATGATAAAGAGGAATATATGAATAAAAAGAATATTGCATGCTCTTTTGGTAGGATCTTGCATGAAAGTTATACCTATTTTTGGCTTTTGAACCTTGTTTTCTAAGTTTAGAATGTAAACCATACATAAAAGTACAAAAAATCTTTTCTTTGATACTTAAAAGATGATATATGAGCATTTAAGTTTTCATATCGAATGTTATATACCCATGTGATAACTATGGTAGTGGCTCATAATTATAAACATAATTTGTCTTTAGAAAAATTATCTTAGGCTCTAAGCATGCTATTTAATTTTTAAACTATTTATAGTAAATCTTGACAATGATTCTTTAAGAATATTGATCTCTTTATTCAATATCTCTTTCTCATGAAATAAATCATACTCATTATCATTATCAACAACTACACCCTTAGATTATATCATGTCATATATGTCATATTTTTGTTAATTTTCATTCATGCATGTATCTAAAAGCTTTAAAATTTCTTTATGCTCGAAAGAAAATTTCTTCCTTTTTAATCTTATGACCACTAGACATTGAAGCATTCAACTAACTCATCATATGAAAGATCAATATTACAATTATCATTATCATCATCAAATTTTCGGGGAAAAGAAAGCCTTGAAATTATTAGCCATAAAACATGTACTTGTCTTCATATTTTCAAATTTTTCTGTTGGACCCCGAACCTTTCTTGAAAGTTAGGACTACTAAATGAGAAATTATTGGAGATTATTCATGTATAAAGAAAAGGAGAATTTAAGAAATTAAAAAGAAATAGAAAAGATAGTTTAGTTACAAGATGGGTTGTATGATAAATTTGGGAGTTAAAAGCTAGAAAATGTAAGTTCATTGAGCATGCTTCGGTGTTTTATCCATAATTTTTGCTCTAGTCATCCAAATGAGATTATTCTTAATTTGGATTAAACTAGAGAGATAGGGCTACAAGTTGTATGAAGGAATTAAGTTCTAATTCAATCTCTAAGAAAGTCAATTTTTGGATGGAAGTTAAGTACAGAATATTGTTTCAGTATAAGAACATGTCGAAATGTTTAGAGTATAACTGTTAGAATATGGAACCAAATTGAAGGATTTTGGTGTCATTAGAAAATTAAGACAATGAGGAACATTTGTCTAGAAGGAAGTTTTATCAAATTCCTTCAATTTCATGATTA
>JANKOE010000005.1:18031267-18050426 GCA_026284465.1 Erythroxylum citrifolium
GAACTGTATTGTTATTAGTTTATATATTTATATGTATTGATAAAGTTTTCTGATGAATATTATTATTATTAGTATTAGTATTAATTGTTATTATTATTATTATTATTATTATTATTATTATTATTATTATTATTATTATTATTATTATTAGTATTAGTATTATTAGTATTAGTATTAATGCAGTTAGTGGAGACTATAATAGATATTTTGATTTTTTTGTTAGTTATTTATTTGTCATTTTAAATTTATGTTTTCAAACCAACATTGGCATGTATCATCATTAGAAATTCTTAGGAATAAACTAAACTAAGTAATACTCATTTCATTCCACTCCTCATCTATTATATTTTTAAGCATAACCATTTCATTCCTTCTTCATTCCGGCTAGTGAACTGAATACCCTGTAAAGGAAAGCTTGGATAGTAAGCAATGACATCATTACAATTATTTATGATCCTTATGGAATTATTGGGTTTTTTTCTCGATTTAAAAGCTTGTGAAAACTTATAACTTTTATAATATGTTAAAAGAAAGTTTACGATCCTAATTAATGATTTGGAGGTGGAGATCTTGATTATTGTTGAAATGGTAATTGACATTTCAAAATTATTATTACATGGTGTATGATAGATATTAACTAGTTTTTTTATAGACCTAAATAAATGGATCAACAAATCAAATATTTCCACATAATGTAAGGACAAGTAATTTCATCTTAGGCATTGTCAAGTTATTATAAAAGCAATAACTATTTTCAATATTTTATTTTCTAAATATATGACATTACCTTTCTTTAACTTTACTAATTTGATTTTCAAAGTTCATATTTAGTTCCTTAAATCTATAGGAAGGAAGCCCACAACCATACCCCAGGTCTATCACATCAAATCTTACTATTAGACACCAAATCTTCATTAGGAAATGCAGCTCGTGCAAAATGAAATTTGGTCGTATGCATTTTGATTATTGTTCTAAGCTGAGAGGCTTGAATTCAAGTCTCTTGAAGGACTAAATTAAGATGGTAATGACTTTCGATTGAAATAGTTTACTATATGACATCTATTGTTTGCTTTATCTATCGATCCAATATTCAAGAACCATTTATTATACCAGCCATAACCATTAGTCAATGTCAAGTTGCCCGTCATAGCCAAATCACAAAGGAAGCTAACAGAGATTGTGTTGTAATAATTCGAGGCATACATGATGAATCCATTGGCAATTGTGAGACATAAAGGACTCGCAAAATGGAATGTCTACAACAGAAGCCAAACATTGGGGAGAACATCCTTAGAACGGTACGTACCTGTCATTGGTAGGATAATTATTTGCTTTCCAAATCCCAAGTTCAGCTCATTTTTAATCAGTGCCAAACTCCGAACTCCCATCTAGACCTATTGCTGCATTTGCTTTGAAGATGTTTTGAAATTATGATGCCACAGAAGCAGTGACGGAGTCAGGAATTTAAGATATGGGGGCCCAAAAATTAATTTTTTTAAATTTTGGGGGGCCCAGTACACCACTGACCCTTAAATAACTCTATCTTTATATATATATATATTAAAAATAATTTTTTAAAAAAACTTGGGGGGCCCAAGTTTCAACATACCTCCTTCACTGCACAGAAGTTAAGTACTGTAGTTTTGAGATATACATCTATATACATAGTAATGTGATGTATGTGTTAGTATACTAAAACGTTGAGAGATATCATCAATTGTCCTTGACTAGTTAAGCTGAGCCAACATTTTAGGTAGACCAATAATCTTTTGTTTGGTAACCGGCTGCTTAAACTTTTAGAAAACGAAAACATAGAATATATGCCTAGCCTAGGTAAAGGTGCGTTTGTTATGACTTGCGCAAGTTTTTCCAAACACAACCGTTTTATTATGTTTTCCAAAAGAAAACTTTAGACTTTATGCACCTCCATAACAAAACCTTTTTGTTTTTAAAGTGAATGTACGAGGGATTAAAAAATGGGTCCGTTAGGCAAGCCCTAGAAGCTGGAAAGTCGTAAATTGGCATCAAAGACAATAATGCAAACAAATGAATCAACCAGTACAGTTACAAACTTACAGTGGTGCAGAAGCAAGCGGCAAAAATGACCCATTGAATGTGCGATTTGGATTCGGAATAGTTACCCAACACCTGAGCGGAAGGGCCTCTAAACTAGTACTTTCCTTCATCTGTGTCTACTTATTTGCAGGCCCATTACAAGCCCCATTTAGCACCTGGAAATACTCAGTCAGTGATGCAAGTTGCATCCATAACCAAAACCAGAATGCCAATGTCATGTCACTGCAACTATACTGACACGACTTGCTCTCAAGTTTTCTCAAACATATCCGGCATGATGCTTTGCATATTTCAGGTGACAATGAATTTACAGATTTCTTTGATCAATCTTGATAACTTCAGTCAAGTCCCTCTATTGGGAAAATCTAACATTTTGGAGATCGAGTTTATTGTCAAATATTGGTCGAGAGGTCCAAACTAGACGAGTAACCAACATAAGACGAGCTTTTTTTCCCCATCCAAGTTGGATTCCGCAGATACGCGTCTGTATATTCATGTGAAAATGAAGACTAACATAAGGATTCAAGTTCATGTTAGCAGGCGTAAAAGGAATATGTTGCCATAACTCTGATCACTCGCTATCCCCTCCAGCAGAGATTGTATCCGCCCTCCCAAGTTCTTCTCAGAACAAGAAAAGAGAAGGGCATTTCTTACATGTCAATCTTGTTATCCGATACCCATGAAACATTAGCACAGAAACATACTCAATATGTTCAGAAAAGAAATATAAGCTGTAAAGAGAGAAAGAGAGGCATTTCTCTGCATTTATTCTAGTAGTCTATTGCTACAAAAAAGAATAAAGAACCTAACAGGAAGCAGCAGACCAGCCTCGAGTAAAGGAGCGGCGGGGAATTCCCACTTCTCCTAACAAGAATAGACTGACTGATAAGAAAACAAATTTACACAAGTTACTAACCAAATTTTCTACTTTTCACTTGCAGGAAGGTTCTCATGCCAAAGGCAGAAAACAACCTTGGCCCGAGAACCAGAAGAATAACATATGTGCAAAGTGCTCCAATTTGAAGCCTGCACAAAGAATAAAAATTTGACCTAAACTTGGTTAACATCTGCTGCGCTCCCCGAATCAATCTTTTGGATGTCCAGTCCGTATTGTTAGAACCCCATCAGAGAAAAAGAGTTAGCAAAATCAGGTTTTAGATTATGCTTCAAAGGCCGGCAAACCAATTTCTTGTCAGTTAAAGTGATCCAAAGTCAATCTATCCTGCTCTCTAACGAAGGGCCTCTGACTTTTAAGGCGTTTTGGCCCAATCTCTATTGGGGGCGGTTCCCTCATACTCCTTCCAAATTCATGATGGAAGTTGCGCGTTCTCTGTTCTCGTTGTCTATTTAGAGTTTCCTCATTAGCCAACCTCTTGAACTTAGTAGAGATAAGATTCGTACTTCCCTTGGAATCTGGAGCTTCTTTATGGTCTGAAGTGGATGTGAAAGTGCAATAAGCTTCATCATTCCCGCAGTATTCTGATGCCACCGTTTGACCACATCTTCCTTCAGGTTGAATTTTCTTCAACCGTTTAAATCCCTATTCAACAAAATGGAGAGAGTTAAATTTCAGGCCAGTAAAGTTAAGAATTTAAGATCAAGAATGCCCAAGCAGCAAGGTCGACAATGAAAAGCAACTTTTCCTAGACAGATTAAAGCAACATATAGATCAATCAGGTCAGAAAAAACTACTGCCCAAAGACAAACTAAAGTGCTCAAGGAACAAATACTTCAGTCAGCTGGTTTTGCGGCTTCAAAAAATTTAAAAAGTATGGAATCTCTACTTCACAAAGTAAAGAATTAGCTAAAAAAACAAATTATAACGAAGTACAAGATCTCAAGTTCCAAAAATATAATCAAGGGTTGAAGGGACAATATTTAAACTGTATGAGCATGCCCAAGAGGTCTCGCAATCTGAGAGTGCAATAAAATTTCAAATTTGCATTAAGTGCTCGAGATCAAGAGGTGCTGACACTTCTAACATCAATGTAGCTGATAATAAAAATTCAGATTCATCCAACAAACATTAAATGCTTGCTTCAAAGTTTGACTTTAGATTTTGAGTGCCTCAACCAGGTAAATATTTATTGTTGGTATGTTCAGGCACTATATATGGAGTGCATATATCGAGGAAATGTTTGCAAGAAGTTTCCAGTACTGTGGAGCAAGAAATTTTCAACATATAAAATAAACACCATCATTAACATACAATTCAGTACTCCAGATCTTCATGTTAATGATGATCCAAAGATAATGTAGGTGCAATTACTATGGACAATAACCAACAAAGGAGGCATTGAGAATATTTAGGTAACAGAGCAGCTACCAATATAATTCTAAAATAAAATCAGATATTGAATGGAAGTCATTAATAAAGAAAAGAAGCTCTCTGAGCATTTGGTTAAAGAATATTTCGGATGTCAACTGTTTTCTTCTCACCTGGAAAATTCCTTAAAGGGATATAATCCTAGAGTCAGATAATCGATAAGCTTCAACTATCTATAACACCCATAAAACCATAACTGATCAAACAGCATTACAAAACAGATTCTCAGCATTGTCAACTTGACTAACCGGTTTCACACAATGTATCTTTGGTTTTAGTAGCAAAACTACCAAAAAATTCCATGCGGACAGAGAATTACAATTCCAAATATGATTTGAAGTTCATACACAGAATGGACAGAATAAAGGACTCTAATAATAAAGCTTACCAGATTTTCAATGTGCTTTGAAGATGCATCATTTACAACTCTCCTTTCCACCTTCACAAAAGACCGGCGCTTAACCCTAAATATCTCTGAATCAGAATCATCACTTTGCTGGTCCACATTAGGTCTAACATCTAATCTGCAAACATCAGTTTGCTGGGTATTTGGACATTGATCACGTGTCATAGACAAACGTGACAAGTCTTCACTGGTTTCTGTTACTCTTGGGAAACATTTTGAGCCAGAAGTCAATGCACCAAAGTCTGCCTGTTCTTTCATCTGACAAATATAACCAACAAAGGAAGGAACGGAACTTTTTAAATAAACTGTTACATTGAAATGCTGATTTTCTAAATCTGTTATTGCACTTATGGTTCTCTAATGTACCCGTGAGACATATTCCAGAAGGACAACAAAGATAATGGCAGAATAAGAAAAAGGAGAAGAGAAGGCCCAATCTTACAATATTGCCTGCTGAAAAACTTTCAACTGGCTCTCCAAAGGAGGAAGATGCAACGCAAGAAATAGAAGGCTCTGAAATTGCAGGTCTGAGATTTTCAAAGCCACCCATGCGCATAGACTGGCTAAGCTCTTGTGTCTGGTATAGAGTTGTGGCAGCAATCTGAGCAGTAAACTCAAAGTTGATGTCACAATAAGGGGAGTATCCATCTGCCACACCCTGGACGGTATTTGATGATGGGTATGAATATAAATCGTCAACACTTTTTGCTTGGCTTTGAATTTCCTCAGAAATTTCGTCTTCCATCTCAAACTTTCTAGCTGCAGTTTCCATTTCCCAAATATCATCTCGCAGAAAAAGTGTATGATTCCTCCCACACGAGAAGCCAAGTGAATTAACATCTGGATAGTACGATAATGATCACCATGAGCAATCAAGAAGAGAAACACAATGAGAATCAACTTGCTCTAATAAAGAAGCATTACCATGGCGAAGACATACAGGATGCAGATAACAACTGCAGTTAATGAAAGCTACATAGCAGTCCCGTTTGCATAATGTGCAAAGAATTGTGCCATAGGAATTTGATGTGAGGCCAGAGCATGCCCCGGATTTCATAAGAAGCCAGCGTGCACGATGCTGGAAACGTATCAATCTCACAAACGCAATCTTGATGGAATGATGAGAGGCCAAGTCTGCAGAAGAATAGTCTAAATCTTCAAGTTCTAGACTAGCGTCGAGGATCATAGCTTCTTTGCAGAGAAGTTCTTCATGAGGAAGTAAAGGCGTCCTCTTGAGAAGAGAATAACGCCGACTAGCCACAGCCCCCAGAGGGAACCAATCACCAATTGCAAAATTCACAGCCTCACCACAATTGAAACCTATAAATTCACCAACAATGAGTATACTTATAATGATTACATGCATAAAATAAAATCAACACGAACTTTAGCAGATGAAACATCGTACCATGGCTAAATCCAGCATGATATGCTCTAGGGAAGGTTATTACGAATTCTCCAGGCTTTTGCACAGCTTTGTATACTGGAACATCATGTTCTAACAAAACATTTGGAGGAAACAAAGTTGTCTTTCCCAATAGAACATCAAATGCTCCATCCTCCCCCTCAGTTGACAAAATATCGTGAGCATAAACATGTTCCTTGACCACCTTTTCAAACTTTAAAGCTGCGTGACCAGGAATTCCATACCATGTTTTTGATGCCCCACAATGATGGTAATTGATACTGATATAAAAAGAAGAATGTCAACCATAAGAATTTATGACCATAATTTCACCAAAGTTGCAAAATGGATGGTTAATCTATGTACCTGTACAAATAATGATCCTCAACGTGCCAAGCAAACACACTAAACAGCATTCCAATGTAAAGCATGGGATCAGTTACCCCCTGAAAGAATTGCATGCAAGCCAAGAGGGTTAATAATTAAGAGAATAATTACTATAGAAGAAATAGTTCCTTAGCTACTTACAGGAATGGCTGTTTCAAGAAGTCGCAAGATGGACTTTGGCAACCGTGAAAGTTTCTGAAATCAACAAAGGGGCAGAATTATTGATTGATCTATATGCAGCATTCATAATATAATAAAACATAAATTTTCCAAGACCCAAAAAGCAGAAAGCTGCTCTTTCTTATTAGAGTTTCTACTTGCAAAAAGGCAAATCAATGCACAGGAAAGTGAAAATGAATAAACAATGAGAACTTTGAAAGAGACAGACATCTCAGATAAAAAACTAACTGACACTATCTCACAAAACATTTTCCCATCATACCACATAAATGGAATTACATCTGGAAACCTGTTTCGGGACAAAATTTAGAAATTAGAAAAGGAGATAATCAACACCTTTAAATTCCATTTGCTAGTTCCAAGCGGATCAGTGGGAGAAGATGAAAAGGCACTGCCATCAACATCACATGCATATTCAACTGTTTCTGTCTTTCCACATGCAATTTCCCGCCAAAACTCTTTCTCCAAATATGTTTCTGGAAGACAGCCTGCACTACAATATCTACGGGCAAAAAGCTTGTTTGCCATTTTCTCGAAATCACGAAATGTATAATTTCTGAAAAGGTAAACTCATATTACAAACCGGATAGGGCACTATACTCTAAAAATGCAGTTCATTATATGAGAAAAAATCCTTACCTTCCACTCATGAAAAAGGTGACTTTGTCATCAGTATCCCATTCAGCAAGACGAAGAGGTTGTACTCTGGTCGTGAACTTAAAACCTACTTGCTCCCTCATCAATACAACCCCAGCAGGAACAGAAACACTCAGAGGAGAAACAATTTTGCATATACCTGAATAGTGTGTTTGAGAACAGAATTAAGTGTAACTTTTAATGCAAGTTATCCATAAAATAATTTCCCACTAAAATAAATTTTGCAACATATAAAAGGACCATACCATATTTTGAAGCTTCTGGTGCTATTTTTTGTAAGTATATCAATGGATCCTCAAACTCTTCCTTTGTTGGTCGGTATACAGGACATTCTGGAATATTTTCGGTCCATTCCAGATCACTTGTATTGAATTTATCCACCTTAGGCTTCAAAAAGGCATCCTTCCCACTGGAAGCGCTAAATCGAGAAAATGAATCAACAGTAGCTTGTAACCTAACACCACATGACGCTGAAGCCCTTAGACCATCCCCTCCACTTCTACTCATCATGTTAGTGACGTTTACAGCCCCTGTTGAAGACTCTAACTTCAACCGTTCAAGCTTCTTACGCTTCAAATACTCTAACCCATTTCTAACCTCTCTGGAAAAACATGATCTTCCTTCCACCTGCCGAAAGCCCATAGCCATACGGCAGATTCAGATATCAACATGACTATAGATGTAGAAACAGGACCAAAGCACAAAGTAGGTAGAGAATGAGCCAATTATTCCCCAAGTAAAACAATTAACTGACTAGTAAAATCTAGTCAGAAAGTTGGCATTCAGGTCATATTAAACAACAAACGACCAATTAATGAGTTGCCCACAAGGTAACCAATTGAAAAGGCATCTACACGCCATGTTTCCAATACAGAGTTGCCCACAACGATTCATTAAGTCAAGGTTATAAGGCAGAGTTTCACCCCATGAGACGCATAACATCATGAACGCTAATAACCTAATATCTAAATTCTTGTCTATTTTAATAAGAGATGCCCGATACAAGAATTTGAACTTCTAGATATTCCGTAATGGACCATAGTGAATTACCATATTACGTGTGATAAACCTACAAGACGCCACGGCAGTTAAATAAAAAGCTTCTTAGGAAAAAATAAACTTGCATGAACTTTTGACCAATCCCCTATGGTAAGCTCCTCAAACCAAATATTCCCTTTAAATATTTGCACCAGACGGAATCGCTTACCAAGTCAATCACATATGACCAACATGGAATTAATCATTTATCATAATAACCAAGAGCAGAAAAGTTGCTCACTGGACCCATGTTGAACTGAGAGTCAAAGAAGCATAAACTCTGTGCATGCACATTTCAAACACAAGTAATTTGACCTAACTAGGTCCAAGACCGTTTCAACCATCTAGCATTTACAATGATCTTTGCACCTTCCAAGGTTAAATCTTATCCAGAAATTCCTTTTAAACATGGTCAACCTCAATATTCAAGGAACGCCCGCGTCAATTTTTACCGCCTCAAACATCAACTGTAACTCAAAATCAATAGAAACCAGAAATAAAATAAAAACATCGAATTGTTCACCTTCCCAACAAAATCGTAGCTAATCGCAACTTCTAATTAAAATCCAAACCAAAAGAGTAGAGATTAAAAGACAATGAACCACGACCTCATGAAATTCCTTCAGCAAAATAAAATTATAATTCCTAAAAAATACAAAACGAAAAGGAAAATGAGACGAAGAGGCTCTAGTAGAACATGCACCATAATAACCCGAAGTGGGAAATTAAACCTTTTAAAAAGAATTTCTATAAACAAGCACGCAAAATAAAGGAAACAATTCCAAACTTTGCATAGGCCTTTGCAAAACAGAACAATGTCTCTAAGATCTGAACAAGAAAAATAAATTCCACAACCACTGAACGAAACGTCCGTAAATTGTGAATAAAATAACAAAACAACAATACAAGCACGCATATGTGATTCACTAACCATTTCATGCCGCGAACGCTCTCTGTGCGCCTCCGTTTTTCTGCGAACTGTTAGGAAACAAAACGAGAACGAGAAAGATCGGAAAACCCGAAACCCGAACCCTAGATCACGATCTTCAACGGTAAAACTTCAAAGCAATGCATTAAAAAGGAACCAAACAGCCCACATTCTCACAAAACGGGTAAAACACGGAGATACAGAGCCGAGTGAGGAGATCCGAAACAGTCGTCGAACAGGGTCGTGAAAACGTAACTGAACGAGCGGGAGGAACCTCAATTTGAAGAAAATAGGTTGTTTGCCGATGGGAAAGCCAGAGGACTCGCCGGAATTGGAACCGGTTTTCCGGCGAAGCAAAGGAGTTTTCTGGTGGAAGGTAGAGAGAGAGAAACAAACAACGGACGATAGACAGAGCTGGTGGGTAATGGCTTGGAAAACCGAAAAAGAGCCAAAAAGAAGATAATATATAGTTTTATAGCATGGAAAGGAAACATAAAATGGGGATATTTTATTTTATTATTGTTAATTACTTTAATATTTATGAGAAAATGAATCGAGTGAAAAAGAGAGAGAGAGAGTTGTGGAAGAAAGTGGTGGTTGTTAGGTGGTTCAACCAAACGACCTCGCCGGCCAAAACGCGTTTTATTTTGTGGTTGGGTTCATTCGGGTCACGTTTCGCTTCTTTCGGACGCATTTCCGTTTCCACTGTTTTTACAATTTACGCCCCCAAAAACATAATTTTTTAACGGAAAGAAAATAATATTCTTCGGAGAAAGATGGGAATTTTAAGTGAGGGCGTTTTGGTCAATGTAGGCGACGGTTTTATCGAAGTTTTATGGCCTGTGCCGCGGTCAGAGAAAAGAAAGAGCCTGGAAGGACGAAATTATCACGTGCTTTAGAGAACACTTTGGCGGATAACGAAGCGAGCAAATCCAACCGTACATCCACCGCGATCGAAAAAAATTTTTGCACGGGCAGCGAAAGAGCCAACGTAGAAGATCTGAAATCAAAGACACATGTACTTTTCCCTTCGTCCAGCCGACTTTGCACAGAATCATTTCCACCAACCTTCTAATTAGTTAGACTACGTTTTCAGATGACACTTGTGTCCTTGTCTGGTAAACCAATTGCCCTCACAAAGCCCAAGGGCAGAATGGGAATTGAGAACTGGCTAAGGCTTCCGTAATTTGTGTGAAAGGCTGACCGAGCGTGACTCCAAGCACGACGACAACTCGACGCGTGGAGAGATCTGGGTTCATAGAAGTACAAGTGGCGGACAGACAAGCACCGGGTCTTATACGGATACTGTGGGTAGTGCTAGTGCCAGAACGGATTTAGCTGGCGGTTACAGCAGGTTTCACGGACCCATAGGTGACCGGTCCCAGCTTTTGTGCTCCTTTCTCTCACGCAAACCACTATTCACAAATTTTGATATCAAATCATATTCTTGATAATTAATTTCCCATTTTTAAATATTTAAAAAATTAAAAGCAAAAGCGGAATGGGTTTCTCTCTCTAAAGGGGATTGGACGACAAGGGTTCTTTAAAATGTTCGGCTGGAGGTAGGTCTAATGATTAGTTTTCCACAGTCAGCGAATACGAGGGCATTGAAAGCAAAGAGTTAATAAGTTATTCTTTTGGCATTTCATTTGGCAGCTCGGCTTGTTTCACACCCCACCCCAGTCAAGTCAATGCTTTACTCGCGCTCATTGGCTGGGCTCGGCTGCCTCTGTTCCATTCGTGGCTTCATATTACTTCCTCCTCCATCTTCTATTATTAATTATACAACTAAGATGCCCCTTTTATTATCAAGTTTTTCTTAAAGACGGAATGACACTGTGTCAATCAAGATCACTTATTATTATATTGCGACTGAGCTAGCCTCTTTAAAATATTGTACTCCCTCTAATTCATAATAAGTGTTCGTTTAGGTACATTTTAATTATTTAAAATAAGTGTCATTCTTAACTTTGCATGCATATTTGTAATTTTACTTCCAAAATTAACATTTAATTTATCTCTCATTTTAATTACACATATCACAATTTCAAGACAATTTAACATGTAAAATCTAAGTGATAAAATAATTTTTCTCTTCACGAGATAACTTCATAGAATTATTAATAAGGGTATATTTATAATTTTATTAGCTTTCTTAATAAGTGTGTATTTTTCTAAAATGACAATTATTATGAATCGGAGGTAGTATATAATATAGGCCTATGCAATTGTTGCATGCTTGTAGTTTTATCAAAAGAAATGTGAGAATTCAAGCCTAGTTAGCTAAAATTATATATATACCTAAGTGCAGAGTATAAAACAGAAAGAGGACAGTCCTAACTCCTATTGGATTGGAATATAAAAGGAGTTGGTACTGAACTTTTGGATGTTAAAAAGGTTGTACAAGTGTCTAGATTGTAAACGTCTTTTTGTTTTTCTTTTGTGCTTACTATGTTCAGTCATCAGCCCCAAATGTCACGATAATCACTTATGGGAAATGAAATGCGTGACAACGAGCTGTGCTAGATATGGAAAGCCATGAATTAGGAATAAATGGGAAATTGGGAAGCTGACAAAAGAACCCTTTTTTCTTGTTTGAAGTAACTACCATACTGTTGCATTTCCATCCATACAAACTTTTACACTACAACAAATACGGATAAACAATTACGACAAAACCGTACTTATAGCACAAGGCGATCATTTCCTGAAAGGGATATATCTGCTTATCATATCATTTTTAAAACTTCAGAAGTTTTATTAAATTTTATAATATTAATTAAAACTATAAAAATAATAATTAAATATTAACATTTTTAATTTATTATAAATATCACAACAATAAACTTTCCCACTCCTTCCAAACTCTCTCCCAACCAACAGTGTTAAAGTCGTGGGGATTGGGGTAGTTTGCAGTTTCCGGAATTTGTTAATGTAGGCGTTACATTTCTGGTAGTGCCCCATTTGCCATCGTAGCCACCGGCAAGCAGAAACTGACAGAACCTCAATTAAAGGATACCAACTTCATTAAATGTTGTGAAACAACGCAAGTGGTCAATGTAAATATGAATGATTTCATATGTTAAATTATACCCTCACGTTTGCATATCTCAAGGATCGAGTTTAGTACATGAAACAAAACCCGAAGAAAAAAACTTGGCCCTTTTGCTTTTGTTAATAAAGAAAATAGAAATTGTTGATGTTGACGTTGATATCCGAACCCCGTGAATATAGATGCAAGTGGGGCAGTTTATGAGTTAGGACTATTGTTTACCGGGTTTAATGTGGCTCATGTTTACAGAGAAGGCAATAGGCTGGTAGATTGGCTGACAAATTATGCCTATTCTTTTTTGGGATTAGTTACACTGCTTTTCAAACTGTTCCATTGGGTTGTCTTCACATTTTCATTGAAAATATTGCTAGAATTTCGTTTCCTCACTTTATTGCCTAGTTTGTCTTTATGTATTTTTTTCCTTTGTAATCAAAAAAAAATTGTGGCTCATGTGTACCCCTGTCCAAGTTGAAGAACAAGATAGCTTGTATGCTTTTATTTAACATATATTTATACGAAGTTTATGTGAATATATGGATAAAATTTAATAAAATATAATTAAAATATTATAATTAAAATGTAAGATCTGATCCTCTTATATATGCCTGTCTAACTAAGCTGGTGATTTTTAAGCAGCTTCTCCGGTCTAATCATTGTTTTATTTTAGCTAGGTTGAAGACATGCCAAGTCTGTAGCCGAATTGTTTAAAGATAGCTTGCGGGGATGTTTATAAATCAGCCAAACTTATATCATGCTGAGCGATTAAAATAAGATTAAACAAAACAAGTAAAAAGAGATTAGGTCTGGAAAGTAGAAACTTATAATTAAAAAAGAATGTATAGAAAACAAATGGGGTTGGCCACTGGCACCTCGCTCGCGGTTTATATAAGCATGTAACTAGATATGTATGATCTTATACAGTTTGTTTCCAGTGGCTTAGTTACAGATCTTGCCGGCTTTTCAGGTTTTCCTTTTATTCTTCTCTTTTAAATTGAGATATTGAAATAGCTAAACTCATAGATTTACAAGAAAAGATGTCCTGCGATGTTGCAACAATCAGTTCTCCGGACAATGTACCATGCCAACTCTTTTTCTAGTATAACTTTTGTATGAATTTCAGCATTTTTTGGACTCAAAAGGTGAAATCAACCACCCTAGCTGCCCTCACACTCGGACTCGACCAGATTGTGAGAGGTTAAACCACGGTTTGATCCCAGCCAGCTTTTCGGAAAGGCGGCCCAGCGTTCGGTGCGCACAAGGAGTCACCACATTGGATGAACTCCCACACTGCCGCTGCCGAGACTCGAACCTGAAACTTTAGACTCAATTTCCTTCCCAATGACCAACTGGACTACCTGTGCGGGCTGAATTTCTAAAATTAGGGAAAGGCTATCTGAGCGCTATTATACAGTTCACAAGAACCATTTTATCTTCTTTCAAAACTACAATTACTTATAATGAAGGCCAAAAGTGATCATTAATACCACGTTGATCCACATATTGATTTGTAATAAACAGACAGCCCTTTTTGGGATCCTTCAACCCAAAAGACTTGGCTTTAAATTCAACCAAAGAGATTCTTCTTTATAACGATTTGGCATCAAGAGCCGATTTCAGTTGCACTGGACTAAAGAAATAAGGCATGAAATTTAACAATTCAATAATGAAGCCTTTTAACTATACGTCTCACCAACTATTCCTTTTCTGTAATAAAAAACCTATGTTTACTTCTATCCAATTAGCTCCACCACCTTACCAACAGCACTCGGGAATAGTTTTTGGAATCTTGGTGACAGTAGGTACCTCAATACAATAAAGATATGTAGAGTATGGCCTTTTCTTTTCTAATAGGTTAGCTTAATATTATTATATAGTACAAGACGTGGCCCTTTGGTGTACTCAACCCAATTAGGTTCTCACCAAATGGAAAGCTGAGTAAACAAAGCAAAAAAAAAGAAGTTGGGTCACCATTTGTGCATTTAATTATCCCAATTACGAATAGTCATGTTATTGCTAAATGTGCTCAATGAAGTCCTAATCAGTCTTGTCTTAGGCGCGGACAGAAGTTAACGTCCACGAGTTGCAAGGTGTCGTAACAGAGGTGTGGGATTATTATTATGATCAGCTAAATGAGGTTAGCTGTATATAGTGGTCGTGTCGGTTTTTCTACCGCTAGATTCACGAGTGATTTGGGTATGAATGATCAGAAATAGTAGGATCAGAATTTCAGTACTTTTTTCTTAATTGCATTATTTATTAGAAAATAATGCCTACAGAAGATGCTTAATTCCAATTCCAATGCTCCGTAGGATCTTGGACTCGTTTTCCAGTAGACATAGAAAAAAATGAAGTTTCATATCTTAACGGTCCAGAATTCCCAAGATGGGTTGACGACATATTTACGTCACAATGAACGCAAGACTGAAGAGTCAAGAGTCAAAAATGGGGGAAGAAAAAGAGAGATTTAATTTTGAATCATTAATTTGTAATTATGGACTTGCAGGTTTTAGACCAATTAGTTTGGCATGGCACTAGTTGTCGAGTAAATAACAGTGGACGTGGTCAAACTCACCTCGACGTGTGGAATGTTCCACAAAAGAGAAAAGCTTCATTTTCATATGAATATAACCAGGTCCAAAACCTGGAGTACAAGGATTCAGAAGCTGACTGGTTTTACAAGACACTCCCAAACAAAGTTTGCCGACACCTTAGCAAAAAGCTTTACGGAAATTGTCCACAACGTGACACACGGTATTGATATCTGCTTTGTTCAAGAAGTTTTTACATGGAAACGGTCAAGGACTAGGAAAAGCGTTTCAGCCTTGAACCCACCTGACCAAATCTTTGAAATTCTTTCTTCCCAGTTCCAGCGAATTGACACACACGTCTTTCAATGTCTACGTCTTAAGATAAAAAATGATTTTTTCCTGCTCGTTTTTTAGCCTTCTGGGTCAATTCCCTTTGGCTATCTCTTTATCAAAACCACCTAGCTACAAAAAGTTCAGGTCTTGAAAAAAGCTTGGGTTTATGGCATGGAAAGCTACCACGTAGTAGCCACCCACAAAGAAAAAGGGAAACCCAACTTTATAATTTGTTTGCAAGTTCACATGAGTTGTGTTAAGCGCCAAGCTTTCACATTAACATAAGCTTATGATTCAGTGCCACATCTGGAAAGTTTGTAGGTTACATCCACATGGTGGGTTACTTTTATTTCCTTCCAAGTATTCTTTTAACATGTTGTTGGGTTTGTACCTCTCTTTTCTGTTCCTTATATTTATTCTATTGTTAGGAGGTACGAAATGAGAGGGCCAATTCTAGGTGTCGTGGGATTGTGCAAGGTTCCATAGAAAACCATAAGATTCTTTCATATTGTCATCTTTGTTACAAGATTCTTTCAAATTGTCATCTTTGTCTGGTTGTGCCTCTTGTTTTATTCTATTCCTCTACTTTCATACTGTTTGAACTTTCGTGAGTTGTGCCGGTGAAATGGAGGATTCCCATTGCACGTCAACCTGTCCTCTCCGTTTCTTTGCGCCTGTAAAATTATCTGTCTTTCTGTTAGTGAGCAGTTCCATTTTCTGATGGACTGTCAGTCAATGCAGACCAAGGATTGGATCTTCATGGGTTTATTTAGTCTATGCCACTTTTAACCTAGATTCTCCATAATTACAATTATATCGTGGGAAAAATAATTCTTAGAAACAAGAGAGTTATTATATGATTACGTTAGGTATAATATCAAGTAGAGAGACCAGAGAAAGATGAATGGGAAGATTAAGTTAGTTTTTTTAATATTATTTAATTTAATTTTATTATAATTTGACATAAAATTTCAATTACATTTGACCTAGTTAATTTGACACTTGAATTATTTTTAAGAAAAATTATATATTTTAGTATTTTATTATCACTTTTTAAAATTGATACTATAATTATAAAATTATATAAAGTTTATTTTTTTTAATAATGAATCTTTTTAACAACCCTGTCGTCTTATAAGGACAAGGCATATATCTGCTTTAGTTAAATTTATAGTTGGATAAGTGTTTACACCAGGCAAATGACCTGTAGTTCAGTTAGCATTCAATACTGGATTTAGCATTTCCTAAACAAATTTTTTTTAAAGGGAAAACCATTGCAATAAATTAAAGAAAGTTAACAATACAAACTGCTAGGAAACAAAAAAATTGAAAATCGGAAAAAGATAAAGAGCAACGAACAAGCCTATGTACAATCACATTGTCACGACGACTCACCCAAGAAACACTGATGTCAGGATGTTGTTCTAAAAGAATACGACAATCTTGAATAAATGACCTAAACTCGGACCAATCAAGAATATCACTACGCAAATCATGCACCAAATTTTAGGCATCGGTGAATACCACTCCAGCCGGAGTAATTGTAAGTAGACGTCTGTTGTCGCTGGCCGAGTTAGCATTAGGAAGTAGGAACGCACGCTAGGGGCAGCCCAATTAATTTAAACGCATACCCTTTTCTTCAAAATTATTTGTGTTATCCAATTGTTGCCTACTAAAGCTACTTAGGCCATCTAACGATGTAACCTAATCTTGAAGTACGTATATGCCTGTCTCTATCAACTAAAATACTTGTCCAAAGCTAAGAAAAAGTAGTTTCCTGGTTTTTCTCCGGAATCGCTAGACAATGGCTATACATAATACTGACCCATCTCGAGCTGACTGGCGTTTTAGATAGATGGTGATTGTTGTTGGGCAAAGACCAATGACTGACCTCAATTATTCTTATCTTTTCGGCGCGAGAATCAGAAAATAACAGTTCGCTACGATTGGTAAGCCCCTCCCTCTGTTATGAATGGATTGTTGTACACCTCAATGCTATTAATAACTAACTTCCTTTTCCTAGACTGGCCAAGTAAACGGGGTTGAAGATAGCTTCTTTTATTTCAGTTTCAAGACAAAATGGCATCAGATAAAAAGTCCTGTTGTTCAATGCTAACCCCACATGTCTTACTCAACTGTCTAAAGATATTTGTGATATAGCTTTCTTCATTTTCTACTTTTGGTTCAAATGTAAATGCCTTACCGATAAAAGGCAATTGGTTAGATGCTATTGGAAATTTGGTTGTTTCCCTGGCTGTTGCAATCATTCATTAACATGATTGGACCCTCCAAAAGCACCGCATTATGTATTTCAGTTCTCAAGTAGATAAGGTAGGTGGGAGGAGATTAAAGGAAGGAGAGTTCAACCCTAGCTAGGTCTCCAATATAAGGAAAGAAAGTAGGTTCTAGGCACCTAATTCATCAAAGACGATCAAGCGACAGTCATGATCAACCATTTATGGTAATTACGAGGTCTCTCATCCAATATTTTACTGACGTACTATCGCTTAGAACCATATTCTACCCTTGAAGGCTTTCATTCTCATCTGCTTTCAAGGTTCCTTCTTACAAAGTTAGACGTGAACTTTTAATCCCAGAATGATGAGATGGAAGGTGTAATATACTGACTTGCAACTTCTTTGTATGGAAATGTTTTCAAGTAGGGACGGGTATGTCCAATTCCAGCGTCTTAAATTTGGCTAGGTTTGAAATATGTTTTGATCAAAATAACATTGATGTCGACTTGAATTTATTAAAATTAAAGGGATGACCATGTCACGAGGCCCAAAGTCTTGCATCCTTTGGTTTCGTTAGGAAATCTTAAAATATTGGCAAACGAATTTTAGCATTATTTAAAAGCAAAAAGTGTTGAACAATGACATCTTTGATTGATAGCCCGTTATCCCGACGGAGTACTTTTTTAATTTACAAATTAATTGAGTTTGTACTTTGTATTCTGATTATGGAAAAGTAATTTTCCTTGAAGCTTTCTTGCATGACCAAAATATGTTGAAGGATAAGATCAGATTAGATGTGGAAAGTGATTTAACTTCTATTGCCACAAGATAATAGAATGTTGAAATTATAAAGGACAACAGACCTTAGATTTTAGGAGTTTTGTTTCCTTTCCTTTTAGGAGTTTTAAGGAGACAGACTTGGCCCACGACCTTTTAGCTCTGTCACTATCTCTCCCTTAAAAGGGAATGACTTTTATTAGCTAAAAGTGTTAAGATTAACTTCATAGATCATTATGCGTAAAAGACAGGCCGTTTGATGATTGCTGTGAAATAGGTCTTACAAGCATTGAAGCGTGACACTGCATAATTAGATTGAAGAAAAGCCCACTAACAAGTATTTGCATTTTTTTTCTATTTCATAACTCAAATACAAGGCATATCGAAAGGGAAAAGCATATTAAATTAAAAATATATTTCATTTCTGAGTTATTTATGCTTTAGACTAAGATTAATACAGCGTCCTCTGAACTTGTTAAGGTATCGACCATTGATTGGTTAAAATAGGACATACATCAAGGGTTTGCTTTGTTTTAAGAGTAAACAAAGTTAAAATGTATCCGGTTTTGTATTACATAAAACTGGGGAAGAACTCAGTGGGCTTAAATTCTCCCAAAGAGGAGAGGTTACTCTCATTATATGACTCTATTGCATTCCCATCGTGAAGGGCAAAAAAGAAGTAAGGATAGAGTAAGGCAAATAACATAAAAGAGCCCCTGTGATATAGTTGATTATTCATCTTAGCCCCTGTGTTTTTAATTTGTTAACCCTAGCCTCTGTGTTTTGTAATCTCATTCAAGATACCCATTTGAGTTTTTTCGGACAAAAT
>JANKOE010000005.1:18066944-18078599 GCA_026284465.1 Erythroxylum citrifolium
ATTATCAAATCACAATACCCAATAGGTTCATATAAAAATAACCGAACAATAACGAAAGTCCGATTATCCATACACAAAACCCAAAGCAGTCCAAACAGGATAACACAATCAATTCCTAACGAGAGAAAGAAACAACAAAATAATGAAAATAATACTTATCTCGGGTCGTCGGCGTCAATTTTACCTCCGAATCGGCGTCGGGACGCCTAGCCCTTCATAGATATTTTTCGAGTAAATTGCTTCAGCCCCATTCTTTATCCCTACTGAAAATCCCTTTGATTTCTCCTCTGCGCTGTTGCGCTGATTTTTCCTATATTATGCGCCTCTAACCTCTCTTTCATTTCATCCCTCTTCTTTTTAATGCTTGAGACGACAATTATTCTCCCTCCATGCGTCCGCAGCTGTTGATTAATCTGCCCATTGTTCCGTCACTTATGTTCCATGTTGTTCGTTGATGTTAAGTCTCCCTTGTGTTAATCTGTCTTATGCGTTGTTTTTCAATTAAAAGCCTCCAGCGCCGCAACTCTCACGTCTCTGTTTTGTTGTTCCTAGCTGATTTATTCCCCTATTTTATGTTGCGCCGCCCAGCTGCTGCCTTTGCTCTCCTTTTGGTTTTCGTTTTTATTCAACCCCGCCTTAAAACACACTGCTTGTCTTCTTGCGTTGATTTATTGATTTGCTGCCCTCCAACTGCCTCCTATTTGCGTGATTCATTGCCTTCTGTCCATTTACTGCCAGTGCATGAAATGCTGTCCACGTGTTGGCTTCCCAGCTGATCGTTCTCGCTCTCCGTAGGCGCAGCTCCACTCATACGCTGCTGCCTCACATGAAATAGATTAATCCACAATGCTGGCTGGCTGTTGCGTGATTTCAGCTATTAACACCTTTAAATCCTCTCTGCTATTTTATTGCTCTGTCACTTCCGTTGTTCAGTTGCTTCCACATGTGCCAGCTGTTTTATTTTATTTCTGTCCCTGTGCGTTTGGCTTCTATTCTTTGGCCATTTAATTTGGTTGTTGCGCACTCAAGTCCTGGGCCCCTCTTGTGTGGTTATTCTCTTGCTTGTATTTTATTTGCTGTTTGATTTAAATGCTGCTTGTAGCTAATTCACGCTAAACTCTCCTCTGTACTAAGTGTCTAACTATTCATTGACATGACCAATTAATTTGGAGTTTAAAGGCCACCCTACTGTAGCTGCTTCTTCATTATTATTGTTGTCCCACGTGACCTAACCCATTAAAAATGCCATCCACTAAATCCTTGCTCCAGACCTCCTTGATGTCACTGGACGCAGCATTTTCACTTGCTCATTTAATTTTTGTCTTGTCTTTTAATTTTCTTCTCCTTCAATAAAGACAAGCAAAATAAATATTCAGAAAATAATCCATATATAATATTTTTAACTCACTTTAATTTCTTTGCTCTCAAAATGTACCTAAAAATAAATATGAAATAAAGTGAGTATTTTAATCATTTTTGTACCATTAATCACTAAGTGAAATTAATTAAAAATATCAACAATTAAGCACATATCAACAGAACAAAACAACCAACAAACAAGCTCACATAAATTTCACATAATCATATAAAATCAAACAATGGTAAAGACCATCACAAGATACCTAGCACAACATTGATATTTAGTCTTTGGACAAAAATATCAACTTGCAAGTGGTAATCTTAGTGAAGTAATCAAATATTGACAATAACAAAAACGTCAAATAATTAACCTTTCTTTGGACCAATTAATTATTCTCATAGCAAACCTAATAATTATCACATATTTATCACCACAGGTGTACATGTATTTCAACCAAAATAATGAGCTTCCTTTGGGTTGGTCAATACCCACGTAAATTACATATACACAATCATTTTAATATTATAAAATAAATTAATTTACACAAGAGAGGTTACTTTGGCAGCATGTTGGTTCAATCAATTTATTTCACAATATTAATAAAAGATCAATTATACTAATATTTGAACATACCTTGAACAATCAATTTGAACGTTGATTCTATTAACCTTAGTAAACCAAATACAATTTTTATATACAAAATGTAAACTAAAAGTATGTATAATAGATTTATGCCAAAACCGCATATACCGTAACATTATGTATTAGTTTACCAAATATTTCATTTGTTTCTAAAATAGGTGTTATGCCTAATTCCATATAAACAGAAATTATAATTTATAATAATAAAAATATTTAGTTCAAAATTCTAAAGCACGTCACATGCATATAAAACTATAAAAGTGTTTTTGTCTTCATCTAAATCCTAAATCATGTATCATGTATAAAGCTTTAAAATTGTTTCTATTCTGTTTTGGCCTCCAATGGTTAAACAATAAAACCAAATAAAGGTGATTCTTGTCTTTATACAATGGTTAAATTGTATCCAATGGTCAAAGCTTAAACCAAAGCTTTATGTATTAAAAGAAAACAAAAACGTTCTTGAAAGATATTAAAGGCTTTTATAAAAAAACAGAACGAATCGTCGTCTGTTTTAGTGGGTTTTTTTTTGCAAACCAAGGAGTTAAAACCATATACATATACAAAATAACCATATTTGAATCCATGAGACAATCGAAACATAGCATATGTCAATAACCAGATCCAAAGAAAATAAACGAAAGATACTTCGACCATATGGAAGACAAACAATTAAAAAAAATCTTATTGATCTAATATGAAAGTTGCTCAGATACCACTTGTTGGATTCCACTTAAAGTCAGGATCCGTTCATATCAAATCATCAAGAATTAAATTAAAGCAGAAGCATACCCGAATCCATTATGAAATTTGTACTAGAGTCTTGCAGTTTGTCTTCCAAATTAGAACGTAGCCTTTTTAGAGTTTTTTTTAACTCTTTATTTTCTCTCTAATGATGGGATACCAGAAGGAATTGTGCATACGTTTAATTTGAGAACCATAGCCACTTTTATTAGGGTAAAACCCTAATCTAATTTCTAGTTTGGTCCATCATAAAACTAGAAATTATAAACCCGATCTCTACACATATAAAGACCACACTTAAAATAGATGCATGAAGCCCAAAATACCATAACCATATTAGACCATTTTAATTAATTGGGCTCAACTTTATATGATAGCCTTTATACACAATTATACATGTATAAGCATACATGTTTGATTAAAAAATCCTCACAGGTTGATGTAAAGTAAATTACATAATTTAGGCCCTTACTGTAAACCTGAATTCCTTCTCTACGTTACTCATTTAAACAACAACAACAACAATAATCCTAGTATACAAGGCTCTCTGCTTTGTGAGGTAGTCAGAAGAAGGACATCAATTACACGCAGCCTTCCTTTTGCATTTTACAAAGAACCTGTTTCCGTGACTTAAACATGTGACCCTTTTTTTTTTACAAAGAAGTAACCTTATTTGTTGCTCCAAGGCTGGCCCTTTTCCTCATTTAAAAAATATATAAATAAGTTAGTATATAACTAAATAAGAAAAATCAAAATAAATAAAAGTAAACCTTGTATATAAGAAAATACTTATTATAGAAAGTAAATGACAATACAATTGTCTTCAATATAAAACAAACATACAAATGCATTATTTAGGATTAGCAACATAAAATGTTATTATGTGGTGCCAATTACCACACGCCTTGTACATGCCTAAGGTAGGTGTTCGTATTTGTTTTATTATAATGCCAACAATTTTTTCTTGACCAATAAAATGATATATGTCTCATTATGGCATACACTAATTTAGCTTGACCAATAGAATGAGATCTAAATTTAACTAACATACTCATACTAACTGTGATTTCACATACCATGCATACATATTAGCTACACAATTTCAAAAAATGTATAACAATTAATTTACATGTAGCCAAAGGTGTTTGTTGATACTTGAAATCACAAAATTCAGATACTTATTTATCTCTATTTACCTATAAACCATGCAAAATATATGCAATTCTAGATAACTCAATTCTCCAAAATTATCAAAATTAGCAATAGTTTAATTAGGTTTATTATTTTAACTTAGGACTCTTTATCAATTTATCTAGAACTGAAAAATTAAATGATAAAAACACTCAAACAACAACTAAAGAAAAAATAAATATACATAAACAATAACATAATTAACACAAAAATCTTTAAATGGCACATAATATGAACTTTGGCAGAAAAAGTATTTTAAATCTTCTTTCAAAGTGAAAGTACTTTTTAAGCATTCGTGTGTAGGAGTTAAAAGATATCCCTAAATTGTTGCATTATCTCTTAAAGTAACTTCTTTGGTCACTTTAGAAAGATATATCCCTAAGTCCCAAGTCTCTATTAAGAATGTTTTCAGGGGTAAAGTTTACTCAAAACACATGAAAAGTGATGGCTGATGTGGTTGATGTGGCAAAAGGGTGATAATAATCGAGATATAGGCTTGATTTTATTATATTTTATTTAGTATTTACAAATTATCAAGCTCCTATTTTAGTTTGTTTCGGTTTCAAACTTATATCTAATTAAGAATTTGAAGTCTAACCTTAATTAAGGTTAATGTTTGTTAATTTAAACTTATTTATGAGGTTATGCTTAGTAAAAAGAATTAAACAAAATTTTGCCATAAAACTAGTATGAGGCTGAGACTCTATCCAGGACAAGTCAATTTCTCAGTTGATAGTATAGGTTCATTAAAAATAGGGAAGAACATAGCCAAGGGAAAAGAAGTAGACCTTTCCGTGTCTCGACTCATGACTCGATCCTACAATAGGTCTTATAACAATATGGTATTAAAACATGTTGTCAAAGGTGACTTAAAGAGTTTGGGGGAGCATGCTTGATACTTTTAGGGAATATGTGACTGTGAGGAAAAAGTTATTGGAAGAGTAGATGAATGAGCTCACATGTTATGACTGAGAATCTAGGAAGGAGTTAGGAAGGGATATGGTGTTCATAGTTCTAGCAATGATAACTGGGGCATCTATAGCTATTCAACAGAGCAGATAAAAAAACAAATTGGGGGAATGGTTAGTATAGTCTATGTTTGAATTTCCATCCTTTGATAGGTCAAAGGATTTATTATTTTGGTTGAGAAGGTGTGAATAGTTCGTCAATAACCGAAAAACTCTTAAAGGAAATAAGATGAGATTAGCAATTTTTCATGTAATGGGAGAAGCCCAGTTATAGTTTTATTAAGTGAAGTAGGAAGAACCAGAGTTAGATTGGGAAGTCTTCAAGGGGCAGTATAATGTTAGGTTTAGACCACTTATGACTAATAATCCTCTAGGAAAATTGACTAATTTGAAGCAAATGGCATCAGTGAAGGAGTATCAACACCAATTCCAATCTTTATTAACAAGAACCATCAATTTGAAACCCTGCCAACAAGTGAATTTATTCATAATAAGGCCAGTAGAGGGCCAAAGGATTAAGGTGGAAATTCAACAACCAAGAAATTTGGGAGCTGCCATGAACATTGCAAAGTCTTTAGAGAAGAAACAACATTGTTTATAGCTTAGTAGCACCAATATTTCATTTGGGTGGACAACTATGAAATCAATAAGTAATATTGTCTTAATTAGTAATTAAAATCACAAGATGGTGAATGGAGGAAGGAAGCCTATCACTTCTGCTACCAGTAGTTCAAGCAGTAAACCAGAATTGATTTTCAAGTGATCTTTTTTTAGCAGAAATGGCATAAAGAAGAGCTAAAAGATTGTGTTTTAATTATAACAAATCTTCCTCAATGAGCACAAATGTAAGAGGTCTTTTTGAATAGAGATACCAGATTTAGATAGTGAGAAGGAGGAGGAAACTATAAAGATTATAAAAGTTTTCTTATAGGTCATAAGTGCAATTTCAAACTCACAAACCATGCAGCTACAAGCCACAATGGCTTGTTGATTGATATGGATGTTAGTGGATTCCAGAAGTACATCTAACTTTATCTGCGAAAGAGCTATAATAAGGTTATTCATCATGATGAGGGAATGCCAAGATTATAAATGACCATGACGAAGAGGAGAAAGTTCTAAGTAGGGACATTTATAAGGAGATAACATTGCAAGTTGGTGCTGATTCATTTGTTAGTGACCTTAATCTATTTTATTGGATGGGTTTAATGTGGCTTTAAAAATCAAATGGCTACAAACATTAGGGCTTATTCTTTAGAACTTTGCATCTTTAACGATGAGCTACAAATTACAAGTGAAGAAGGTAGAATGGAAGGGGTAGACTTCCAGTATAGAATTAGGATTAACAATATTACAAGGGCAGCATTTAGCTTTTGTAGCCTTAAATAAAATGTTAGCTTAATAAATAAATTTATTTAAGGAACCTTTAGGGTTACCTTTGAGCTGAAATTATAACCATAATTCCCCTTCTATCAACAGTAAGACTAGTGGTCATGTGACCATATTGCTACCCACATCTTTATGAAGATGAAATAAGCAGCAATGTGAAAAAATGTTATAACAAATGATGATAAGGTCAAAAAGGTCTCCTTTTTCTTCACCAGTCTTATTGGTGAAGAAGCATGATATGTCATGGTGGTTTTGCGTTGACTACCAGGAGCTTAATGCTTGTAAAATTAAGGACAAGTTCTCGATACCAATTGTGAATGAAATACTTGATAAGCTTTATGTAGCAAAATATTTTACAAAGCTTAATCTTATTTTAGGATAATATAAAATAAGAATAGATCCTTACAATGTGGAGAAGACAACTTTTAGTATAATTCATAGAAAATTCAAATTTTCGATAATGACCTTTGGTTTAACTAATGCTCCCTCTGCTTTTCAAAGTTTGATGAATGAAATATTTCAACCTTACTTACGTAAATTTGTCTTAGTCTTCTGTAATATTATTTTGATCTATATAACATGTGTTTGGTTTGTGATCTACTTCAAGCTCACCATCTTTTTCTTAAAAGGTCTAATCGCACATTTGAAGTGGTTCAAGTAGCATACTTGGGTCATGTTATTCATGGCAAAGGCGTGAAGGAAAATGTAACCAAAATTAAGGGAATAGTGGATTGGTTTGTCCCCAATAGAAGAGTTAGTAGGATTCTATAGGAAATTCATAAAAGATTATAGATAATTTGTGGTATCCCTTATAACCTTGCCCAAAAAGAAATATTATCATCAAAATGGACAAGTAGATTTAGGCTTCAAAACTTTAAAGAAAGTTGTCTTAGAAGCTCGAATTTTGAGGTTTCCTAATTATGAGGAAGAGTTTGTGGTAGGCCACCTAATTGCATTATTTAATAGAAAGTTAGTCGATTGTTACTACAAACTCATAGGCAATGAAAGGGAGTTAATCGACCTCACCAAAGTCATAGAGCGCTTGGAGGTCGTATTTGTTGGGTAGAAATTTCCTCATACAGACCAATCACTACAGCCTTGAGTTCTTGTTGAAACAAAGGTCGAATACTTCTCTTTAATAATATTGGATAAGTAAACTAATGGACTTTGATTTTAGGGTAAAAATACATGGCAGGGAGACTTAACTGAAATGTTAATGCCCTTTTCTCACGAGATGACATAGATGGTCAACTCTTCCCTATATCTCATCCATGGAACACATCTTTAATGCCCTTCAAGAAGAGGTACTCACGTCAAAGAATTTGATGGAGTTATATAACAATATTGAAAAAGAATAATCTAAATATGAGTGGCCACTAAAGGATGGGTTGATATTGATACTCTTTTTAGAAAAGGTTTACTTATTTTCCACTTCTCTGATGCAAATCATTCTTTTAGATATTTATGATATAGCTAATGAGGGGATTAAAAAAACATTACAGAGGATGCATGGAAAATTCTTTTAAAAGGGGATGGAATCAGTAGTAGTGGAGTTGTTTGGTGTGCTGGTGAAATAAATGACAATGGATTGAGCTAGGCTTGGACCACCTATCTAGAAGAAAAATGACTCAGACCCGACCTGAGGCCCGATTAGGCGAAATTTGTAAAGTCTAAAGTTGAGCCCGATTGAACTCAATAGGCTCAAAACTTGAACTTTTTCAAATTTTTATTTTAAAATTAAAGTTAGTAATAATTAAGGATAAAATTATAGGGAGTGAAAGAAAAAGATTAAAATTAAAGTGATCAATTCAATTAATTAAAGTTACAAATCTCAATTGATTAATAAAATTAAAAATTGAGATTTTATAATGAATGAATATATGAAAACTTACGTATAGTGGTAAAATGAATAAGATGAAACCAAATTCATTAACGAAAGAGGATATGATTATATGAAATGAAAGAAAAAGATTATAATTGAAGTGATCAATTCAATTAATTATAGTTGCGAATTTCAATTGATTAAGAAATTTTAAGATTTTTTAATGAATGAATATATAAAAACTTACATATATTGATAAAAATGAATAAGATAAAAAATTCATTAATTAATTAAGATATAATTATAGGATATGAAAGAAAAAGATTATAATTGAAGTGATGAATTTAATTAATTATAGTTACCAATTTCAATTAATTAAGAAAATTTGAGATTTTATAATGATTGAATATATAAAAACTTATATATAGTGATAAAATGAATAAGATGAAAATAAATTCATTAATGAAGGAGGATATTATTATAGGAAATGAAAGAAAAAAGATTATAATTGAAGTGATAAATTCAATTAATTATAGTTACAAATTTCAATTGATTAAGAAAATTTAAGATTTTATGATAAATGAATATGTAAGAACTTACATATAGTGATAAAATGAATAAGATGAAACAAAAATAATTAATGAAGGATGATATGATTTAAAAAATAAAAGAAAAATTATAATTAAAGTGATGAATTTAAATAATTATAGATACGAATTTCAATTAATTAAGAAAATTTTAGATTTTATAATGAATGAATACATAAAAGCTTACATATAGTTTTAGAATAAACAAGATGAAACCAAATTCATTAATAAAGGAGGATGTGATTATAGGAATTGAAAGAAAAAGATTATAATTAAAGTGACAATTCTATTAATTATAGTTACGAATTTCAGTTGACTAAGAAATTTTAAGATTTTACAATGAATAATTATATAAAAACTTACATATATTGATAAAATGAATAAGATAAAACAAAATTCATTAATTATAATAATCTTAATCATAAAAAAATGACTATGCAAATCATTTTACAAAAAATGATACAATTTTTAAAAAAAATTAAGATAAAATCATAATGGAGAGTGGAGACTAGAGAGGGTAAAGACTAGATAGACTGAGAGAGCAGCTAATCGTTGTACTTAAGATCGTCAATAATTTCCATCACTTCATTTGTATTTACAAACATTATATTTATTAATGTAATATTAAAATTAAAGGAATGTTAAGAACATAGTAATAATTAATAAATAATTAAATATACCATCATCTTTAAATATTTTACCAAAATATTGTCCACTTGATCGATGATTATGACTAGTCACCTCCACAGTATGGTTGTATTAATATACAAATTAAAAAATAGGTAAAATGATATAAAAATAGACGAAATTGATATAATAAAATGAAAAGAATTTATGTTGGACCCCACTTCTGGAGCCCAACATTCGGAGTCATAAGACGAAGCAAACTCATTACTTCAACTCATACCCTTACTTTGATTCAATCAACCCTTTTGAAATCAATACCAAAAGCTATAAATTCTTTTGGAGAGATAGAGGAATGTGTTAAGAAACTATTGCATCAAAAATCAAGTCATTTGGAGGTGGGACGGAGAAGTGGCCAAAAGAATCAAATATGATTTTGCCCTCAATTACATTGTACTTGTTTCGAGAAAAATGGCAACAATTTTACTAGAGATACTAGATTAAGGTCATCTTTGGACTGTTTTTAAGAGGAATTCGAGATCTACAAATTTCGTAAAGACTTGAAGAGAGATTTTGCCATCTAGAGGGTCAAAATCTCGAATTTCCAAAAGTGAAGATGGATCAGACGAAGGGATCCAGTCAAAGATGAATCAGACGGATGGATTCAGTCAAAGCTAAATCAGATGAACAGACGAAAGGATTCAATCAAGGCTGAATTAGACGATGGATTCAATCAAAGCTCGGAGGGATTAAGTCAAAGCTGAATCAGACAATGAGATGCAACCAAAGCTGAATCAGACGAACAGACGAAGGGATTCAGTCAAGGCTGAATCAGACGAATAGATGAAGAGATTCAGTCAAAGGTAAATGAGATGATGGATTCAGTCAAAGTTGAATCAGACGATGGATTCAGTCAAAGATGAGTTTTGACTCAGACGGAGGGATTCGTCTCAGACGAAGGGATTTCTACGGGGTCTTCCTCACATCACCAAGAGTTCTAAATCACTTCATTTACTATAATTTTTTCGTACATACATCCTAACTTGTAATGGTCATAACTCTCAACTCCGATATCCAAAAATTGCATACTTTATATCGTTGAAAAGTTAAAATGATAAACTACAACATTCTAGAAGACAACTTTGTCTAATTCGGCCTAAATTAATCAAGATTTTTCTTGGAAGTCAAAACACAATTTCTACACCTATGAAAATACTTTTAAAAAATGCAATGTAAGACTTGGAAAATCATAAGCAAAAGCAACCATATTTCATTAACAAATCTAAACACAATTTGAGCCTAGCTTTAATTACATATCAACACGCACATCAATAGCTTAATACAAATACAAATGGATGCTCAACGTTTGATATGCTTATAAAGCTATCCAAAGTCACTAACTTAGTTACAAAAGTCTCTAACTATCTTGGAGTTTCCGATGCCTTGCAAGGATTGCTAACCGACTCGTTCTGCACCTGAGGAGGGAATAGTGGGGTGAGCTACACAACTCAGTGGCTAATATATTTATAGTCATTGGCAATTGACCACAAATTCAAGCATATGTACATGTGTATATCCAGCAATTCAAGCATTCTCTATCTACTCTAGCAATTCAAACATTAATCAATTTAGCTCAAAA
This sequence comes from Erythroxylum citrifolium, assembly GCA_026284465.1. NCBI lineage: Eukaryota > Viridiplantae > Streptophyta > Magnoliopsida > Malpighiales > Erythroxylaceae > Erythroxylum > Erythroxylum citrifolium. The sequence goes on from JANKOE010000005.1 coordinate 18,077,908, forward strand.
CTCAAAACACATAATACTCAAAAGCTTCAAACTTGACAATTCAAATATGCAATGCATAAATAATTGGCTTGAGGGTTCCATGAAAACAGAATGGAGAAACCGAAGTTTGCACCATGAACAGAATGAGTCCATTTTCGAAGCTCATATGCCACAAGCGGGCAGCCAGAAGAAGGCTCTTGTTAACGTGCACTTGACGAACAGAACGGTTCCACTCTCGCCCAAACAAAAGCATAAACAAAAGCACATAATCATGCTCAAAATCATTTTATCATATGCTCATACTTTCATGCTTTTCCTTCTTTTCATTTAATTCAAAATGTTATAACCTCTTTCAAGGTATAACTTAGGGTATGCTTGTTTAGATGGTATGGGATAAAAGATATGGGAATGAAATGAAAAGTGCTGTTTGGTACAAACCTATGATTGAAGAGTCAATACTTTCATTGACCGGTACAGGGCAATGCTCCATTCCTCTGGATTACCAGAGGAATGGGAGTCCTTCCTCATACTTTATACATCTGTTTATTGCTTTCCGTGATAGTTAATTTTTGAATGCCTGGTAAAATTAAATATTCGGTAAAATTAAATGTTTACTTATAAAATGAATTATAAAAGTGTGATTTAAAAAATTTATTAAAAATGAATATTATATTTTTGTGTTTTTGTAATATTTTCATAAAATTTATATTTTA
>JANKOE010000005.1:18107541-18124966 GCA_026284465.1 Erythroxylum citrifolium
TTGCATATTTTTAAAGATATTTTATGTTTAAAATTATTTTGAAAAAGATATCTTATAAAATTAAAAATGATAAAAGTTATTAGTTGTTACGTGATTAATTAATAATTATAATACAGAGTTTGCATCATTATTTTGGCATGATCTTAATCGTGACTTTTGTTAAACTAATTTAATAAAAATTTAGAAAAATTAATATTGTTAATATTATAAAGTGATTATAATTAATTTTAAATAATGAAGGTATTTTAAAAATGAGTAAATTAGTAGAAGGGTTTGTATTTTTATTTTCTGTTAAAAATTTTGGCCGGGTAAGGAAAGAAATGACTTGTTCTATTTTGGAAATCTTGATACTTGAAAGCTTCTCAAATTAGATGGAATTTCACACTTCAAACCTTTCATAAATATGGTTTCAGGTCCCTGCAATTACTTGACTAGACAGCAGAAACAACCGGAGATGTGGCAGATTGGTTAAATCTAAGAAAACTCAACTTCAGAGATGCATTCGTGCACAAAAGAACCCCAAGGAGACGAGGCCAATTCCTGATATTGCTAATTGCCGAGGGAATTAGGTTAATAGAGAAATATGACGGCTTTGAGGGTAAGACTAGTTCCCATTCACGGGCTAGTCCAATTCAGCAAGGCAGGTGGATCTTGACGTTGACTTGGTGATGGGATGTTTTTGGTAAAGAAGAAAATTATACATGAAGATTTGATCCAGTTTACTATGAAAGATACATGTCGAAAAGGAAAAGATATTAAATTAGCAGTGCAGTTCATGAGAGGACGTAATCAATTGCAATAAAGGAAACGTCTCCTTAAGCATTAAGTAAAGAATAGTCTATAAATACGACTTGATTAGAGTTTTTATTTTTGGTCAATATAAGATTTTAAACTACGAATTTTGATTGGGAGTTTGGCACAAGTTTAGATTTTTTGTCTGAAGTTATCGTATGTCTAATAAATTTCAGTTATTTATTTATATGAGTTTCGCATGAAATTTGTGTGGGTCTTGTAAAATAAATGGCTAAGATTTTATAAGACAGAATAATATTGAACGGAAGATGAGACCAAGTATTTAGTGGAACTGTTGAGTGTAGCTGTACATGGACCCAGCTCATAATGTGGCATATAATTACAAGAGATAACGCCACCGACAGACCGGCTGGCTTAGTCTCACTGTGCCCTTTGTCGCAAAATGCTTAAAGAATGAATCTCCTTCACGACTTCTAATCATCTCCTTGTCTAAAATCGTCAATATATTTATTATCTACGCAATTGTGATTAGTGATTACTACAAATCATCTCAACAAACTCTTTAATTTTGGAAGATTTACTTACCCTTTTAACTTTTATTCTCCATACCATATACTAATTGTTAGGTAATGTAATCTTTCAATTTATTATTATCACACGACACAAGAAGTGAAGAAGGGCCTCCTCTCCTATATAAAGTAATAAACCCCTCCATAATATAATATACCTCATTCTTAAGTCTAAGCAGACCTACCCCTCTATCCACACTCTAGAACAATGCAGAGACAGTCTGTAGGCTCACCTGTCGCCAAGCTTCACGCCGGATTAGCGACCCCGAGACCCGACATCTCTGACATACCTGACGACGACAAAGCCACGAAGCCTCGCCGCTTCTCAGCGTCATCTTTGTTACCGTCGCCGTCATTATCGTTGCCATCGTCGCCTCCGAAACCGGAGAAGCTCATTCACTTCATTCCGCTTCTCACTTTCATCTGCTTCCTCGTTCTCTATCTCGTATCTCATACTCCGTCTCAATCTGGTAAAATAACATTCTAAATGTTGACATTTGTAGAGTGGAAAAGTTAAGGTTAACCTTAAGATTGTGATCTTGTTGCTGCAGACTTGTCACAGTTCAGCGGATTCAAATTATTCTCTAAGCATATAGGTATGATGTTGTAGACTTGTAGCTTTGTTTTTCATTCGGATTTTCTATTCTTTGCTTCCTTATTTATGTTTTGTGTTTTTTAAACAATTTCATAGATATGAGTGAAGTTAGTGAAGTGGAGCGATTGAATGATGTTCGAACAGGGGACGTTCTGGCTACGCGAAGCTTCAGGAATTTACAAGAAATAGCAGACAAGCGATCCTTTCACCGCAAAGTCGCCCGTTTTTAATAAGCTAAGCGACCTCTAATTGTCGGCGCCTTCCATGGCTGTCACGTGCGGGATTCTATATATCCGCTAAATTTTGCTCCGCACGTGTGTGCTATTCAATTTCATTTGAATGTGAATTTATTTACGTTTGGGAGGAGGAGGGCGCATGGGAGTATATTAAACGCTGGCTAACGTCAGCCTTTTCTTCAAGTGGAGCACGTTAGTCATGTGAAGTTGGTTCATGCGCCAAGCAATGATTGGAATCTAGCTGGAGCAAGGGACCCGTTAGTGCAAAAGGGAGCCAGCTGGAAAGTAATTATAGGTTTTGTTGCTCTCTCTCCTCACATCCGCCCTTTCAATTTGTTTGTATCAATTAATAAGACATGGATAAGCCAGCCCACCAATAGTTATTGGTTTATATGTATATCTCATTCTCTTTCAAAGTTCCAATTGGTGTTGCCAGATGTTATAAAGCGTATGAATGGAAGCTTTAATACTAATTTGAACGATATTGGTTGATTGCTACTTAGCACGGACAAGGCAAAATGGAGTTGTGTCTGTGTGTCGGATACTTGTCCGTGTTAAATATCCATTGACACACGGTGGACACATTTCGGACATGTCTGAAAATCGCTCTGATATTACTTAATGGAATATATGCTTCATAGAATATATGCTCCATGTTTTTTAGGAGGAGCTTATAAAGTATCAAATATGCATGAACTATCAAGATGTTGGAAGTTTTGAAATACATCAATCAATATATATCATATTATGAATTTTAAATTTTTTTCTTAATTTTAAATTTTAATATATATATATATATGCCGTGTTCGTGCCTATCAAATTTTAGAAGTTGGTGTGCCCCCGTGTTCGTGTTGTGTCCCATGTTCGTGTCCGTGTTTATGCTTCTTAGGTTGATTGCAATTAATGATTGTGAAATGAAGTAGGTTTCGATTGGAATATGTTCGTGGCGGTGCTTCTGGTCGACAGATTGACAAATTTCGAAAAGAAGAATTTATAACGCAGACTAGATTCTTGTTTAGTTTTCTTTTCCTGGTTAATTCCTTAACTAGACCAAAGGGTTCTGCAGCTGAACATATTAGCTATAAAATATGTTAAATCATTTCGTTTGGGAACAAAACTAAGTGATAGTACAAGAGACAACGTAGGGAGGGGTTACGTCTTGTATGAAGCTCTAAATTATTGCTCTCTGTGAAATTAGGGTCATCGTAAAAGCGTAACTGTCGGTTAGTTTTTGACTAACTGGTCGGTGAGAGCAGCATAACTCTCGACACTAGACAAATGAGCACGATCACGTGCTATTCCATGATGACATGTGTCACTGCCGCGTGGATGGTTGGTTTTAATCAGCGTGCTTTTGGGATTGTGACGATGACGGCTTGCACCCACAACAATTGGCCATGCGGCAACCTAATCAGGAGCAACAAAGAGAGAAACAAACGTCAATACGTTATGGCCTAAACCGAAGATCGAAAAAATACTAATTGTGTTTTTCTATGCTCATAAATTATCCGTTAGCTAAAAAGTCCTAATTAGGTACTTATCGTTGTAATTGTCATCGCAACCCCTTTTCATGTATGCGTAAGAATAAAGGCAAACAGTATTTCAACATGGATGGAAAGAGAGAGTTTGAACCTTTCAAAAATTAAGTTCCAAGCATTACTAATAAAGAAGAGTCACAAACACTCAACGTTAGGGGAAGGCGATAACGTACGCAGAGGGAATAAAGAAAAGTATAAAACATCTAATTTCCAAAAAATAATTGATTATACTTTAAGGTAAAGATAACATTAACCACGAGATGTTGGATGATGGAATCTGTTTTACCTTTTTCGTGTATGTTCTTTCCCTTGGAGAGCATAAGGAAAAGGAAGCAAACCTAATTGATGCATTTGATGGGTGGGTCCCCGTGTACCAAATTCTGATTATTGTAATTATCTAAATAAGAAGTTCGTTCGTGACAGATGAGGGAGTTGATGTTGAATGCCTCTTTCTAGCGCCTATTTAAAAAATAAATAAAACATAAAAATAGTGATTATGTTTTCTTTTCCAAAAGTAGGAATCGAAGAGATCATCACCAATCAAATGATAATATTAGGTCTACTATGACTTCATGTAGTTGTTGGAACATTTACCCATGCCTTCCAAACACAAGAACATGACCAAGATATGATTTCTAGTAGCCAATCCATTTCATTTCTTGTTACATAAAAAAAAGATAAAGTAGATACAAGTTAATTTGATTATGCAATTGAAATTTTAATAGATATATATAGACAGGGATGAAATAACTTAAAATAGTACATTTTCAATTATACCTGCTTAATTTGTCATTGTAAACAAATCATATTATTTACAGGGCACTAAATTGAGACCATAGTCTTTTAAGTACGATATCAACAACATTAAAAACTTATTTATGGGATGTTTGGAAACCTTTTAATTGAATTCATTAATAAATTGGATTCAATTATATTAATAAGATTGAATCGAATTCAATTTATACTGTTTAGAACAAACCTAGTAATATTAGAATTGAATTCAATTACACTGTTTAGAACACAATCAAAATAAATTCAATTATTTCATATAACATTTTTACCCTTGACTAAAAAATAATCTTATTAAATAATAAACATTCATACTTACATAGAGCAAGTTATAAACATCAATTTCATTATAAGTGATATTATAAAAAAAGTTCATTATTAAAATAAAAAGAAAAAATTGATTGCAAATGACATTAGGGTAGTCCAAGCTATGAAGACAATAGAAAACTATTATAATTTAGAAGCTTAAAAGTGCATGAAGTAGTTCTTTTGCGTTGACAACTACAAGCAGTAGTTCTTTCACCCATGAACAAAGAAAAGAGAAAACCTGGATATGATAGGAGGTATTGATTCGTAGAGAAGGTGTTGTTGTTCCGTTTCTTAGTGGGAGGGGCTGCTTGAAGTAAAGAGATATATGGTAGCATTATATGGGTATTATTAGAAGGATATTTTCAACGTTCAAAAGAAGAATTGAAGTCCTAGTTTGTAATTCAATTCATATCATTCCAAACACCCTGTTAAACTTTATAAAACTGTAGAAATCAAATTGAGACCTTAGTCTTTTAAGTACGATGTCAACAACATTAAAACTTTAAAAACTGTAGAAACCAAATTGATTAAAGGTGTCCATTAACCTTTTGATTAACCAAGTAAAGCATACCTAAACGATAGTGAGTGGCGCGGGTAGAAGCGAGACCTGCCAAGGTGCTTGTTGAGAGAACAAAAATAGGTAAACCAAGGAAGACGTGTCCATAGTTCTTGGGTGCAAGTGCAACTGGCCTCATGGATCTAAAATTATTTGCGTAGAAATAACGATCACAAGCCACGTAAAACGAAAATTCATGAGACCCTGTTGAAGTCAATGTATATGGTGTATTGCATCCTTAAAATTTTGAGGAAATACAAGTTACATGGAATGATAATCCTCAAATATGAGGGGTATTCAGTCCTACACAGATCGTTGCTCCATTTCTGCTAGACTTCCGGCAAACAAATCAAGAGAAATGCAAAGGTTCAGATGAAAATAATTTACAGCAGCGTATCAAAGGATCAAACCCTGAGCAGGGGGAGGATTTGAAGCCGGCTGCTCACTTGCACCAGATGCTTTTGGTGACTCCGAGAGGTGAATCTTTGCAAAATCATCCACCATTTTTCTCTTTTGTTCCTCTTCAGTCACTCCCACTTTTTCTTTCGCCTTCTGCCCTACTTCCCCAGCGGCCTTTGCAACTTTACTGAAAGCATCTGTAACCCAAGCAGCCCCAGTGAACACATATCGGTTCTTCATTATGGCAGATCCTGCATCACTGACTTTTTGCTCAGCGGCTGCAAATGCCGATTTGGTTTTCTCTGTTACCTGAAATTTCTGATCCACTTCCCGTACTTTGTCACTCACTGCAGCCGTTCCAGCACTTACCTTCTCACTGAACCCTATTCTTTTATCGAGAGATGCCACTTTAGCAGAGGCAGTTGACGTCAACTGATGCTTCTCATCAAAAGTCTTGGCTTTATTAACCGCATCTTTGCTTAAGATGAAGCCCTTTGCAAGCATACTACTCATCACGTCCTCTGCCTTTCTCAAAGCAGATTCAGTGCCATCAAGGTTTTTATTAACAGTTTCCTGCTGAGATTTAGGCAAACCGTGAAATCAGTGAAATCCTAGCGTGCTTAACAACAGAAATTCTTGCAACTTTCTTACAGGTGGAGTCAAAGCATCAGGTGGCAACTGGTAATCTGGATCCAGGGTCACAGTGACAGTAAGGTCAACTATCGTTGCTCCCTGACATGAAATAAAATTGTAAATGAAACTTGAATACCATATTTGCATAAAAATATATACCCAGAAACTGCAATATAGGGCATTGATTATTAACCAATTATAAAATTCCAAAACTTTCATGAATATTATTACTTTGATGACTATCCCTCTCCAGTTAAAAATTTCACAAACATATAGAGAATGAATAAGTGGCCATAAAACAAGATCTATTTAAAGCGTCAACTTTATCAGTTTAGACTTAGTACATGTGCTACAAAAGCTTCTTGCAATAACATATCCACACGACATACATATCCTTTCTCTCAGTGTTCAACATTGCCGCACTGTAGGTTAGGTATCACTGACATTGGTTGATTTATGAGACCAGGACAAGGATCACTTGTGGGAAATTTGATTTATGAGACCAGGACAAGGATCACTTGTGGGAAATTATCTAGTTAAACAATACATGCTAGCCAAAATACTTAACTTGAAAGATTAATTTTCCTGAAAACTAAAATCTGTAATCATTACACACATCAAAATATTTATTTAGAAAGATTAATTTTTTTTTGGTGATTAATTACAAGTAATAGATCACTTTGCATTTCCCTAATAAGTAGTGAAGCAAAGACGTAAAAATGTAGTGCTAATAAGCATGCCCAGATCTCAAGTACAACCCTACAGTACACAAAAAGAATATTAATAAACATCCTCATTTTAAAACAGTAATAAACAGAAGATGAAAAACTAATCCTTGCGTCAACGTGGTGAATTCTTGTGTGATTCATCAAATACTTTTGTTGGCTCTATCGCTCAAAATCTATCAAAGAAGAATGATACAACGTTTCTAATAAGTTTTGAAATAAATCTGTTAGAGCACTATTAATAAAGGTAGGATGATTCTACGGCTATTTCCTTTCTGAGAAAAACACACTGGTCAATCATGAGATGATGAAGCAGACCCATATGAACACCAAAGAAAAGAACAACAGGGTATATAGCTATACAAAAAGGACAAAGATATTCCTTACTGAGAGAAGAACAGCGGTAGCTGCTCCTTGAGAATCTTTGAAGGTAACATATGCAGTTTGAGACTGCTCATTGTCCCTGGGTAAATATAGCAAAAGAATCATATAACAATATCGATAACAGAAGGGGAGATGATATATTCAAGAGCTCAACAGGACAATACCTTTTAATCTCAACATATTCAATATCACCAGAAAAAGAAAAGAACTCCTTGAGGTCTCTTTGACTTGCTCTGAGGGAAACGTTACTGACTTTGACTGTTTTTACCTGCAATAAGAATAAAGGTATAGTAGGACAATACAAATTAACAATGATATCAACCGTCTAAGAATCCAAATGTTAGCATTAATGCTCTTGGAAACAGTATCTTATGTAGCTTTTTTAAGACTGAAATTTCAGGATGGGTCTGTGAACCTGAAAGCTAAACTTGTTTTACATATTTGCAACCAATTTGGGTACCTCAATCTCTACTATGAACTTCTCTTTTCTTTTAGCTTCATTTCAGTCTACTCTGATCAGTAGAAATCTTTATAATTCAAATCTCAATCACAAAATAAACAGTTAGGTTGGTCATCAGATCGACCCTTCTCTTTCTTCACTGCTAAATTGCCATTGAACTGAATTGAGGCTCGGGTAAAGCCAAATCCACAAAAATTTCCAAATAGAAAAGCGAAATTTATATCTAGATGTTATAAATTCAGTTCCTAGTTTTCCACAAGCTCCTTAAGAGTCAAGTTCAAAGTAAAAGTTAATAAACCTTTTTTTTTAGAAAATGAAAGCAAATGAAATAGTGTCATAATCATCAGAACCTTCCCTTTAAGGAAGCTGCCTATATCAAGATAAAAGATCAAAGTGTACTTGAATTATACTACTTAAAGCACAATCAGAGAAGTGGTAGAAAAGCCGGTAGTTATATGGTAGTCAAGAGATGCCCAATAACGCCAACCGTATAAAATATAATACAAGTTGAGACGCACATGTAGAGACCTACTTTGTAAAGAGAACAAAAACGAAAAGAAAGCATGAATCTGGCATCTGTGGACCTAACAACCAATCCAAAAAAGCAATCTTTGTTTTTGAAATACGGTTTTACAAGATTGAAAAACAATGAAGAAATGATCAAAGAGCGTGAGTCAATCTAAATCCGGAGATGCATTAATTCAGGACAACTCAAACAAAATCAATAAACCAAAGACAAATTATTCACTGGAGATTGGGTGAAAATGAAACAGGAACAGATCTACTACTAACGAAGTAGCGAATCGTAGAGTTCCGATCAGCAATGGATTCAATGTAAACCACAAACTAGCAGATTGATGAGGGGGAGAGAGGGGAAATTTGAATACTCACCGACATGGCTAGGAGTTTCCGTTCTTCTATTAGAGCGACGAGGCGAAGGTGGAGGTCTAAGGAAAACCACCACACCGGTTGTCGCGACACGTTCTAGAATAGGTGCTGAGTTTATTAAAGTTTTATTCACGTTAAGATTTGAATTTTCCAACATTACTTCAACATAGACTAATTTAGATCGTGTGGGTACTATTTTTATTTTATGTCTTCAAACAATAATGACAAAACATGTAAATTTAATATATTAGTTAACTCTTTATCTCATAAAGATGATACATTTATTAAAGATTTAATTTTGTTACAAATTGGTTATTCTTAAGCTTTGTCTTTTTCCAAGTGTGCTGATCATTTAAATAAAATATGCAAAATTAATGTAATAGCGAGAATTTACCGATTTTCAAGTGTATTACCTTTGAATTTCACAACAAAAACTAGTCGTAGATGAGTTTTTTTCTTCACTGCAAGTTGTTTCTTATATTTGGTTATATTTTATTTTTATTTATTTATGTATTTATTGTAATTTTATTTTCATAATTATTCAGCGCGCCAGTTTTACTTATTTACTGTTTAACTTACATCACTTTTTTACTGTCACATCTGTATGTGAGGCTACCGGAAACAACCTCTCTATTATGTAGGGATAAGGCTGCGTACTATCAGACCTCCCCAAACTCTGCTTTATTGCGGGACTTTGGACTGGGTATGACGATGATAATGTAAATTAAGGATGTCTTTTAAAAACATGCATTGGAAACATTTAAATAAATATGTTTGATTACATTGTCCATCATCTTACCATTGATTTATGTCACTTCTATGAAAATATTTAAAAGAACAAAAATATTTTCATAATAAATAAAGAAGTTAAATAGAATTTAGTATTGTAGGTTAATTATTCTATTAACATACAATTCGAGCATGGGAAGGAAGAGTATCTTTAATTTTGTGTCAAACTTCTAATTAATAATATAAGTGGGTTTTAGAAAATTAGGACAATAGAATTCTAATTTATCAAATATGTTAAACAATATTAAGATTTTAGATTCAAGCTAGAAGAATAATTTTATTTAAATAAGGATTGAGCAAAGAAAACTTGAAATAACAAGAAGACTTTTTTTAGAGTTGTCTTATTATTTTGTTTTTTATCTGTCTCTTTCATTTTGTCCTCTTAGTGTGCTTATCAGTCTCTCTCTAATTCAATCGCTTGAAATAGTTTTCTTATAATTGCTTAATTTGTAACTAACTTTTAATTTTAGGCCACGTTTTGGCTAATTCCATTGTACATGTTTATCATGTCTCAATTGTCCTGCCTCCCACATTTTGGACTTTCTTACTAATTCCTATGTCTAAGAATTCTCTATACAATCTAATTAACTTCTAAAACTTTTAACAACCGAGCATTTTCATTTTTAGGTCAAATAGGCCAAATTTCTCTTAGGCTATCAATAATTGCCCCTAGTATAAGTTTGATCCATCATATCACATATATAGTGTTGAAGATCTTCTAAACTTTAGCACAAATAAGTTCAAAGTCATTGATCAAATTTCAAGTGTAAATTAGTGATTTTGGGAGTTTCAGATACCAAGAAGTATTTAACTAGAAAGAAAGCCATAGAAACATGACCATGATAACCTTCATTTGTCCTTTAACCAAGAAGAATCCTTAATTAAGAGGGAATGATGGGCACAACTATTGTATCAAGATTCTTCTGTGTTTAAATCTCTTAACTTCCCATCTGCTGCAGAAGTTAAAAGCTTTGCTCTATTTGAATTTCAAATCTTGGTACTCCTATAAGATTTACTCATTTTGCTATAAATTCCCCTTGCTTTACATCATATATTAACTTAAAATCCAAGCAATCTCCACCTTCTTTGCTACCTCTAAGCTCTCTTCCTTCTCTTGTTTGCAAATTCTTTCTAAATTCAGTGAGCTCTCCTTGCACTATGGCTTCCACACATTATGCATCTTCTTCTTCTTTTTTTTATTGATTATGTTGAATTAAATGCTACAAATGTAAGACTATGACTTTTCTTTGTATTAAAAAATTCTACTGGTCTTCTTAATTTTATTCTTCATGCAGGCTACAAAATTTGAGGTAGTCTTTATTCTTATCGAGCCTATCTCATCCTTTATTAGGGTAAGGAGGGAAACTCTTGAACCCTAAACACCATTTTTGGACTTCCTTTTAATTATGTTATCAAAATCTCCTTTCTACAACATATCGGGGGGAATTACACATTTTGGCTACATGCAAGGATTACCTTTGACTATTGGAGTTCCCTCGTCGATTAAATCTTCTCATTTGTCTCTCCCCTATTAAAGAGAGGTGAGCAAATCAAACTTTATGCTAGGATTTATGTTATTCCAAGCCCTAGAATCTCTGAAGCCATGGACAAAGATTATGGACCAATAGGTTAAATAGATAGACATGTTATACCCCTCTTATCATTCTACTTGGAAGAGGAAAAGTGAAGAGGCAAGGACTTTTCCAATTAGTATCTCTATCTAGGAACTCGCTAGAGTATCGACCTAATATATGATGTTTTGAAATTTTGGAGTCTTTCCTATAACTCTTCTATTTTTCATTTTGTGCATGCCTCCATTTTGCTCAAAGGTATTTTCTTTTTAACTAACTTATCTTTAACTAGGGAGGTTTTGTGTGTTTAGTTTAGAAAACTTTCGGGTTGGACCTAAGTGCCTTTAAATGTTCCTTTTGTTCTAGATTGATCAATAAGTATGCTTATTCTAGGAATCCCATAATTTTATTTAAGTTTTGATGAATTAATTTGTTTTTTATCCCGTAAACAATAAAGCAAGTCTTAAATTCCACCCTTCCTGCAGAGCAATAGCCTTCCGTAGATTTTTCAATATAAGTTATATTTTTTTAGGATTCCTTTATAGAAATCGAGGAAGATGTTTGTCCAATCTCCCTTTTCAGAGGCTTAATTTGTGTATATGGTTTATCTAACTTTAGATACTCACCTAAACATCTCTCTACCTTCTCTTTAACTACATTATCGAATTTCCTTTGAAACATTTTATTTTTGGAAAGTTAACTATAACAACTATTTTGTTGCTATCTAGCTACAATCTCTTAGTGCGACCTTTTGTAGGGTCTTACCACCATGGAAGGTCATTCAATAGCCTTTCAATCTTATGGAGATGTTAGTGACAAAGCAAATGAAGTAAAACTCTCCCAAGAAGAGTTCCCAGTGTTAACTCGTGTAGTACAAGGTGTAAAAAATGATGGAATTTCTGCTCCAGTGAATCAAATTGCAAGAAACTTCAAATATGGGGAATTTACAGCTTACCAACCTACTGAAGCCTGGAAAAGCATAATAGACATCCAATAGCATAAAGGAAAACTTAAACATTTTCAGGATTTCATGGTGGTTGGAGTTCTCACATCACCTATGGATTTACTCAAAGCTAGAGCTTCTGTGTGGTCTTTAGCTTTGGTAGGGTTCTTCTGGAGCAAAAGACCTAAATTTTCAATAGTTCAAGCCTGGACTGTAGCTAGGTGGAGTAAGAAGGGTAGGAAAAAACTAGGCTCATGAAGTATGGTTCCTTTTTATTTAAATTCAGCTCTAAAACTTATCTAAATGAGATACTTGAAGGTCCTTGACATATGGGAGGTCAACCTATGTTTGTTAAAAAATGGAAGCCAAGTATTGAACGTGATAGAGAAATATTGATAGCATTCCCATTTGTGATGATTTTTATAACGTTCTTTTGGAATTTTGGACAATGGAAGGACTTAGCTTACTAGCTAGCTCCCTAAGTAAATGAATGTGCATGGATACATAAACTACAAGCATGGAGAAGATTTGCTTTCCTAAAATGTATGTTGAAATTAAGAAAAAATTGAATGACCTAATAACATTCCTGTTATAAAGCTAAGAGAGGTTGGGGAATTGAAGAGAATGTATATTCCGATCACTTACCCTTGGAAGCCTAACAATTTGAACAAAAAAAGGATGGCCATCGGGAGAACATTCAAAACTGGAGGACATGATGAGCTCATGGGAGGATTCTCAAGAAGTTACTACTTATACCAACAGGGAATAAAATGTAGAGATAGGAAGTGATAAGATTGTGGTTGATAGGAAGTGATGAGATTGTGATTGATAGCATGAGGTGATAGAGGAACTTCATCACACAAAAGAGTTATAAAATACCTTTGATTTAAATGCTCAGGATATTACTCAGTAGAAAGATAATAATGATTCCAGAGCAAGTAGGGATGGGTATACTGAATAGGAGGAGAACAATATGGAAAAGGAAGATGAAAAGGAATTTACCACTAACTCTAGAAGAAAATCTGTTAGAAGGAAACGGAAAAAAATAGAAAGGGGATCAACCCCCTAATAAACATGACAATACTAATTTGGAATGTTAGAGGCTGAATAACCCTCTAAAAAGGCAAAATATGAGAGAGGTCATACTGGAAAAGAAACCTTATTTTGTAGGACTTCTTGAAACTAAAAAAAAAACATCCTCGTATACATAATTACCTTACAATTTTAGGTGTTGAATGTAAAATCCTCTCTAGTCATGCTCACCATTATAATGGAAGGATGATATGTGTATACAATCCAGATAGAGTTATAGTTCAAGTAACCTAAGAATCATATCAAAATTTACATATGAAATGCTAGCTTCATAGAGTGCATACTAAGTATTAACTGATTGTGATTTATGCCTCAAACTTCTTGTTTTAAAGAGGTAAACTCTAGGAAGTTATTAAAGTCATCCAAATTGGAATAACTGATCCTTGGGTGATAATTGGAGAATTTTACTACATTTTATCTATCCATGTAGGCACATGCATGCAACTTATAAATTTGGTGCAAAAGTTGGTCTGGTGGATGTAAGCTCTACAAGTTGATTTTTCACCTGGGTAAATAAACAACAAGGAGATTTATCGACAGAGTGATAGTAAATCATTATTGTCTTAAACAATTTCCACATGCTTATACTTATTTTAGTGATAACATGTGTTTTGATCACTCTTGGATAAACATTCTAAGTTTTTATCCCTCCAAAACATTAGGAGCTCCTTTCAAAATTTTCAATGGCCTAACAAAAAGAGTAGGCTTCTAGGAATTGATGCTTGCAAAATATAGTGAAGAAGTGAAAGGATATAAAGCTTTTAAGCTTATGAAGACACTCAAGCTTGTTAAGGTTGTAATTAAGGAGTTTGCTAAAGAACATAATCAATAAGTATTTGAAGCTAAAAACAATTTGAGACATGCTCTAGAGAATTGCTATAAGCATCCTCATAATAATGATATGAGAATATTATAAAGTCAAAGAATGAAGGAGTACCAGGAGGTTTATCCTTGCATAATTCAATTTTAAAACATAAATCAAAGATCAATTAGTTAAGGGGTGGAGATTCTAACACAAAATCTTCCACTCTTCGATCCTAGCCAAAAGAAACATAAATAAGATAACTAAGTTATAAGATAATTATGGGTTTATACAAACTGATCTAAACAAGATGCAAGAAATAACTTTAGATTTCTTCACTAATATAATGGGATTTGAAGGCAACAATATCCCTAGGGAATTCAACACCAGTAGATTCTTTGAGAGATTAATCATTTAGGAGATGAAGGAATACATGGTGTCACCCATCACACAATTGGAGATTAAAAAAGTTATATTTGATTTGCACCCTTCCAATGCACTTGGACTTGATGGATATTCTTCTTGTTTTTTCAGTAGAATTGGAGTATTACTAGTAAACTATTCTATGAAGCTGTGTGTTAATTTTTTGCTTCATCAAATATGCCGAAGGAAATGTACAAAAACTTAACGTATTTTATTCCGAGGAAGCAAAATCCTTTATCCATGATGGTTTACATGCCTATATATTACTGCAATACTATTTTTAAAGTAATTGCAAAGATTTTAAAAAACATATTGAAGCTGGATTTAAAGGATGTCATTAATCCAACTAAAGGTGCATTCATAATTAGGAGATCAATAGGCGACAAAATATTGCTCATAAAAGAATTAATGAGACTACACCTCATGAAGAGCAATCAAAAGTTGTAATTCAAAATTGATTAAAGCCTTTAATACCACCAAATGGGAGTTTATCGAATCTTGCTTACTAGCTCCGGGATTCCCAGAGTAGTTTGTCAAATGGATAATGGAATGCATCACAATAACTTCCTTTATAATTCTAGTAAATGGAGCTCCTACTCAAATCTTTAGAAATACTAGGGGATTAAGGCAAGGGGATTCTCTTTCTGTTTACTCATTAACACTGGTTATGGAAGCTTTATCCAGGACGCTTAATGAACTAATCTCTTGTAATGATATGTTCCAATACCATCATAGATGTGAGGAGTTGAGGATTAAACATTTGATATTTGCTGATGACATTATGTTGTTATATGGTACTAACTTCCAAGCCATTGAAATAGTATTGGGTATCCTGGAGTTATTCTTAGCTTGTTTTAGATTGAAGGTAAATGTTATCCAAAGTAATATGTTCATTTCGTTTGATGTGAGAAATCAATCTGAGTTGAGCGGGAGATCTAGCTACAAAATTCAAACTCCACCATTCAGATATCTTAGCATTCTTATTACTACTACTAAGCCCAAAATTTAGAGATTACATTCCACTAATTGAGTCATTCAAAGAAAGAACCAGTGCTTGTCAAAATAGGTTTTTATCCTTTGTTGCTAGGTTAACTTTGATCAATTATGTCCTAAACAATCTACATGTGTATTAGAGTGCTCACTTAATTCTTCCTAAGAGATTCATCAAAGAGATTGAGAGGATTATCAAAGCTTTCTTAAAATTTGGTAAAGCACAAAATTCAAAAGGGCCAAAGGTTAAATGCGAGGAGATATCCATCCCAAGAAAGTTGGGGGGTGGGTTAGGAATTGTCTCTATCTCTCTTATGTAAAAAGCCCTTTTAAGTAAAAGGATTTGGAGATTATACATTAATAAAGGAGAATTATGGATCAAATGAATTAAAGAATTTTACCTAAAAAAACTAGATAACATGTGGAAGTTGGAAATAAATAAGGAACATTCTTGGTACTTCTCACATATTTTGAAATTAAGAAACCTCTTATACCCTTAGATTAGGCACAAAATAAGGAATGGTGTAAAAATTTGGTTATGGTATGGCAACTAGAATGATCTCAGTTTAGTCATTATAAAAAATGATCTCTTACATTAAGGAACAAAGTTCCTATAGATGCTATAGCTTATTCACTCATACAACATGGAGTTTGACATTGTAACTTTGGAGGCTCCTCTTTATTATTAAATTATCTACCTTAGCTTCATCATTTGTATAGAGAATATATACTCATTTGGTTAGCCAATACCAACCAATATTTCACTAATGACTCTTCCAACAAAATTTGCAAAACTAACTTAGAAAAACAAACCTTGAACTCAAAAGCTTCCTTGATTAGCTGGCTTATTATAAAAAACAGTATCAGAACTAAGGATAGGTGGTTTTATTCCTATGATCTTATATATGTCTTATGCAAAGAAGAGGATGAAGATAAGAATAATCTCTTTTTCCAATGTAGGTACTCTAAAGTTATTTGGAATGGAGTATTGTATCCTTTAATGGAGCACTGTCAATCATATGAATGGAACAAAGTCTTGGCTTGGGTTACCAAAAATGCTAAGGAACTCAAACAAATTAGAGAGCTATTTTGTTGGACCCCAAACCGGTTTAGTTATTGTCTTACAGTAGAATTATGCTAAGGTTAGTATTAATTTAAGTTTGATTAAGGTATTAAACTAACAAAGGGTATTTTGGGCAAGTCACATAAGTGGATAAGGTTATAAGGCTTAAGTAAGGGGTAAAATGGACATTTCATAATTATAAGAGGTATAAAAAGAAAAAGAAAGATAGGGTTTTGTGAGAAAAAGAGAGAGAGCCGTCGGTGTTGGGAGGGAGAAGAGGAGGAGAAGAAAATTAGGGTTTTGACGATTTCTGAAGATCTGAGCTTCCAAGTAAGTTCTAATCTGTTTCTTTGCTTTAGATTGGTTGATTAAACCTTGTTTTATGATGATTTACGACTGAAATGGGGATTGAATGAGGGGATTTGCGATTGTCGTTGCCGACAACGTCGGTTTTGCTAGGGTTAGAGATTTTGTTGCGTTTTTGCATGATTCAGAGTCGAAATGGGTGTAGAAATGTTATAGGAGTGACGATCTATTGTTTAGGCAAGTTTTTAAACGGATTTGGGTGAGTTTCTGTTGGAAATCTGGAGAAAAACCTGGGTTTTTGGGCGTTCTGCGATTTGACGCCGCGGCGAGCTCAAGAACACGCCGCGGCGAAATTCGTTGGGTGTGAGCCGCGGCGAGACGACTTGTCGCCGCGGCGAGGCGACCGTTTGGCCGCGGCGAGGTGAGGCTGGGTGTGAGCCGCGGCGAGACGACTTGTCGCCGCGGCGAGCGACCGTTTGGCCGCGGCGAAGGTTGCATTTTGCCGCGGCGAAGGGGCGATTTCAGCAATTTTGAATCTGTTTCTTTGGGCATTTCTTGAGTTGTAGATGTCCAAATGAGGCGAGGTTTGATTCGTTGTGATCTAGAAGCTGA
>JANKOE010000005.1:18125066-18152682 GCA_026284465.1 Erythroxylum citrifolium
TAATCATTGCACATAATAGTATAATTACAAAAGAATAGAAACATGATAATAAAAACAAATATATTTTTATTTTCAGTGTTTATATTACAAATATCAACCAAACAGGTTTTTGTTTTCAGTTTTTTTATTACAAATCTCAACCAAACAGGTTTTCGTTTCTTTTAAGAAAAAAACAGAAACCAAAAACAGAAAATAAAAACCAAAAACCAAAAACGACAACAGAAAAACAGAAGTGGAACCAAACGGCCCATAATTTAATCAAAACAAATCTTGACAACAACAGCAGCAGAAAAATCTTTAACGATTGGAACAAGTTTGGACTTGATCTTCTTGTAACTTCCCTTTCTTACGACGATCATGAGTATATCTCTTATAACACCTTAAGAGACTTGTAACAGTGATCAATTTTTGTAATAATTAATTAATTTTTATTTAATAATCTATTTTAATTAAACTTTAAATTCTTTAATAAATAAAGAAAATCTATTTCTATCATATTTAAGATTCTTTAATTTTATTCAATCTTTGATATTTCGTGACAGTCTAATGCTAAATGGTTATTTTAAACCTTAAAATTCTTATTTTATCATATATTCATATCTAAATTGTAATTCAGTTTTTAAAACATTGCAATAAGAACCATTTTATACATCCATATGGACTGTTGCACTAAGGAAAACACATCAAAGCTGATAAACAAACCATCCCTCCCTTTTTTCTTTTTATAAGCATTATACAAAGAATATGAACTATTTTACAATCCCATAATTGTTTGGAGTTTATAACTATACTCGTTACAAAATCCCCGAAAATGGGAAAGAGATAAGAAAAATATAGCCTTCCTCGTAAAAAGTTACAAAATTACAGCCATCAACAACGCAAAAAAGGGATTCCTATTCCTGTGATAATGTAACAGACACTATATTTTATGCGTGAAGCCCACCTTCGGCTTTTGCTACTTTGAATATTTATGGCCCGGTGACGTTGAATGAATTTCTTCCCGAACAAACAAACGACAAAACTGATTACGTAAAAAGAACTTGCGACCCAAAATGGAAAATGGAGAAAGGAGAGAGAAGGCCATTTTGACGATTACTTGGCCAGCTTGACTCAACAAGGACTAACCCAAGCAAATGATATAGAGACCTCAGACTCAGAGGTCCCAGTCCCACTATGGGCTTGAGAGGTTCCAACTCAGACGTGTAAAGCTCCATCCACTTAGAAGCTCAGCACTTGCATGCCCATTGACCGGTGACTGCCAAACCGACAAAAATCTTCAAAGAGAATGACCATTACCCTGATGGATTGATAAGCAGCAGCAAACAGAAAGAAGCAATTCAAACTTGTGCCACATTGTGCAAAATATATCTTATGAAGCAGCAGCTGCGGATGCTTTCTCCAGTTTTTCCTTCTCAATCTCTGTTCTTCTCTGTTCAGCATGCTGGGCAACACCATTTGCCAACGCTTGGTGATGAAAATCAAGCGTCTGCATAAGTTTCTGGATCCTTGAAGGATCTGAAGCTTGAATGGCTGAACTCAAAGGAAAAGAAGCTTCAGTTATATGCTAGAAGGAATTATGATTTTAAAGTGCCAAAAGAGAACTGATTATGAAAGAAAATCTGTCTCACCTTTGATAGTATCCACAAAGAAAATGAAAGGGTCAACCTCATCAATTGGCGATTGCAACTCTTCATCATCGCTGTAGTCATCATCAGTGTCTTCGTCGTCGTCATCACGTGGGCGGAAAGCTTTTGCCTGTAACATTAACATTGCAGTTGAAAACCACGTAACATGCATTACATGGACACAAATATTGAACTCAAGGTAATTCATGATATAGAATCTCCACAGAAATATAAAAAGTAAATGAAAGACTATAATTCCTGATAGCCGATAGAACAGCAACAAAAGAGGACATGTTCACAGGTACTGTGCCCCTTTCTAAAATTTGGCATTTGTCCCCCCTTCAATAGTTTTTCCCCCCTCCAATTCTTTTCTTAAAGCTTAACAAGCAGCCTAAAATATTTTCCAGAGAAAGTATAAGGAAATATACTAATATGAATCTGGTCCTAGTTCATAGTTGTATTGTTAAAATACTTCCAATAATACAAACAAGGTTGTGAGGACAGACTGAAAATTTTGAAATATTGTTAATTGATAAGAGTTAAAAAAAGGAAATTAACAATCTCCCCCAGAAATTTTTTTTTTGGGTCAAAAATCTTTCACATTCTTTAAAGTGACAGTTGGGTACTTGCCTAAAAATTTGGTTCAAACTATAGAGTTACTTGCAGAATCCTAACAACAATACATGAAAAATAAAATGGCATAATTATGAGAATAATTACACACCTGAGCAGCTAACTTTTGGAGCTTAATGCTGTCTGCTTCATCTCCGTCCTCAGTATCATCACCCATCTCCTTGTCAGACCCATCATCATCATCTTCATCATCAGATTGGAAACCATCCATATCTTCCTCATCTTCAGCTTCTTCTTCCTTAGCAGCTTCTGCCCACAAACATAATATGAAGAAAAGTCATTAGTATAAACATATGTATGACAACAAATGAATGAAGATGAGTGACGGACCAGCAATTTGATCCTTGTACGCAACTAGGAGATCAAGTGTAGCCCTGAAAACACGCTCCAAAGCCTCGCCAGGCAATTGATCAGCTGGCAGTGAAAGCAATGATGTCAAACCTAAGCAACAAACTTTCTTATCATGTTCCCTGCACCAGAAATCATTTAGATGAGTGAGTGTCACACTCCCAAAAGTAGAGGTCAAGCATGGAGATTGTGCAACAACGAACATGAGAAGATCAGGTAAATAAACCAAGTCCAAACTCAAAATTGCCACTTTACCACTTCTATATAAAACATAGTGTGTAAAAACAGAAAAACATGTTATTACCTTTTAAAATTAGCTCGAATACCACTCTTTTTCCGTTGCTGCAGCATCTGGAACCAAAGGCCAAAAATATCTGTAGCCACCCCAAGTTTATGCAGTATGCTGAGTGTTAAAGCCGCATTGTAATACAGCGCATTTGCGATCTGCATAAATATGCAAAGTGTTCTATTTACTGTATCTCACTTGTAATAATGTCAAGAACTACAAGTTGAGGACACTCCTCTGACCATGGTGGGAATAAACGTATACTGATTAGCAGGAAAGCAGCACACGATGACAATATGAATTAGGTAAATATCACTAAAGCACTAACTAATTTATCATAGACATTTCCTATAATGAATTAAAAGGAACGAGACTATTAAAGGCCAGATACTCGTAAGTTGTTCAACCTTAGCACCATATATCTGAAAATTCTTACAGAAAACCTGCACTGCTAGCCTCCTTACCACTTGCATAAGAAGGCATTTCAAGTATGATTTCTTGGTTCTCCGCAACCTCTCAACGGTAACTCTCAGATATGGATCAATCCAGTGGTCCACCTGCCCTTTACAATTCTGAAAAACTACTTCAATGATCTTTGGGGCTGGCTCGATATCATTATCCTCCAAATTTCTATCTGTCATGGTCTGCCAAGAATATGAAAAAAGGAAAAACATGAAGCACGTCACTAATAAAAAGTAAGACGATCAATAAAAAATTGGAACTAAAAAACAATCACATGTACTAGGGAGTAATAGTTATATTTTCCTGCAATTAAGAGAACAGAAAATAGCAAAGTAAATCCCTTATAATCAAGAAGAAACTAACAGATGAAATCATATTCCAAAGACTTTGCTGGTAATTAGGCTCCTTGCACGTCAGGAAATGAGCTGTTCCTCTAGAGATATAGTTGTCCAAAGGTACCAAAATGTCTGCATTATATACCATTACGGAATTAATAACTAGAACTTGCAAGAATATGGTGCTCAAGAAAGTAAAATTTAGGAGACTGTATCACAGCATTAACAGTCTTGTTATTATTAAGTAGAAATGAAAATTGAAAATATGTCACAAGTAATATATCACCAAATCAGAAAAACTAGTTCCCAGCAAAGTTGACAAGTTAAAGGATAGACTGCAAGTAACAAATTGCCACCATAACATGAAACATAGTAAATGAGATGCAATGTACCAATACATACTTGGAAAGAAATCTATTGCCCAATCTGCCAATGCCTCCATCATCAAGGGCCAAAGACTCCACATATCCAAAGATATTGTTGGTGAGAAAAAGGTCATATATGAAACAATTTCCAAGACTTCTTCAAATACCTCTGCAAGAATGTAGAAAATTAAAACGAACTACGTAATTAAGGACTCGATTGATAAACAAAATGACGAAGTACATTCATCTGGCTAACACCAAAACATGTCCCCAAGATTTAAGGTTAACATGACAATGAAAACATGCATACCTTGACCATCAGTTGTCAACATCCTACGCATTATAGGAAGCAAAGTAGGCTCAACTTGGACAAAAAGATGAGGCAGCCTACTAACTGATTCGAGAATTGTGCTGATAGCACGCAAACAACCAACTGCTGCCAAAGCACCAGGATCATCAGGTTCATCATCAGCTTCTGCAGTGTTCATACACCTCCAAAATGTAGCCGCCTGAATTTAAAGAGTCACAATCAGTAACAAAAAGAGTACACAAATACTCTCCAATGAAAATAAAACAAACATTACCAAATTCTGGCATAAGCCCAGAGCATAGGGTGCCATCTCCTCTCCAAATTTGTCAACTATAGTTTCCAGTGTAAAAACTAGATCCTCATTTTCAACCTCATTCATTAGTTTAAAGAATTCTGGACAAGCAGGATGAACAAAGAAAAGAAAAGGTACATCATGAATCTTAATAAACTCCCACAACCTCAAAACTCTAGATAAATTCTAAACCAAAAGTGAAACAGATTACTGTATTGAAGAACATCATACTCTGCATATTTCAGCTTCAATTTCTAGATTACACTACATAGTTTTAGAAAGTAGTTGGAAACATATCAGACAGAAAATGGTATTGAAATAATGAACTGTACCAGGTATTTGTACAGTTCATTATTTCAATACAAAAACGGTATTGAAATAATGCACCCTTTCCAAGGAGAGTGGATGTGCCTGTGAAATCAAGTACATCATCTATCAGTTGAAATGCCAATCCCTGTAAAAATGCAACAGTTTAGAGAGTATTTGTCACAAGAATCAACTATTGTAATCAAAGAGATTCATAGTACAGGAAGAGAACCTGAAACATTTTTAAGATTCAACTATTGTAATCAAAGAGATTCATAGTACAGGAAGAGAAACTAAAACATATTTATAGAGACGAAGTATCAATATCTATAAACTTCTCCACTAAAAGAGCATGTAATTGACTGCAAAAGAGTTCAATTATGCAGACTGAAAAAGAGTTCAATTATCCCATTCTTACATGTCTATCTGAAGCAACGATAGCAAAATAATATTTGATCCTGCAAACTTGAAATAAGTAGTTCACGATATATATAACAATCCACATGTCTCAAATATAGCTCCCATTACAAGCTGAATACGATCTTCAGCGACCCACATTAGGAGATATTGCTCAAAAGTCATGTTAAAGAATTAAAATTTCAACCTACAACTAAGATTTACTTTTACCTAACTCAAATCACCAAAATCAGTCTAATAAGACATCTCTTAATCACCTATCAACTCTAAGAGATTGAAGAGAAAACGTAGAGCCAATCAGTAGAAAAAAAAGGAATTACCTTGCGAGGAAAGATCAAGGTAGCATTCGCGATCGAGGTCGGAGTCGAGGGGGTCGTTGGGAGCGAGGCGGAGGAGGGGCGAAGAGGATGTGGCGAACGTCGTAGCGGTCGATGGAGTGAGAGTTCCAGTCGACGAGAGCGGCGGTGGAATTGACAAACGCCGCCATAGTGTCGTCGTCGAAAAGCAGCGCGAAGCAGCCCACTACTTCCAAATCCATAGCAATGTAGAGAGAGAGAGAGAGACAGGGAGAGATAGAAACCCTAGAGATGGTGGCACATCGACGATGATGCAAAAATCCTAAAATCAGGATGAAGACTACCTGAATTAAAGGGGAGATACGATCTGTGGCCAACGGTGACTTGGACAGTGATGAAAGAGTAGACAGTAGGATAGGGATTCGACGAGAGAAATGAAAAAAGACAGACAGTTGAATTGGTAGAGAGGGTACGTTGGAGATGAAAGAAGATGACAAATAAAATAAACGAAAATAATCAATTTTGGGTGGGAAGAAGGCAGAGAGTGGAAATTAGAGAAGAAGAAACGTCATATAAAAAACCAGTGGAAAATGAACGCGCCAGAAAAAAAACTTTTCAGTATCTTTTTAAAAGGCAAACGCCATCATCGACGTTTTATACAACAAAACATCGTAAAACATATTACAAATTTGCGACGTTTTTTTAAACGTCGCAGATTATGAAGACTTTTGGTGACGTTTTTCAAACGTCGCCAAACGTCTTCATAATCTGTGACGTTTTTTAAATAAAACGTCGCAAATTATGTGTATTTTTTGTAATGGGTGAAGAGGGCCAAAGCGAAGAGAAAATGGAGGAAAAATCTTCTTTTGAGATAAATAATCTTATAGATGAAAACCGAGAGCTTATTGAGTTACTGAAAAAACAAAACAAAGATAGACAAGTAGCGCTTGAAAAGACTAGACAAAAGATGGAGATTTAGAGACAGAATTTGGCTTTGAAGCAATGGAAAGAAGCTACCAAAATTATGTCTCAGGACTTGAATCAAATTAGAGATCCTAGTCGTCATGCTTATATTGCAACTGAACAAGCACGAATTCTTGAACAATCTTCGCATTAAACCCATCAACCACAGCCACAACCAAATTCGTCAAATAATATTTTAGGCGAATATTTTACTAATATTCGTAGAGATGAAATCGATCTACCTAATTATTAAATTTTTTTGATTCTGTATTAATAGCTAATAATATTTTTCTTGTATTTTTAATTTGGTTCCACTACTTGACTATTAATATTTTTGTATGTGTGTTTTAATTTAGCTTATCTTTTTTAATTTATTATGTTATTCAGCTATTAATATCAATGTATTTATGGTTTATTTTTAATGGATTTTTTAATTAATTATTTAAAATATTTATTCATAAGTAAATAATTATAAAGTTATAAACATAAAATAAAAATATTTATAAACATGAGACAAAACTTCAAATTACTATAAAGCTATAATTACTTAGATAAACATATAATGAAAACATTGGAATATTTTTTAAATAACAAAATAAAGAATTAAAGAATTAAAAAAGAATGAATGTATAAAAAAAGAAAGAAAAAAGGAAGAAAAGGTTGAAAGAGAAAAAAAGAAAAAAACTGAAAAAGAGAAAAGAATGAATAGTAATGGAGAGATGCTAACATCTCTCTAAAATGGAGGAAAAAATTGTCGGTAGATTGGAGTTGATTTTTCCTCCATTTTGGTGTTTTTCCTCCATTTTGGAGGTATATTGGAGTCGGTCTTAGTATTAAATCCTTTCATTTACAATTTTTTTGCATCTTAAATCTATTCCTAGGTTTAAGAATGAATTACTAAAAGCCCTTAACTTACATAAAACTTAATGGAAAACTAAACGCAAGAAAGTAAGGTTTTTGGAGTTTATTTTGTCAAAAACAGAAATGTAATTTTTATGAAATAAGGATTACTTATTGTCACTAATACTGAACTTAAATGTTATTTAAATAATCAAATCAAACAGTGAATTAAGTGAGAAAGTCGACACTAAAACAAGAAAATTAAAGAAAATAAGGTTATATAAATTATATGGAGAGCTTAAACCAATGAAAATTAGTTTAGTTAGGACTTGGCTTCACCCTAAATTGTGTGGCTTAGATTGATTGATCCTAATTTTAAGTACTAGTTTGTGGTAAAGGAGTTCTAGAATGCTCTCCTTTGATAAATTTAAACAACCTTTTGCCTGATTGTATTTTAGTAGATTTAGTTAATTATCAAAGATCATAAATCAACTATCAAACTTAAATTACAATGTTCATAGGCATTTGGATTACTATGAGAATAAGATTGATATAGTACCTATATTAAAGTTATGCAAGAAAATATCAAGTATGAATACTATAGTATCTACTCATTTATATTCTATCCTACAATAGTAGCTAATTGATCAAATAAATTACTAAAATTAAGAATTCATATGTATGATCATCGTAAGTAAAAAACAAGATTTGAGCTTAAGTTAATCATAAAACCATACCATTAAGAATTCTCCTTTAGCAACTCATATTCTATTTAAATTTAACAATCATAAATTTATTTTAAAATACATTTTGTTAAGATTAATCAAGAATTAGAATAAAATTAATCAACATTTTCTATTTCCAAAAGTTATAACTAACTGAGCTAAACATAATCAAATTAATATGCTTGGATGATGTTTTCTAATCAACTAAAGCTCAAAACAAAACTCTTCCCCGCATTTAAGTTGTATATTGACCTTAATTTATAAATATAAAAATATTTGATAAATAAAAATACGCAAAAGATAAAGAAGGATAGATAAATTTTAATATTTAAAAAATTTCTCCAAACCTTGATGTGAATGTTACTCCTTCGCTATATTGCTTTAAGATACATCTAGTGTTTGGGACATGCCAAAAACAGAACACAAAGAAAGATGTACAAAAAAATAATAAGATGTAAGAAATGAAATAGATAAACATTTAAACTAAATTGATGGTTAATTAAAGTAGCGCCAGTGGTTTGATGAACTAGTTACCCATTTATTGGGAGATTGGTGATTAAACTGGCGTCAGTAGTTTGATGGACTAGCTACCCATCAAGTCTTAACACCAAGATGAGATCTTGTGTGTTAATCACCATATAGAGTAAAACGGGAGATCTAAAAGAAAAAATCAACATAAGAGCAAAACGGTAATTTTACCCTTTATTGTGTGAATGGCTATACTATAGTTCATAATAGAGTTTGCAATTGGACATCTTATTTGAAACATGTGTTCTCATAATATTTAGTAATTCAAGAGTTCATCTAATTGTTTTTAGTAGAATGACATTTGGTTAATAAGCTGAAATTAATTCTAATAAGATTAAATTAATTCCAGGCTTATTAGAGCTTGAATTATATAAGTCCAATTAGATTCCCCACTTGGCTTCCAGGAAGGTTATCAAGAAAAGTAAGAAATATAAATAGAGGTTACCGAAAATAAGAAAGAAGAAAGGACCGAATTAGATTCGACATAAAAATACCGGAACAATTTAATGAAGAGTTAATTAAATTGGGTATTAAAGCCTATGATTGAACGCTGGGCTTACACTAATTAATTGTTAATTAGAAGCCCAAATGAACATTTAATAATAGGTTGGACTTTGGTTTGATTTGATTAATTAGGTTAATTAAATTGAAACAAAGTGATTAAAGAAAAAAGGAGGGCATATTTCGGTTTTTTATAACTAAATGTATAGTTGCACATTTATCATTGAATTGATAAATTTAAGATGGTTTTTATCATGCTTTATAATCATTAAATGGAGTAATGATCATATCATTAAATGGTTAATGGTTGTCTTTTAATGATGGCATGTAACCTTTTAGCATTCATTTGATTAAGAAGCAGGAGGTGCATTTGACGTACTCTCTCCCTTCTTTCTTCTCATAACCGAAAATGAGAGGGTCTCATTTAGGTTATTGGACTTTTCATATAGCCATCTTAAACAAATGAGAGGGTCTCATTTATTGGCTTCTTTATGTTTGATTAAAGAATCAGGTGATGCATTGGATGTACTTCACTTCTTTCTTTTATCTATAATCGAAATTGAGAGTGCGTGAAGAAGTATTGTTGCATTTTTGACTCACTTTCTCCTATCTTGCATGTGCTAGCCGAAACTTGAATAAGAAGAGTCTCATTTCTGGCTTCTTTCATCTAAGGAAAATCTCCTCAAATATTTCTTCTCCTTTCCCACCAAAGGATCTTGTTAACCAAGTTGTCCAAGAAGAACAAGTGGTAGTTCGGATTGGTTGAGGATACAATAACGAGGAGATGATACATTGACAAGGAGAGGATACAAAAGCGAGGAGTCAAAGTTGTAGCAAGGATTCGGTATAATTTCCATCTTGTTCTTATGTTAATTATTTTCCTTTTACCGTATCATGTATGGCTAAAACATGTTGATTTGGTTATTTTGTTTTCGCAACGTTTTGATTTAGGAAAAAGTTTTGAAATATACAGTTTTAGACAAATCTTGTGTGCTTTTGTTTTCGATCCAACACATCCTAAATATAATATTTCAACTCACTCTTTATCCTGTTTCATTTAGCCTTACTTAAATCATTAGGTATCTCATGGTTCACTAGATAGTTCACAATATCAGCATACCATGGAACTTTACGTTGAAGTGTTAGTAATTGCTTATCCGAAAACAATTCTTGCAATGGTATTGAATCCTCCTTCTTCACCACTAGACTCAAGTGATCCATTACTGAATTCTCTACACCTTTCTTGTCTTTGATCTCCAAATCGAACTCTTAGAGTAGGAGAATCCATCTAATCAACTCTAGTTTTGCTTCTTTCTTCAATAAAGAGGTACCTTAATGTTGCATGATCAGAATATACAATAACTTTAGAACTAAGCAAAAAAGGTCTAAATTTATCTAAAGCAAACACAATAGCTAAAAGCTCCTTTTCAATGGTGGAATAGTTGCATTGAGTTGAATTGAGTGTTTGGGAACCATAGTAAATAGCATGAGTCATCTTTCCACATTTTTGACCAAGGGCAGCACCCACAGCAAAATTGCTTGCATCACACATAATCTCCGATGGTTGGCTCCAGTTAGACGGTTGAATGATTGGTGCTGAAGTCAAAAGTTATTTCAACTTGTTAAATGCTTCCTTGCATCCCTCATTAAACTTAAAGGGTACATCCTTTTGTAACAAATGACAGAGTTTTGTTGAAATCTTACTGAAGTCTTTAATAAACCTGTGATAAAAACCTGCATGGCCAAGAAAAGAATAAACTTCCCACACATTTATAGGGTAGTGTAAGTTTTGCACAATTTCTATTTTAGCTTTATTGACTTCAATTCATTTAGCTGAGATTACATGTCCTGAAAATATTCCTTGTTCAACCATAAAATGACAATTTTCATAATTAAGAACAAGATTAGTTTCGATGCAACGTTTAAATACACAATTCAGATTATCCAAGCATGCGTCAAATGAATCCCCATAGACAGTAAGATCATCCATAAAGACCTCAATAATGCATTCATCATACTCAGAGAAAATACTTACCATGCATCTTTGAAAGGTGCTTGGGGCATTGCAAAGTTTAAACAATATCCTTCTGTAGGCAAGTGTACCAAATGGGTATGTAAAACTTGTTTTCTCTTGCTCTTCCAGAGCTATCACGATTTGATTACATCCCAAATACAAATCCCAAAAATAGTAGTGAGATGATCATGTAAGTCGTTCAAGCATCTGATTGATGAATGAGAGTGGAAATTGATCCTTGCATATAGCAACATTTAACTTCTTGTAATCAATGCACACTCACCATCCATTTTGAATTCTTTTAGGCACAAACTCATTATTCTCATTCTTCACCACAGT
Source organism: Erythroxylum citrifolium (assembly GCA_026284465.1). NCBI lineage: Eukaryota > Viridiplantae > Streptophyta > Magnoliopsida > Malpighiales > Erythroxylaceae > Erythroxylum > Erythroxylum citrifolium. The sequence goes on from JANKOE010000005.1 coordinate 18,136,652, forward strand.
AATCATAGTTTTCTTCGGTACTACTTAGACTGGACTCACCCATTTACTATCCAAAATTGGATAGATTATACCAACATCAAGCAACTTTAAGATTTATACCAACATCAAGCAACTTTAAGATTTATACCAACATCAAGCAACTTAACATCTCCGTCTTTATCACTTCTATCATCGGAGGATTCAACCTTCTTTATGATTATCTTGATATTTTAGATCCTTCTTCCAATAGAATTTGATGCAAACACGTCGAAGGACTAATACCTTTAATGTCAACTATGGTCTACCCTATAGCTGTGATGTGATCCTTACGCACTCAAATGAGCTTTTCCTCTTAAAGCTTGGTTAAGTTCTTGGATATGACTACTGGAAGTGTTTCTCCTTCTCCTAAAAAGACGCATTTCAAGTGCTCCAGTAATTGCTTCAATTCAATTATAGGTGCCTGCACAAGCAAAGGTAAAGATTTCGTATTAGATATTAACAATTCAATATTTTGAAATACATACCTTTTTGGTATTGTTTGCAGTGATTACAGTGATTGCAATGCTAGCATAATTTTTCCATTACATCTGTAATGAGCAAGTTAGAATTTTGCAACATTTTTTTCATTACACTCATGCAAAAAATGATTTCTAACTCATCTTTACCATGCATATCAAAAATTTCTTGAGACAAAGAATCAATGACATCAATTGACAAAACAGAATGAACATCACTAGGGTACCTATGGACGGAGCCACAGTAGGGGCAAGTGGGGGCACATGCCCCCATTACATCTAAAAATTTTAAATTTTAAATTTTAATTTCATAAAAAATTAAAATTTTGCCCCCGTTAATTTAATTGGCGACAAAAAATAATAAAAAATTATAGATATATTAACATATCAAATAAAAATAAAATCTGAGTCCATCTATTTTTATTAAGATTACTATTATTTGAGTCAATGAATTTTTTAAATGAAAGCCTACAAATAGAGAGATAAAAACTACATGCTTAATTGACTTTTTTTTATTCAGATTTTTCTACCCTTTTGGCTTCTTCATCACATTACTTTTTGGCTTTTTGGCTTTTCTTTCCCTAACTCCACAAGGACTACCACACCCAAAGTGAAAAATAATAATCTATATTGAACGCAATTGTGGAAAGGATTCCCCCACAAGCCCCACCTCGTTCTAGTGCTGATAAGTAAATCCCCACTTCTTTTCTTTGGAAGAATGTGTAGTACGTATAATTTAGAGATGGGTTCTTGTAAGTTGTAATAGAATTGGTACAATTTTAATCTTTACATTCTTTTAGACTTTTAGTGAAGACGCAAGATAAGATTTCTCAATGTAGATGAAAAATCGTAGCATATAAAGTCATAAAAATGAACAAAAACAGTACAAACCATCTAGCACTAGTGATAATAGGGATAAAAGAAGTATCTTAGATGCCCTTATGAATAAAAATAGAAGGGCTCAGATTTTATTTTTTATTTGATATCTTAATATATCTATAATAATAATAATTATTATTATTGTCACCAATTAAATTAATGGGCCAAAATTTTAATTTTTAATGAAATTAAAATTTAAAATAATAATTAAAATTAAAATTTTTTCAGTAATATAAAAATACTTTAAATATTTTGCCCCCACTCAAAATAATTTCTAGATCCGCCCCTGCACAGAATATGTACATTTGCTGCCTATTTAGAATGGGAGTAAACTAAAGACTATCGGCTATTGACTGTTGAGTATTTACATTTGTAGAGACAAAAAGACAGAAAAGCTGATTGAGAAGGGAACACTGTCAGAAGGGGAAAATGCATAGTGTGGTCGATGGCAGGCTGCATATCGCAGACAGAGCATGGAACATGTGAAGTGGGTTTCAGAGCTGGAGAAGCACAAGAGAGAGGCAGACTGGAGACCCATGACCCGTCAACCCATGGAGACCCAGGAGGCCCATGACCCATCAAGGCATAACAAAAATAAACCGGGTGTTTAACACCCCCCCTTCAAGTCGGAGACCCGGAGGAATCGAAGGGACCCGAACTTGGAGATTAGGGCTTCAAACGTTCGTGCGGGTAGCGGCTTCGTAAGGAGATCGGCGAGTTGCTGGCGGCTGCGAACGTGTCGGAGGTCCAGAAAAGCTTCGGTGACTGCGTCGCGAACGAGATGAAGGTCGATTTCCAGATGCTTCGTCCGTTCGTGGAATACGGGGTTGTGGGAGATGTGAATCGCGGCTTGATTGTCGCAAAATAGAGGTATAGCATTCGAGATCGTCACCTGAAAATACTTCAAGAGATGTACAATCCACCGTAACTCACATGTGGTGGAGGCAAGGCTTCGGTACTCTGCTTCCGCTGACGATCTGCTCACGGTCATTTGCTTTTTGGTTTTCTAGGAAATGGGTGAGCTTCCGAGGAACACGCAGTACCCGGTTAAAGATCGTCTACTGTAGGCGCAGCTTGCCCAATTCGAGTCTGAATAGGCGGTAAGCTCTAGGGTTGAGTCTGATGCAAAAAACAATCCTTGATTTTGCGTCCCCTTCAAATATTTTAAGACATGCTTTACGGCCGTCCAGTGTGGTTCTCGTGGCACCTTCATGAATTGACTCAATTGTTGTGTGACGTAGGCGAGGTCGGGTCTGGTGAAGTTCAGATATTGTAGTCGACCGACAATTCTCCGGTATCGCTCTGGATCTTTGAGGGGCTCACCTTCATCTATGGTAAGTTTAGTCCCTGGAGCTATAGGTGTTATGCATGGTTTTGAGTCCAGCATGTCTGTTTCTTGTAAAATGTCTTGCACATACTTGCTTTGACTGAGTAGGGTGCCTTCTTCTGATCTAGCTATTTCAGCCCCTAGGAAGTATTTAGCGTATCCGAGGTCCTTGATTGGGAATTTTTGATGTAAAGCGTGTTTTGTGTCATTGAGGAGTGTCTCGTTTGTACCTGTGATAAGAATATCATCCACATAGATGATAATAGCAGCAAATTCCTCACCTTGTTTCTTTGTGTATAAACAATGGTCAGCTTCGGATTTGCTGAAGCCTAAGCCCTTCAGAGTTGTAGTCAATTCTTTGTGCCATTGCCTTCCCGCTTGCTTGAGCCCTTAAATGGATTTTAGGAGTCTACAAACTTCTCCTTCCTTGGCCTTGGTATACCCTTGTGGAGGCATCATGTAAAGCTCCTCTTCTAGTTGACCGTGTAAGTAGGCATCATTGATGTCACATTGGATTATAGGCCAGTTTCTGATTGTTGCTATAGCCAGGAAGGTTCGAATTGTTACAATTCGGGCCACAGGAGAAAACACCTCAGAGTAGTCCACACCCTCTTGTTGATTAAAACCTTTGGCCACTAACCTTGATTTTAACTTGTCAACTGAACCATCAGGATTGTATTTGACTTTATACACCCACTTTGAAGCTATAGCCCGCTTTCCTCTAGGCAATTTTGTCAATACCCAAGTCTGATTGTTTTCAAGAGCTGTCAGCTGTGAGTTCATTGAGTCCCTCCATTCCTTTGATCTGCATGCTGTCTCATAGGAAAATGGTTCGAAAACAGTGTTTACATTACCTATGAATTCCATTTATGTCTTTGTATGTGTAATCTGTGATTGTAACTCCCTGCTTTCTCCTATTCCTGCAGAGCCAAAGACTTGTAAAGCAACATTAGAGGCATCGAGGTCAGCAGTGGATTGATGAGCAGAAACCTGGAGGACATAATCAGTCAGGTATTTTGGTATGGTGTGGACCCTTTGACTCTTCCTGATGTGTTGGATAGGAGTGGAGTGTTGTTCTGGTGAGGTATAGGGTGAAGGGAAAGTTCTTGAGGTATCTGCTGTGACTTCTGGAAGTTGTGGGTTTAGAGTGCTGTGCAGGTCAGTAGGTAATTCTACATCACTGTCTGGGCTGATGCAGGGGAACAATGGGGATGGTTCCTGCACTGGTCTGTTTTGGGTATTAGCAAAGGGGAATGTGCTTTCCTGAAAAGTAACATCCTTTGAGCTAAAGATTTGTTTGGTTTCAAGGTCCATTACCTTGTAAGCTTTGTAGTCTGGCATGTAGCCAAGCAATATGCATTTTGAGGCTCTAGGGTCTAACTTGGTCTTATTTGGTGATTTGTTTAAGGCAAAACACAAACATTCGAAGGTTTTTAGGTGGTCATAGGCTGGTTCCTTTTTGTGTAGTTTCTCATATGGGGTCTTCCATTGTAGATTCTTAGAGGGTATTCGATTTAGGAGGTATGTGGCTGTGAGGAGTGCTTCTCCCAAAAAATGCTTGGGTAGATTGGCTGTAAACAACAGGGCTCTAGTCATTTGAAGTAGGTGCTTGTGTTTGATTTCCACCACCCCATTCTGTTGTGGGGTGTAGGGGCAGCTTTTCTGGTGCATAATTCTCATTTCTGCAAAATATCTTCTGCATTCATGATTTATGAACTCCTTCCCATTATCTGTTTGAACTCTCAGAACTCTAGTGTCATACTGTTTTTCTATGGTTTTGATAAATTGGGTGATGGTAGGTTGGGTTTCATGTTTATGTCGGAGTAGAAATGTCCAGGTTGCCCTAGAGTAATCTTCTACAATGGTGAGAAAGAATTGTGAGCCATTTGAGGTTGGGATCCGATAGGGACCCCATAGATCCATGTGCAAGAGCTCAAAGGTTCTGGTGGTCTTTATTTTGTGTTTGGGAAAGGGTTTCCCGTGTTGCTTTGCCATAGGACACACTTGACAGTGAGATAAATCATGAGCAGAAAATTTGATTTCATTGATATGTTGCATTTTTTCTCGAGAAACATGTCCTAATTTGTTGTGCCAAACATCAGAGGGTAAAATAACACTGAAAGTAACATCTTTGGTTTTGTAGAATTCTAGGGAAGGACCTTTGAGAGTCCTAGAAGGTAACAAGCTGTCAGGTCTTAGCTCATACAATCCACTCATTGCCTTGATAGCTGCTATGATGCTGTTAGTCTGAAGGTCCGGCAAGAACAGATTGTTAGAGACAAAGATGGCAGCTACATCATTCTGTGTGGTAAGCTTATTTACTGAAAGTAAATTCCTGAAGAAAGTGGGTATATGTAATATATTGTCGAGGGTGATTTTGTCACCAAGAGTAGCTTGGCATGTATGTTTGACTTCTTGTTGTGTGCCATCCGGGAGGATAACTGGTTCATACATCCTGTTTATTTCGTGACTGTGGCAAGAACTTAAATCCTTTATCATATGTGATGATGCTCCTGAATCTATCAACCAAGTGCATGCATTTTCTGTGATATGTGTATTTGTGTGGCCATTACCTGCGAAGTTTGCAAAACTTTCCATCTTTACCTCACTTGTCCCCTTTCCTTTGATTACTTTGGAGATTTCTTGCTGTATGAATGTGGCCAAATTTTGAGTAATCTGTTTGCCATTGTCGATGGGCTCAATATGTTCAATCTGTGAATCTGCAGGTGAGTCACAAAATGCAGCTAGGTTGACTCTGCTCTTCTGTCCGGTTAGTTCCCTATACCACTCAGGCACTCCATGGAGTTTGAAGCACGTTTCTACGGTATGTCCTGCCTTGCCACATTCCTCACAATGCTTGTCTTCTTTTCTGATGTGGGTTCTTTTACTGCCATTGTTGTTTCTGCCCCCTCTCCTTGTGTTGTAACTGGATTGCTTTGCAATCATAGCAACATTCATGGTGTTTTCATTGCTTGCATTGACTGTTTTTTGTCTTTCAACAGTCTGCATCATTGCATATGCTCTGTTCACCATTGGCAGTGGTTCCATGAGCATTACTTGATTCACCACATGCTCATAATCTTCAGTTAGGCCCATCAGAAATTACACCAGCCGATGAGTGTTCTCCTTTGTGTGAATTACTTTTGCAGCATCACATATGCAGGTGGGTGTTGGACTTAAGCTGGATAAATCATCCCAAAGTTTGCTTAGTTTTGTGTAGTAAGCAGAAACAGTTAAGTTACCTTGCTTAAACTGACTGATTTCTCGTTCAATCTGGTATAACAGGGGGCCATTTGCCTCTTCGAAGCGCTCCCTCAGTTCATCCCAGAGTTCCTTGGCTGTCGGAAATGAGAGGAATGCATCTCCCAGCTCTTTGTTCATGGAGTTGAGGATCCAGGACTTGACCATGGAATCTGCCCTCCTCCATATGGTAAGTAGAGTTCTGTCCTCTGTTGGTTGAGTGCATGTTCCGTCGATAAAAGATAGCTTATCTTTGGCACAAAGAGCTATCATCATTGCCTTGCTCCATGTCAGGTAATTGTTTCCGGTGAAGAGTGTGGTGACAAGAACTGCTCCTGGGTTCTCTGTGTTGGTGATGGAATATCTGTCAAGGTCTGTGGGATCAAGATGGTTGGCTTCACTTTCAGCCATGGTCGACATCTTTGGTGATGAGTTGGATCAGACCATAGGCTCTGATACCATGCAAGAAGAGGTAAAATTTCTCTATTCAATTCATCACACAACCGTATGTACATATTTCTGCCTATTTATGGAGGAAATGAGCTAAAAACTATCAGCTAATGTCTGTTGGATATGTACAGATGTGGGGACAAAAAGGACAGAAAGGCTGAAGAGCCAAAGATCCCTGCCAGAGGTGGGAGATGCACAGTGTGTTCGGTGGCTGGTTTGAAGATGGCAGCAGTGTGAGCATGGAACATGTGAAGTGGTTGGAGCTGAGCTGCAAAGAGTGCAAGATAAATGTGGGCAGGGTCGTTGGAGGCCCATGACCCGTCAACCCATGGAGTGAACCGGCCCAATAGCAACACAAAATAAGCAAGGAGTTTAACAGAAACCAACTTAATTATAAATTCCTATGTGAAATTTTTGAGCATTATCATATTTTGAAGTATAAGATTTTTGTGACAAATGCCACTGAGATAGATGTCTACTATCTTTGGTGGTGGAAAAGCTACTAGCAATTGGTTCCTCGTTCGGACTATGACATCCTTAAAGACACTTCTCTTTGCCTTAACCTTTTAGAAATCATTTACTTTTGATCTCTAGCACTGTCTTTTGCTGCTTTAAATTTCAAAATTCTAGATGTTGAAGGTATAGAAGAGGGAAAGAGTACTTCTTAGAAGGAAGAAACTATGGCTACAAATCCTATCATCAAAAGGAAGTTGAAAGAGAAGTCTTCATCTGCGTCGATCTCCAAAAAACCAAGACTTTAGTCCCCAAGAAATCTGCTAGAACATCAACCCATGCTACTACCAAGTTACATGAAGAAGCTGAGATCACTAAACATGTTATTAAAGAAAATGACCCCATAGAAGAGACTTCTTCTAGCCCCCCAAAATATTATGGAAGACATCAGTGATGGTACCTCACTTTTCCTAACTTATTTTACTCTATTCTTATAAATACATATCTTCAATTTTCTTTCACAGATGATCCAATATTAAAAGTACCATCTCCTGCCCTTTCCCATGAACCAAAATATAGGAGAGCTAGAAGTTCTCTTGAGCCAAAGACCACTGAAGTCACTTCACTAGAGGTAAAGTAGGAATTCCTTTCATTCTTAAGGAAATCCTTTAGAATTTTGACAAATTCTCTTGTGGGTAAGAGATGTTTGGACAGTAGTAGTAAACTCAGAAGAAGTCTTTAATCTAAGCTTATTAGACATTTCACTTGACACTCCTTCTAGTGCTATGCCAACAATTGATTCAAAGAAGCTGATAGGAGTTAAAGAGCTAAAGCTTAGAATGCAGAAGGAACTCCAGTTCTTGAATGAAATTCAACCCATTTCTTTTTTAGGCATGCTATCCTATATTATTTCTGGACCTAATAGTTTGCTATTGAAGGACTTTTGAGAAAAAAATGAAAAGATATTATCTTCCTTCGAGAAGTCTTGTTATGACTAAGTTGTTTATTCTAAGAGACTAAGCCTTTCACATAAAGCTGAGAGGATTATGAAGTAGAAAAAGCTAAAAGTAAAAATCTCTTGGAAAGAATTCAAGAGTTAAAGAAAAAATTTGACTCCTTATAGGATTAGGCTAACCCAGCGAGGTCAAGCAGACAATTAAGGAGCTGGGGAAGTCACTATTGTTACAAAAGGAAAAAGTTGACCTTTGGAAACAACAAGTTCAATAGGAAAAGGAAAATCAAGTTTCTTGTGCTAAATAATGAGCTAAAATTTGATCTTTTGACCTAGATCAACTTAAAACTTTTTACATTTTATAAAAAAATTTATTGGCTATAGGTTGGCTTATTTGGATCTAAATTATCATTTCCTTAGAATAATTATTGTCTCGATAATTATTTTAGATTTATTTGATTTTAGAGAATTTTATTCATTAAGTCTCCCATAGACAGATGGTTTCAACATTTATTTCTATCTTATTTCAACAAGGATTAATTAAGCCTAAAAACTTAGATTGGGCTTGTCAAGCTTTGTATATAAATAAAAGAGTTAAATAGAAGAGAGGAAAAAAGAGGTTAGAAATTATTTACAAATTAACCTCTTAATGCATTCATTCCAGATGATAAGTTTTGTTAACACTTAAGTCTTATTTCTAAAGGAAGCAAAACTCTTTTTAAAGTTTGATTTAAAAGAAGGTTTTTGGCAATTGGAAATTGATCTACAAGAAAGGTACAAGACAACTTTTTGCATTTCTAACGCTCAATATCAATGGACTGTCATGTTATTTGGAGTTAAAGTTACTCCATTACTACTACAAAGGGCTATAACAAAGATTTCTAAACCTTCCTAGAGCCTTGGTCTACATTGATGACATTCTATTATAATCAAAGCCCATGAAGATTACAAGGTACTACTTCAATCATTTTTGGATCTTGGAAAGCAATATGAGATTATGCTTTTGGCTAAGAAAAGCCACATTGGAATAACCTAAATAACTTTCAGATGGATTTTTATCAATTTAGCCCATATATAGCCAGTGAGCTATTACAATTTCCTAGCTAAAATCTCAACACAAAGCAAATCTAATAATTCATTGGAATTGTTAATTATATTAGATATTTCATCTCACATGTGGCTGATTATACCAGATATTTATCCAAATTCTTAAGAAAGAATCCACTATTATAGAGTAAAGATCAAAACAAGGATGTACAGTACTTAAAGTAAGTGAATCAGTATCCGTACCCTTTAAAGATTCCTAACAAAGGCCAACACATCCTTTAAATAGATGCTAGTGACCATTATTAGGGTGTCATCTTAATTGAAGAGATTGATGGAAAACGACATTATTATGACCATGTTAGTGGCCAGTTCAAGGAATGAAAAAAGGCTACCATACCATCTATAAGGAAATCTTAGCGGCGAAAAAGATATCGAGAAATTTAATTTCCACCTCATCCCATGCCATTTTATGGTGGAAATGGATAATGTATCTTTTCCAAAGATTCTTGAACCTAACAAGAAGATATTACTTAACAACCAATTGCTTCATTGGCAAAATTGGTTCTTTTGTTATTGATTTACAATCCATCATATCAAAGGTCATTACAATGTGCTTATTAATTTTCTGTCTAGATCTAGAAAACCAATTCAATTCCTCTCTCCCATTTGAATAAATCCAATCCCTCTAATCCTTCCAATTATGTATTTTTCCCTTTATAGTAGGGTAAAAAAAGTCCTTTCCTCCAATCACCAAAAATCCTCCACAAACATTAGATGAAATTGCTTTTCTCCACTGCAAAAGCCTTTTTTTACTACCTTCATCTTATTCTCACCACCCTCAAAATTCCTCCTTATCCACATAATTTTGATATGTTAACACCCTATCATACCCTTTACCATATCTATGATACTCTTCCTAAGCTAACTATGTGGCATCTTTGGGCTCTGTCTACCCTCTATGTCTGTCCAATTGCTTTATCTCCATTGCATGTTTATAAACATCTCGCCAATCCTGGTAATGAAAGTTCTCTCTTATGGTCATTCTTAGAATAGTTCCAACCCATAGCTAAACGACATATCCAACTAGGACAAATCCTCAACTGCTATCAATTATAGAGCATTCCCCTGGTTTGAACAAAAAGATCAATCTTTCTTCACAGTCCACCTTCTTTATAACCAGACTGATAATGGCTATGTCTGCACCATCAACCATTTTCAAATTTGAAAAAGCTCCATTGACTAGCCTAAAGATAAGGAACACATAATGCGAGATCTATACTATATCATTTTTTAATTTGAACTATCATCCTAAATTTACTAAGCTAACTACTTGTACATCTCTAGGTCCATACCCTAGTGACTTTGCCCTTCTAAAGCCCATTTCACTATCTAATGGATATGTGACTTTATTTGATCAATTTGCTCATATGTGATTCGGTGTCAAAGTAGGTGAATTGTCATGTCTACCTAGCTTTGAGCCTAAGAAAAATTTTGAAATTAGAGAAAGCTCAACTACTTAAAAGCCCAACAAAGAGCCCAAACATCCTAACTATTTTCAAGATGCTTAAGATCCTTGGCCTCCAGTTTAGACTGATGCAGAAATAATCCATTTAATAAAATAAATGGAAAAGATGGATGATGATATGTCTGCTTCTGATGATGATAGTGGACCTCAATCTTTCTCTACACCACCTTGTTGAAAGATTTCATTTGATCTCTAAGGAATGTTATGGGGACCTAATGTTTCCCAACAATTTTTCCTTTTACTCTGTCCTTTGTTTTTTTAGTTAACATTATTGTACCATGTGGGGTTGCTTGTATCTTTATTTAAAAGTTGTTTATCCTGTTCTCCCTTGCTTAGTCTATAAAAGCAAGACTTCTCTTCATTGTAGATACTCCTGGTTCTATCAATAAGATGAAGAGTGTTTTCTATGTTATGACATCCTTCTAAGTTTTTCTCTCTCCTGAAAGCTTGAGTCTTGAATAATATAAGTAGCAATCGTATAGAAAGACAAGTACGTCCTACACTTACCTTTTTATAAGGATCCTGTGTATTATAAAGTCTTAAAATATATATCTTATTTAAGGTCTAAGTTACACAGGAAAAAATTGACCAGTTTTAATTTGATTTGTCAAATTAAGCATGCTTTGAGAATTGTTGCTCTAAAAGAAAAGAAGAGTTTGTTTCTCGTCTAGCATATCTGAAATTTAAGTTGCACAGATCAATTTCCTTCTAAAATACTTTTTGACTAGTAAAAAATGTAACATCATTTTATCATTTTTTAAAATTTTAACTAGGAGTGTTGGCCATCACTACAATTTTTTCCCTATTTCTAGTTTCAACTCATATTTCTTTAATGTGTGAATAGCTCATTAAAGACAAGTAAAGGAACAAGCAAAATCAATTGATTTTGATATCAAGTAATAAACCACACGAGCTTTTAATGTCAAGCTAACCATAGATTCAACACAATGGAGCTCTTTATGTAACATTGACAAATAGGATTGAATTGATCTTCATACGAACTTTAACATTGAAATAGAGCAAAGTAAAGATGAGAACCAAATTAACACATGCAACAAATATGAAATAACTAAACTGAAATTTTATGAGAAAATGTACATTAAACAAAAAAACAAGGTAAAAGCAATAGCATGTAAGGAACGATCAACTGACTTTATGACTGGGAGAAAAAAAGAATATATTGCTCTTTGGAGCAAAAATTCACTTTCTATCTTCAGTTATCACTGAATTAGTGACCTCCCAATAATTTAACAACCCCCAATGACCAACAAATCTGAGAAGTGAAAACCAAAGAAGAATCAGAAGAGACAAAGAATGATGAAAATAAAATATGATAGATTGAATTTTCCTTAGAAAATGTTGATCAACGAAGTCATCATCCATGCAACAAAGAACTTTTAATCAAAATCAACCAACCCTTCCATAGACCCACAACAGCTTCTGACAACAAAAGGGTGATTAAGTAACTCATCTATAGTTCCTCTGTTTCTCCAATCCTTTTCCAAACACCTCCTCACGAAACTCCTAAACTCTGACGATGAATTTTCCGGCATTTCCAATGTCTCTCCAAAGCATATTGCACACACCAACGCTGCCCAATCAGGTTTCTCTCCCATTCCAATCAACGGATAGTGACCCATCAGACACTCCAAAACCACCACTCCGAGTGACCATACGTCACCGGCGAACCCATCGGCGTTATGATCCCCACCCCACCTCTCAGGATCAAACCTTTCAGGGCTCATGTACGCACATGTTCCCATGAAACGATCGCACGAATCATGCTTGCCCGCCACAACTCTGCTCACTCCGAAATCTGCTATCTTCACGTCACCTCTTGCATTGATCAATAGATTCGAGGGCTTTATGTCGCCGTGAACTATCTGCATTCTGTGCAGGTACTGAAGTCCTAGAAGGACGCCACGTGCCACAGCGGAGATAACGTTCTCCGGCATCATTTTACGTAGAAGCAAAATATCGTGGAGCGATCCTCTCTCCATGTGCTCCATCGCAAAGCAAAGATCATCATCACTGTCGAACACTGCATGACACCGAACAATGTAAGGAGAGTCAACACGTTTAAGTATCTCCGCCTCCCGAACGGCCTGTTTCCGGAGGGTGACGGCGTTACGGTCGAACCGGAGAACTTTCAATGCAAAGATTGATGAAGTTCGCTTGTGACGTACTTTATAGACAGTTCCACCATTTCCATGTCCGAGAACAGTCAATTTCTCAAGGTCGGAGAGGTCATCAATATCTGGACAGCGTGGACTGGTGGTGGCAGGGAACACCGGAGGACAGTGTGAGGGCCGGTGGCGGAAGTCGGCTGGCGGAATGGGTGGTGGTAAGGAGAGCCGCAGTGCTTGTTGGTGTCTTCTTTCCTTCACCAATGTCATTGGCACACAACAGGACACTACCTGAAACACGCTCAAAGGGATTGTAATTGTTAAGAACAAGCAAACAACTAATTAAGCAGTCTTCTCTTTAAGAGAATTGTTTCCTTAATTAACTATATATCCTTAAAACTTAGAAAAGAAAACATTCATTTATGTTTGCGATGTGAAAAGAGTATAAAGTCGTGCGTTTATACGGTTACATACAATTGGGGAAGAGACCAAACACGTGCATGCATGGGAAGAGAACAGCCAACAAGTGGCTGTGTGACAAATGACAGTGCCCAAATCCACGGGGCAGGTGAGGTTTTCATGGTGACGTCAGCGCCAATCTCTGGCAAGTGAGTTGAGTTACGTTTGTAAATTCAATTTCCGAAACGACATCTGTCCTCTGGATTTAACTGTTTTTCTTTAATTTTCTGTTTTGGGACTAATAGTTGTAGTGGTTATCATTAAACATGTGATGTTATGTGAGATTAATATGAGTAGGTTGTGCTGTATATGGACTGATTGTATGTTAGACAAGACAAACATGTTTGATTATTAACATGTATATTGATACGGACAATGAAACACATCTTAACCCCTTTTGTTGCCTGTAAGATTGCGCCGGCGAGATCTTCATAATTCAGATAATTAAGGATCCAAACTCCGAAATGGAAGGTGAAGCCATGCAACCGCCGGTTTTTATTTTAACTAATTATTTTACATACAATTACGTTTGCTTTGCTTAGCTATTTTCGTGCGCCTGAAAACCCTATTTTTAGCTCATGATCTTTCTTTTTTCACGACTAGCAACAGATCTCATTCCTCAGGCGGAGTGCTTAGATCAACTTAATTAAAGGTTTTAGCCTTGATTTTTCACGTTTATATTATTATAAATTTATCTTTACTTTTAATCGTTAGGAAGAAGTAGGTACCTGTCTGAGATTCAATCGAGCCACCTCAACGACATAATGTGCATATATACAACCGAGTTGGACTCGTTATTACGTGTTGCTCTTCAGAACAATCATAAGTTCAAACTAATAATCACTGTTTAGTAAGATGTCATATAAAGCAAACTTATCATTGATGTATAAAACTGAAGAAATCTAGGATCAATAATGACCGCTGACTATGAATTGTCTATGGCTTCTATATGTATATCTATTTTACTTAGCTAATCATATGCAAATATGACTCTAATTCATCAAACCTCAGACCTATATATAGACTAAAAGCCAACTGCAAGAATTAATAGATGTTGGCGTCAACCTGAGCCCTTGAAAGTAAGAGATAGGTTCCTAATTAAGTGTTTCAATCCTACTAATACCCTCACAATGGGAATCGATTATTAATCCTATATCAGCTTTAGAAGTGTAGAAAAAATTCCAACATGTTGAAATCCCTCTAAAGTAAAGTAAAGGAATTAACATGGAAGAGACACAACAAAGGCCATTGAAGCAGCAGGGAGTTTGTTCTTCCTCTGAGAGAACAAGAAATCGTTGGGCTTATGGGAATTGAGAGAGATATTTTAGTTTTTCTTTTTCTTTTTTGGGTTTCAACTTGAAGATCATTTATTTTTTATTATCTGATCTTCTTCTTCTTAAGTCTTACCCCATACATATGTGCATATATATTATGATACAGTTAATAATAATATTCAACGACGACTCTCTCCTGTTGTAGTTATCAAAATCTTGTTTTTCTCCGTTTCTAACAATTTGGCATGCAGGTGGATTTTGACTTTGCCTTATCATATTAATTAAAACCTAATGTTGTCCAGAGTACATATCTTGTCCATTTTTTTCTTAAATTAAGAAAATTAACAAGTGTCCCTCCTCAATGGACGGACGCGCGGTCATGAGGATTCCTCCTTCAACGTTAAACATCTTCATTATTTGGAATTGGTTCGGCTTTCCTAATTAATTCCTATACTTTAATAAATCATTATTCCCAGGTTATTGGTAACTACTAACTACCTCAGACCTCTAACTCCAACGGCCAGGCAGTTACTGTCATCTTTTCTCTATAGTATACAAATTAAAGCTTCATTTTGGATCGTTGAACTGTGTCAAGACTTAATAATTTGTATTCCACTGCAATTCTAACTCTTTCATAATTAAATACGAAAAGGCATTAAAAATTATTGGCAATTGCGAATTTACCTGGTTCTCTCCCCTTGTTCTTATTAGTTTGACAAAGACACATACAGCTAAATTCGAGAATATCTACGGTTAAGCACATTTCAAAATTGAAAATTTTATATTTTTAATGTTAAAAACATGGGGAAAATATATGTGCCAAGATAGATGGATAATTAGATATGTTTTAAGGAGAAATGTTGCTTCTCCTTTCTCTTCTCGTCAAAAATCTTTTTTCTCGGAGGTTTTTGAGTTCTCTTAGTTGTGTCTGTTAGGCTTTAATGCTTCTTTGTTTTCATGTAGTATTTGTTGTCTTCTTTCTTCTTTTTTTGTGTGCCTTTTGTGTTCTTTGAATTTGGTTCATTTACATGTCTCGTTTTGTTCATACACTTGATGTACCATAAATACTGTAACTAATACAAATTTGTTTTTGTCGATTTTTGAGATACAAAATTGATATAACATACTTCATTCTTAATAATATTATTGTATCATAGTTTGGTTGTGCATAATATTTACTCTTCTTATATTTTAGGATTTGTTACAATCTGTCAACTAATTGCATTATCTGGTATAATACAAAACTTGGTATGTCAAATCTGATTTACCATAATATTATTTACAACTTAAATTGTATTCACTAATTTAGTAAATGACTTATAATTGTATAGCTACGAAGACAAAAGTTGGATGACTCATCAAAAATAGCCCAGTCAATACGTAGAAGAAGTGAAGATGTTCATAAAATTTGTAAAAGACGAAATGAGTTTAGAATGTGAATTTCATTGTCCATGCATAAATTGCTTAAATTTTAACAATCAAAGTCAAGATGTGGTATATAATCACTTGCTAATCTGAGGCATAAATAAATTCTATACTCAATGGATTTATCATTATAAAGCTAGTAATGGTTAGGGGTGTTCATGGTAGGGTAACCTAACCCATTCATAAATAACCTGAACCTGAACCTGAATGTCAGGTTCGACAATTTCACGAACTTTAACTTGAACCTAAAGAACCTATAGGATCGGTTAACTTATTTTCAGGTTTGGTTATCAAGGTAACCAAAACTATTCCGAAACCAGGTGGCTGCTTAACATAAACCTCTTCATCTATAAAACCATTAAAAAATGCACTCTTAACGT
>JANKOE010000005.1:18154896-18169973 GCA_026284465.1 Erythroxylum citrifolium
TCTTTTCAGGACCGATAGACGACTCTAGCATCTGAGTGGCTCCACTACCGTGTAGATTGTGTTTAAAGTGAAGTCATGGCGCAAAGGTCGGTCAGCTGGGATTTTTGGATGACATAGTTAGATTGTACATATTTTCCTCATTGATGTAGTACTTTTGTACCAGATTTTGTAGATGTACATGTAGTAAGGATTAACAGACACACTGCAAACTGTTGATTTTGAGAAATGAAATGAGAAAAAAGTTGGTTTCAAACTATTGTCGATTTTTCTATTGATGTTTTATAAGCAATTAATGATATGATGCCATATGAAGTGACTGTAGTGATCGATCGTAGCTTGCCTTTATCGTAGGATATGTACCGGAATGACCTCCGGGCGTCCTGGTGCGTACTCTACGGTAAGGGGGCGCTATAAGAAGTGCATGAAGGAACCCTTTTTTCTTATTTTTCTTTTCTTATTTTAGGGCCAACAGCTCTTGATAAAGACATTGATGTATATATGCAACTATGAATTGATGATTTAAAAGATCTTTAGGAAGTTAGTTTAGAAACTTATGATGCTATAAAAGGTGAAAATTTTAAAATGCACGGGATTGTTTTGTGGAATATAAATGATTTTTCAGCCTATGGCAATTTATTTGGATGGAGTACTAAAGGATATATGGCATGCCCTATGTGTAGCTATCAAACTCATTCTACGAGGTTACGAAGAAAAATATATCATATGGAGCATCGTCGTTACTTAACACATGGGTCTAGATAGTAGAGAAACAAATTGTTTAATAACAATGTAGAATATAGTGAAGCTCCTTTACACTTGTTAGGAGATGATGTGCTAGATCAATTATCATATTTGCAAGAGTTTATACTTACCAAACACCCAAGTAATAGAAATCAAAAGCAAACTTTTGTTGACCTCAATTGAAATAAAAAAGAAACATAATTTTAGATTTCCCTTATTGGAAGGGATTGTTATTAAGGCATAATCTTAATGTTATGCATATTGAAAAAAATATTTGTGAAAATATTTTTAGCACTTTGATGGGTATTGAAGGAAAATCAAAACACACGCTTAACGTTAGATTAAATATAGAAGATATGAATATAAGAAAAAATTTGCATTTGAAAAGGATAGATGATGGGTCATATATGATTCCACTTACTTGTTACGCTATGTCAAAAATGAGAAATAAAATTTTTATCAGTTTCTTAAATCAATTAAGATTTTTAATGTGTATATGTTATATCAATGCAAATGAGGAAAAAGTTTTGGTCTTGAAGAGCTATGTTTGTCATGTGTTTCTATAATGATTACTTCTGGTTAGAATACATAGGTTCTTGTTGAAGGACGTGTCAAAAACTTTGGGAGAATTGGGTAATTTTTAAGCAATTATGAAGTAAGACATTGAAGCTAAAACAACTTGAATAAATGGAAAATGAAATTTCTTTCATTCTTTGTGAGCTTAAAGTAGTTTATTCGCCATCATTCTTTGATATTATGGTGTATTTAACAATTCACTTGCACACGAGGCAAAAGTTTATGACCTGATTCAATTTTGATATGGATTCCCAATTGAAAGGTAATTATTTTCAGTTGAATATTTATTATCTTTTGCTATTATTTAGTAGCAAATGCTAATCTTGTATACTTCTTTTAGGTTTTTGTGCTCCCTTAACAGTTACTATGTAATATAGCTCAACTTAAAGGCTCTATTGTAGAGACTTATGTGTCAAATAATTGTTTGACATTTTGTTCTATGTATTCACATGGCATTAATTTAATATAGAAAAATTTAACTTTGATTTTGATTAAAATGGTGGCTTATCAATTTTCTCCCAAAAGTAAGACCACTTAGATTAGGAAAATATATCGACTTAACTAAACATGAACTTGAAATTGGAGGTTGGTATATTTTGAACAATTGTGAGGAAGTCGACTCGTAATAGAGTATGTATATTACTTCTCATACATTAGTTCATATTATAATTTAATATTCAACCTCTCTTTTCTTCAATTTACATTTTAATTAGAGAGCACAAAAGTGGTATTAAAAGCAAAGTTAAAGTTGATATTGAAGAAAGATATAAGATAAACTTCGCATCATGGTTTAGAACCAGAGTAAGTTATTTGTGTAAAAATAAAAAATTAATATTGTTGTTAATATTGCAATATTAACTTTTAGTGATTTTTCTCTACAGACGATATGGTTACATAACTGTAAATTGTTAAAAGCAACAAAATCATTATATGCTTTGGTATGTGGGCCTCATATGTATGATAAAAAATATACATGTTGTATTGTTAAGAAAGATAGATTTTACAAAAAAAGAATGTGGCAGTGGCCTTAGAAGCTAAAATTATGGGATTATTGTTGAGGGACAATATAAGGATGATTTTATTGACTTTTATGATGCAATTATCTCTTAAACAATTGAGCTAGATTACATCAAAGGATTGAAAGATTGTTTTATTTAAGTGAAAATGGTTTAATATTAATTATAAAAGGATGAAAAAAAGGTGAATGACAATATTACTAGCATCAATGTTAATTAACCTTAGTATGTGCATTTGTGCTCGCAAGTCAAGTAAAGCAAGTGTTCTATTTCAATGACACTATATTAGGCAACAGTTGGAAAGTTGTGCAGAAGTTTGAACACCAAAATAGTTTTGATATTTGTGAAAGGGAAAATGGTGAAATGGGTTAAGATAGTGATGAAGTAAACCAAGATATTGAATTGTAGCGGAATAATGTAGCACTCAAAATTGAAGATGAGAATATATCATCATTCTATAAGAAAGATGTTGATCCCAATATATTATGTCAAAATTGAAGATCTCAAAATTGAAGATGGGTCAATAGGTTTGGGCTTTTAGAACGAAAAGGGTTCAAAAATACTTATAAATAAGAAAAAAATCCTAATCATCAAAGACCCTAATTTCATAAATTTATTTGTCTCCCTGGCTCGATTGAAATTATTTAACAAAAGTAGAGAAATTTTATAAACTCTAGGTATGTGTGAGGGAAAGATTATTATTTGCACTCCTAATTATTGTTTTATTGAGATTGGACATTAATAGAGTGTAAAAGGACTAGAACACTTTATGTTTATTCCTTATGAAGGAAATAGGCAGTATTATAGACAAAAAATGGAGATACTAAAACAAACATATAAGTGCATAGCAGAGAACAAGTTCATAAAATTGGCCTATATGAAAAATCCATTTGCATCATTACTTGAATGTCTATAAAAAGTTTTATTATGATGATTGTATAAGTGATTCTTTAACTTAAAATCTCCAAAGTATCTCATACAAGGATTGTTATATTTTGATAATACCTAATAACATTTTCTAGTCAAGAGTAGCTCAATTGGTAGTCACTAGATATAATATAAACTATATAGAGGCAGTTGAGTGATCAATATAGGATTCATCAACCTAAAGTGATAAGAAAAAAATATTTTATTGTTCTTTATTAGTATTGATAAAGGATATGACACTTTAAAAATAATTTTTAAATGTAATTTGTGGAATCAATTGGAAATAGTGAAGAACTAACATTATATGACTCAAATAGAGTAGATATTAATTACATGCTCTTTGTCTAATTGGAATATTGTATGATGAAAAAATTAAATTATAAAAAAAATCATGCATGAAAAGGTTAGTCAAAACTATTTTGGTATTCCTAAATATTTGGATGATTATAAGGTGTTGTTAGATGTTATTCGTGATCTGTGGATATAAATTGTTAATCAAATAATTAAAGATGAATTAAAAGAGTATAATTTATCTAATCTTAAATATGATTTAAGACTATAATTTATATCTATTGTCAACATATTTAGGAACTTAATAGGTTATTCACAAAAAAATGAGCTAACTTGATTATAAAGTTTAAGAACTTTAAGATTAAGTATGTGATATCTAATAAATAAGGAATAATTTGATATATTATATCTTATTTAAGTCTAATTGATATTTAATTAAAATTAATTGTGATTCTAATTAAAATTTAATTGAAATTAGAATTTTATTTTAATTAAATTACTAAAATTTTCAAATCTATTATAAATATACTTAGATTCTAAAAGAGGTAGCACTTTTTATCTAACCCTCTCTACATCAGTTGTAGAGTTCTCTTAACATATTATGTGAATACCATTAAAAATAGGACACATGTGTAGCTATAATGATTAAGATGGGTTGATTTCATAAACAATTCAAGGAAAATGATAAGAAAAGGGTCAAGATTAACAATAAAGTAGAAATAACAATTCATATTTTATTATGCTTTGTAAATTAATCATATTATAGATTTTAAAATGATCTTGACTTTCTAGAAATCAAATGAAAAGATTTTGTATTTATTTTGTTACACGCGAGATTGGATCTTGTCCCGATTTTGTAACATCTTGTTATTTATTATTCTCTAGATAGGGCATAAGCCAAAAGGTATGGTCTGCATGTGGTAGATTAGGGAAAGTAATTGAGAGAAATCAAGCTTGTATGTAATCTACCAATGACTAACCAAACGATAGACAATAGTTGTTGCGTATTAGTTAAGTGTTTATATGATAGAAAGACTTTATAGTGACAATAAATTTTAATGAAAAAGTAAATGTGTAAGTATATTGATAGCAAAAGTGATTACAGCTTATGAGTATAGAACTCCTTGGAGAAGAGATGGTAGCAAAAACAATGCTAAGAGCTAGGAAAGCACTACCAAAAGAGCATGGCAGCAAATCAATAATAAAAATTAGCTTAAAATGTATGTTCAGTCATGCTAACAATCAACTGTAACTAGATGATGTTCAAGAACAAAAGCAGTTTTAAAGCAAGACTAAAGAGAATGAATTGGTGACTCTGTAGAAGTTGGAATCAGTTTCAAGGAAAATTTCAGGATCTTGTAAGCTGCCTGCTGCACCCAGTTTGCACTTCGTGGAGGATTAGTTGCATTCTAATTTTGTCCTTAATCTCCTGTATGAGGAATTCCTTCATGGTCGTTTAGTCTTGAACACTTCTATTCCTTTCAGTCCATAAACCATATACCAGAGAGCTCAGGGATAACTTGTAGACTATACCAATCAACTTCTCCCTGGAAGTGTTTCTGACAGCTCCATTCAACAATGTTCTTTGGGATTTGGATTCAACTTCTTCCTGGAAGTGTTTCTGACAGCTCCATTCAACAATGTTCTATGGGATTTGGATTGGTACAGCGAGGAGTCTCCCTATTTTACAAAAGAAATCGTCATTATAACTCGAACCCCTAATCTTCATTTTACACAACCTCTATGTGATCATCAAAACTCCACTTAATTGGTGTCTATTAATTAAGCCTCAACTCCCTTTACACATGTACACCGCCCACTGAATTTCTACATGTTGGACATTAAGGACCGAATTATTCTAAGCACCAATATATCCACAGCCATATACACACACTAAATGAAACTCAAAATGAAAAGTAACGGCACGTAGAAGCATTCAACGTTATATTAAGTTGCTCAACTTTTTTTTTTTTGAAAAATAAAAAATTTATTAAAAAAATTAAGAGATTAACATGAGGCCTATCACGTGCAATAAAACTCCTTAATACACTGAAGCATCTAAGCTATTACAAAAATGTCGACGTTAAGAGCAAAGGGAAAGAGTACTGTTTTAAGATTAAGGTATAAATAATTGTTCCTTTCTCAAAGAACACAAAAGCTTCTCGATTTTTATTTTGTCTTCATATATGCAAAAACAAGACCAGAGAAAGGCCATCCCTTTTTGCTTAGGGGCTAAAGATGATGACCATATTGATGTAAATTCTACAAGGCTAATTATCTAGGAGTTTTACATGAGATGATGCGATACAGATGTACATTTGGAGAACAGGCTTAAAGTTTCTTGGTTTCAGAGGAAAGAAACTCCATTTGTTCTGTAAGCTGATCCATATGCTGACCTTTGTCCCACCCATTTTCCATTTGCTGCACATCGCTTCCCATGGGTCTACCATCCATGGAGCTTGATTCAATATCCTCCGGTACTGGGCTTTGAACAAGAAGATCATTCCAGAAGCCAGAATCATCAAGAAATGCATCAAAATCAGGATCGGGGGGAATGCTGTCAATATCTAAGGGTATTGTCCCATTCACTCCCAGGGATGGATCCATAAAACCAGCTTCAGGTTCCATGAAATCTTCGCCAGGAAGATCACTACAAGTATCTGGAATCATTTCTGATATCTGAGAAAGCTGGGGAATTATTACATCTTCCTGAGGAACAGAAATGGACGGTGAATCTTGTGCTCCTACCAGCATGCTAACATCAGGAAATCGGGAATCTGAGACCTTTTCAGAATTAGCAATGCTGGAAGACTGTATTTCAGTCACAGCAGGTGCAGGGTCATGACCTGACATCCCTGAAGCTGCCTTTACATAATTCAATGGCCTTGAAATAGGTGGAACCTCTTGGAGAGTCACTCCACATGTACGGGTTGAAGAGCTACCAGTGTCCATAGCATTAGATGGAGACGAGCCATTGCCAATGATAAAACCATCAAGATTATTATTATAAGATTCCAACCTGGAAGAAGTGTTCATTTTCATAATCTGCCTGAGCATGTTTTTAGCTGCCTCATTCATCAGAGGCTGATACTTGACAATTTGTCCATCAGAAGCTCCAGATATCTCACTCTCAGAAACACCATCCTGTTTGAGCCTCCTTTTCTTGTTGGCTTCTGTAATGCGCCTATTGCTTTCATTTTGCTGCTGTACAAACTGAGCCAAGAAGCCAGGGCTTTGCATAGCCTTAGCTAAAAATGACATCATTTGTTGCTGCCGCTGTTCCATCCCTTGAAGTCGCTGCACCATAGCTTGCAACTGAGTATCAGTAGTCTGTTGCTGCTGCCTCAACCGAACAAGTTCCTGCATTAGAACATTCTTGTCTCGTTTAAGTCTCTCAACTTCTTCCTCCAAACCAAATTTTCCAACCTCAACACACGCCCCCACCGATGAGCTCTGCCCATGTAAGTGTTGTGGCAGTTGATGGCCATGACCATGGGCAGGCTTCCGACGACTTATGCTCTTAAGTAAGTGTTTTTGACCCCTTAAAAAACCCTCATTGGCAAACTCCCAGCGGTCTGGATCAACCTTTCGGAAACCCTGTTTAATACATGAAACAATATAAAAAGTTGTGGGTAAGAGAGGAAACATCACAATTAATTAAGACAAAATACGCAATTAAAAATGATTACCCACTGTAGAAATTAAATAGAAAAAATAATGTTGAATAATCAACAGTTATTGATATAAGAAACATTCATCAAACAAGATGTTAACCACATAGATTATCATGCCTTAACATAAATCATCAAAGGTGTGATGTTTTTTTTAGAGTGATTCTCTAGAATTTAAATTTGTTAGGAACCCTTTAATACTTAGCCTAAGCATGAATTTGGCAAATCTTCAATGGACCTAGGGAGCTTTTCTCCAAAAGAAGGCACTGTCAAGGTGCACCAAGGTAAGA
The DNA here is from genome assembly GCA_026284465.1 of Erythroxylum citrifolium. Classification (NCBI taxonomy): domain Eukaryota; kingdom Viridiplantae; phylum Streptophyta; class Magnoliopsida; order Malpighiales; family Erythroxylaceae; genus Erythroxylum; species Erythroxylum citrifolium. The sequence goes on from JANKOE010000005.1 coordinate 18,162,409, forward strand.
GCCTCACCAAGGGTGACTTGCCTAAGAGTCTAAAAGCTGCTGAGGCATTCTATCAACTCACCTCTGCATCCAGCTAAGTGCTCTGGTGACTGTATTCTTTGCATAAGACATCAGTGTGATTACAAGCTGAAGAAAAACTAAAACTCAATTATGGAGCAAAAGCACAACCTTAAGTTATTTAGACACAGATAATCAGAAACAAGAAATGGTTCTTGTAATACTAGTATCTGAAAAGTCAGAAACAAGAAATGGTTCTTGCAATACCAGTATCTGAAGAGTCCAAAACAAGAAACGTTCTTGTAATACTAGTCTGTGAAGACTTACATCTATTAAGTAGCAAGAACAGAAGCAAGCATTCAATAGTGGACTTCTTTCTACAACATTTTGAAATTTCAACCACTATCCAGTTCAGAACTCCTGTTCATTGGTTCTCCCTCAAATATGCAAGAAAACATGTTTTGCAACAAGAAAATGATATACAAACTTGATAATCTTCGAATTAACATCAGAACTGCATAGAAAGTACGGTAAACACTATAGCACCATAAAGTTGGCGTCAGAAGAAAAGCATAAAAGACTGATTGCAACCAAACCAAGTGGATATGGAAAATATTACTTGTAATTATGATATAACGATCCATTCTCTCTCCTATTTCATCACTCATTTCTTTTCCATGTACAGATTTTGTTTTACAACTCTCAAGCATCCAAAGAAATTTCTGGAAAAGCATAAACAATAAACAATTGGTTCTGCTGAATGTTTCCTTGTAACTTCAGCCATTAACAACCCTGACAACTGATGTTCATATTTTTTGTGGTTACAGGGAAAAAAAACTCAAGTCAATAATTCCAAAAAATGAAAAAAAAAACAGATAAGCAACCATTCAGGGAAAAAGTTGCAAACCGAAGCATCAAATTTAGACAATGTCTATCATAAGCAAGTTACAATTGAATGGAGCCAATCCAAATGTATTTTATATGGCAAACCAGCAATAATTAAATGAATACAGAAATGCGGGTTCTCAAGCCTTTATAGAATTTCAATACCTATTTCACCTAGCTCGCCAGCAGCACTCTTATCAATCTTTGCATACTATCCACTAGATTAATGTCCAGAATCACTTTACAGAGAAAGTCAACATGACATTGAAGCCCTCCCTAATCTAAACAAAATGATGCATGCATCAATTGAGCATAACTTAAAACAAACAGCATCGAAGAGATAGACAAGTTTACTCTTGCAAAACTTTTACAAACTGCAGTAGGAGGAAATGTGCTACCCTCTCTAACCAGTAATTTGTATATGCTTCTGAGTCCAATTAGATCTAAGCTACAATGGACTAAAATTCAAAAATAAAATGACCAATTAACCTTGTGATCAGGTTGTGATCAACCTAAGCCATGCTTTCTTATCATTTTCCAATTCTGCTCCATTTGTTTGCTGAGAAAATACCAGAAGAATTGATATCAGAACTTTAAACTTGAAGAATCCAAGGATTAAGAAGGAAAAATAAAAAGAGACGTGTTCCTCAGTTTTAGAATGTATGGAACAAATTGAGAACATAATATGGTCTTCATTTTTGTCAAAGGATCTTATTCCAACCAAGAACTATGTCTTGTTACAGCTACTCATTCACCCTGACTTTGATATACTCCGCTCAACTTAACTAAGAGTCATGGTCAAACCAGTTATGGGTAGTTATAGAATGTACTTGTTCCCTTTCAACTAAAGGGAGCTAAATCTTCAGAAATACTGGTATTACATGGTACATTGAGAGTCACTTTATCATATCCGAACAAACCAGATGACCAAAATACCTGACTCATAATTCTGAAGAGTTGGATCTCGTGAGCACCTTCCCAATGCCTCTGGCCCTGCTCCTTTCCTTCACAACTCTTGTTTTACAAGGGAGGAAAGGTCACTCTATTGTATCTGTAAGCAAGCCATGTAATAGCCCATAACCTTTACAGAAAATTCACCATGTTTTCCAGATAAGTTTCATTTTTTTTCACCTCTACCCCATCCGCACCATTTTGCTTTTATTACTGCTTTACTTCCAATTCTACAGTATTTTCTCACTCTTTCTAACTGATTTGGCATGTTTTGAGCATAACACCACCATCTCAAGGAAGCCTCAAGTGGAATAACAGCTAGTTTATGCATGTTGGGGGAATATCAATCTCACCGAGTCCAACCCCTACATAGCATTTACAGGTGCAAGAACGAATTTACAAGCTACAACCACCTTATTACAAACATTCTAATTCCTTAGAAAGCTCATCCTTCTAACTCTTAAGATGTGGCCAATTTCATCATCTACAGTTGCAGATAGCAAGAAAACTATCATTTTAAGGAACCTACACATCATTGTTGTACCTACTATACCACCAGCGTCTAAAATAACAAAGCATGGCCTCCATTCTTCTCATGCTTAGCCTGAAATCCCTAGGTTTCAGGGCAATCCTCCATAATTTCCATCACAAGCCATCCTAGCATTGGTTTCATTTACTAGAATAACATGGTTAATAACTAGCATGCCTAAAAAATAAACTCAGTTTATTAATTACATGAATTCAATTTCAATGACGCAATCACTGTTCCTTGAAATGAAAGTCAAAGAAAACCCACATGCTCTTCCCAACCTATTCTAAAGCTAGAATCAAGTTTTACCATCTGATTAAATGCTTTCTAATAACTGAAGGTTCAGAAAATACTATCTCAATTCATGAGATTCATTTGCTTTTTTGGTGGACAATTAAAAAAAAATCATGGCAATGATATTACAAACAAAGCAGTATATAAATCCACCAAATTTTTTCTCCTCTTTCAAGTGTAGCTATGATTTTACAGTGAATAATGTTTACTGAAGTGCTTAGCTATCACTCCAAGCTTCCTGCCTAAGATTATAATCTACCTCAGGACTCAAATTTTCATAATAAAATAAAATGTAGCTCTCTGTATTCTTGACCTTGACCAAAGTGAAAACATGCTCTATATGTGAACAAACGCTAACAGTCAACTAAGTAAATAAAATCTATATCGACAATCAGTAAGCACGGTGACACCCAGCTCAACATTCTACCAACTATGGGGGCACAAGGAAGGAAGATTCTACACAAAGATGGACGACAGAATTCCATGTTTCCATCCTTAAAGCATAAGTAAGAGATACGGAAAAGCGTATACATAAACATAGTATATAGCTCAAGATATTTTCTAACATCAACACTGTACAAATATCTAAAGCTGCCTCTACAATATTGCTTTTGCATACCGCAAACAAGGTGTTCCAACTAAAGAAACATCGAATTCTATCAATAGTACAAAATACCAAAGAAGATATCTAGGCACACCAAAAACGCAAATTCCACTACGGAAACTAATTCTCTACCCTTGTCTCTAACGTACAAGTCTACAAATTACCATCAACACACTCAAACAACTAACCTTATCCAATAAGCAAATCAACCGTCAGCTTGTGAGGAATTTAAATAGTAAAATGGTACAAAACTGAAACGAAAACAACGAGCAAAAGAGAAGCAAGCGGCAATTACATAGGTATTAAGTTGCCTAACGAAGCTGGAGAAGTTATTGTGTTTGAAGTACTTGGGCAATAAGTCACGTGCAAACTCCGGCGGATTCCACACTACGAAGCTGTTATTGGTTGGACTCCACGACACGATCGGGTCGGTGGCCGGGTCGTCCACCATGTCGTAAGTCTTGCTCAAGAAGGGCGGCGGCACATTCGCCTGATTCGACATCGGCACCGGAGTTGAACCCCCGGCTGTGGATGCGTCGCCGCCGGAGGCATCGGCACCACTGCCTTTGTCAACAGGCCCATCCATTTCAACGCAATCCAGTGCAGAAGATGGAATTAATATGTATATGAAGCGATTAAGAATAAATTAGAAACAAAGGAAACAGCAAGATTTAGGGTTTTGGAAGAGAAGCAAATCTGTAAAACCCTAGAGATTGGGGCGGTCCAGAAAAAGTAGGGAAGAGAGGGTGAGGAATGTACGGCCGCGGAAATTTTAGGAAGCAAAAAAAGAAAGTTCAAATTTAGAGATTGGAGGATCATTTTGAAATTACAGCTTTGTCCTTTAACCCCTTACAAGTAAAGCTTCTTCAACCATGATTTTTCATTTTTCACGAATAGAATTCAGCGCTGGCTTTCAATTAAAAAAATTGGATCACTCGAGGATAACTCGAAATGTCAAAATTATAAAATCGCTATAAGAGTAGGGGTATAATAGTAAAGTAAGGATAAGAATCGAGTGCTGCTCTTTGGACCGCGTCGGGCTTTTATAAATAACTATTACTAAGAAATTCCTTTTAAGTGAAAAACGTCTTGCTCTATATTTTAAGAAGATGGCGGGAAGCTAAAGAAGATTTGCTCTCTTTAAGAAAAAAGAAAGACGAAGGGGAAAAATGAGTTCACCGGCTGCCGATCTGGTGTTCCAGGTGGATAACGTCCAAGGCATGGTCGACGCTCTCTCGGCCGTCCGCTGGAAGCGCCACCAGGTAAGGTTCTTCTTCCCAACTTTCACCAGTTCTTTTTTTTATAGTAATTTGCTAGCTTTGTTTTATGACAGGACGCCGTACTAGAGTTATCGGAACACGGTGTGGTTTTGATTGTGGAGGAAACCGGCTGCCTCCAAGCTAAAGTTTATCTTCAGAAGGAGGTAGGTGCTACTACTAGTCTTAGATACCATACCGTCTCATCACCACCAGAACACAGCTAATTAGTTACTTTTTATTTTCTAAAATTATAAAAAGTATTCTACTAAATGGTTGATTGGAATTTGATTAAGCTCTTCATCAAATACGAGTATAATGCGGAAGTGCGACCTCGTTTTGGAGTGAGCTTGGGCCTTTTGGTTGATTGCCTGAACACGTTTTCTGTTCCGGGACACCCCACCGTCATCGAGATCACATATCCCGGACCTGATATGCAGCTTCTTCTCAAGTACATATATACTTTCTGCACTCAGACTTGGTGATTTGGTAAACTACACACACACACACACACATATACATATACATACATACATTAAAGTCAATTCCCAATGTACAAGGGTCTTTATCTTCAGTTTAGATGGCGCTTAAATACCATTTGAAAAAGTTATCCTGACCAAAATTAGTTGCTTGGATTGCGGATATTGTATCCGTTTATTTTGATCGACCTAATTTTCATGGTCCTTCAGGTCTGTTGATTCAGTGGATTCCTGTATTTATGCTGAAATCAGGACAAGAATCCCCGAAACTGTTTCATGGGACTACAATTTTGAACCTGCTGGGACCAAACCTCGCAGTTTTACCGTCAAAGTATACTCCTCCTTATCCTATTACGTCAAGGACTAGCACTAGTTTGGTCTTTTAGGAGAGAAATGCGAAAATTCTTTAGAATTCCTTGTGCAGGATATCAACCTATTGCATTGATGCCAATGCATTTTGGACTCAACTAATGACAAATAGAACCTGTGTTAACTATTTGACATTTCATTTGATTATTGTATGATGCATTGATGTGAATCTAACGTTTCTGAGAGTCTGTTGTTCCTCTCTTTTTTTTTTTTTTGGAAAATGAGAATCTGTTGTTCTTGTCTAGACCATTTTGTTCATGAAATGAGATTTAAGGAAAAAATTGCAAGGGCACTGTTATTTCGGAAATGGTTTTTTTTTTCAAGAGATGTTCCTACTTCTTCAAAACCCCAAGTAATATGCTTTGTATTTGATGCTATCAAAAAAAAAAACCCGATCCTAAAAGTTTTGCTTTATTTTACAAACTTTTATGTAACCGGCTTCTTTTCTCAATTTGTTGTCTGATGTTATGGTATTCCACAACATAGTCTGCAGCACTGAAAGAAGCTATTGATGATCTCGAATGGCCAGGATCCAGCATCCAGATCATTCTAAAACCAGTTCCCCCTTCTGTTACTTTCAGGGGAGAAGGCCATGGAGACTTGCAGGTGTTATTTGTATGAACAGTTACTTGGTGTGAAGGCTGAATTATATTCACATTTTCTAAAACTTTTGCTTTTTGTAGATAGACTTCATGTATTATGCCAACACCGACTTGTTAACTGCATTTCACTGTGATCAGCAAGTCTCTTACAGGTCTTTTCTCAAAACTGTTGTATGAAATCATTGGACAGCTCCTCGACTGGTGTCTGATTCTAACTTCTATGCATAGGTATAAGTACAAGTTCCTTCGAGCTACAACTTCCAACATTCCCAGCAGTGTGATTAAAGACAATAGAGGTAGCAAGTTGAGCATTGGGAGAGGTGGCATGTTGAAAGTTCAACATCTGGTTTCAGTTGCAAGACCATCACACTCACATATTGATTCAGCTGGCTACCAGCAACCCTGTAGAATTGCTTATATTGAGTTCTTTGTGAAGCCTGAAGAAGATGACAGCACAAATGGGTGATACGTGATTATGTTAGTAATGTGTTGATGTATTCATCCCCCTGTACAACATGGTATAAATCTGGTGATGAATGCTTAAAGTAAAATCTTTGAAATCTTGTGGATAACACTGATTCTGAGTTGATGCGCTTCGTAACAGCATGTATTCAACATCTGGTTTCAGTTGCAAGACCTTCACACACATATTGATTCAGCTAGCTACCAGCAACCCTGTAGAATTGCTTATATTGAGTTATTTGTGAAGCCTGAAGAAGATGACTCCACAAATGGGTGATACGTGATTATGTTAGTAATGTGTTGATGTATTCATTCCCCTGTACAACATGGTATAAATCTAGTGATGAATGCTTAAAGTAAAATCTTTGAAATCTTGTGGATAACACTGATTCTGTGTTGATGCGCGCTTCGTAATAGCATGAAGGATGAATAGGAAAACATGAACGGAAGATGAGAAAAAAAGGAGAGGGAGTCATGCTTGAGGGGTTTGAACCCGACGTGAATCGAACACGCAACCTTCTGATCTGGAGTCAGACGCGCTACCATTGCGCCACGGATCCCTTTGCCTGAAGGACAATACGACAAAGTTTAAAGCTCACTTCTGGTTTCTATTTATTTTTCCCATTTGTTGTTTTTATTTTCAAATTTAGTAAAAATAGTTGTTTGTTTGTTTGTTTGAATTTTATTTTTTATTTTTTTCCAGTTTTTAAAATTTATGATGTTTTTTTGGTTCTATTTTTATCATCTAATTTACTATCAATTAAATATAATTATTAATAAGAATTATGAATAATTTAATTTAATATTTTATATTTAAATAACTAAAATTTATTATTAATAAAAACTATGAATAATTTTATTTTATTTAATAATTTATTTAATTTCTCAAATTAAATTAAATAAAATTAATTTAATAACTATTAATAAGTATAAATAAATATAAAATATCTTTAAAATATGGATATTTCAAATACAATTTGATTTATAATTAAAATATATTTAAAATAAAATAAATTATTTAAATTATTCATTTTAATAAAATATTATAAAAAAGATTTAAATAAATTTAATTAATTACAATTAATTCATCTTTAAATTTTATCTAATATGTAATTATCATTAATAATACATATATAT
>JANKOE010000005.1:18170269-18181121 GCA_026284465.1 Erythroxylum citrifolium
AATTTAATTAATTATATTTTATGCACCCTATTTATAACGACAGAATGTTCAAAATCAAGTATATTGTAGTATTTTTCACAATTTCAAAAATTGTAGATTTTTTTAAAAATTATATTTGTATTTATTACCCTTAAGTTAATATTATTTGGTAAGTCTGTAATTTATTATGATTGTTTAAATTACTATGAGAAACTGTAAATTTAATAATAATAAGTCCATTCACCCTCGATAAATAGTCCAATTAAACTCAATGATTCTCATTCCTCTTAATTAATAGGGGAATGGAGGATTGTCAAGATTTGGGTAATGAAAATATTACCCTTTTAATAATAGTTTGATACTAAACACAAGTTTTCATTCCATTCCCGTACATTTTTCTCTCATAGACCGCCAAACAAGCATACCCTTTAGTAACAATAGTTAGCCAACAAGCGTGCGGCAGGTGAGGCCTGGCACTAATGGCATTCTAGGAAACGAAGTCAACAAAAAAGAAGCTACAAGGTCAACAAGGTCTCCCCTTTGATTGAGACATTGATTCAGGAACATGTTTATGATCATGTTTGAGCTCTCTCTAATATCTCTCTTGGCTTCATCTTCATCTTCTACACTTCCAAACATCTAACCAATAGAAGTACAAAGTGTTTTTGACTTTCAGAGGCGAACATACTGGCAACTTCATTAACCATCTTCACCCTACTCTTTTGCCAAAAGGTGTCGTAGCATTTATAGATGGTCACTTTCAAAGAGGAGAAGAAATAGGACATTCACTTCTGACAACAATCCAATAATCAAATGTTCGTCATCGTTTTCACCAAAGAGTATGATACGTTCCACGTGGAGCTTGGAAAGACAGTACTCCAGTGCCATGAAACACTTGGATAGGTTGTCTTGCGTTTGTTCTATCATGCAGAATTGCAGATGAATCAAATGTAAGGAAATAAACCGCATGTAACGAAATAAACTACAGTAAAATGGTCATTTAAAGAATATCACAAAAATTCAAATTATATATACCTTACATTTAGTGGGATTAAAAATTATTATATTTTAAATTTTGGTTTGTTTAAAATAAATTTGATAAGATCTTCAACTTTCATTTAAATTCTAAAAGAACATTTGAATATTCTTAATATTATAATGAGTCTCACCAACCAATTAGCTTGTCTCTCTAACTCCTAAAGCTCAGTTTTGTAATCCTATTATATAGCCTAACAATGTGAGATAAAAGGATATAATAACTAAATTATTAACGTGCTCGGTTACAAATTTTAACATTTGAAGAATATATTAAAAAAATTTGTTAGGAAGTCACTTAACTTCGTATAACTTTATGGGATAATCTCATATCTCCTTTTGTTATTATCACTGCAATAAAAAAGACATTAAGTAACTAGCAAAAGCATAAATAGAAATGTAATTATCTTTGCATTTTTATTAACACGTCATAATTCTTACTGTTCAATAAAGTGGCATTCCTATAGTTACAAGACAACAAAATTTATTGATTAGGTAATGAAATGAATAATGTTGCTTCAAGTTTTGACTACAGTAATAAAATAGTTTCAAACAATAGCAACATTTTGAGTATTTATAAGGCAATAAATTGATTTTGTTTAGGCAGCAATATCCAATGTACATGTTAATATAAAGGCAAACCCTTGCCATTGAGTAAGCAATAACCATACAATACACTGATATTCATTAAGATAACAATATATAGTATTAAAGCTATACATACATTAATGTATACCTTAAAATATATATTATTAAATGTTAATGGACAAAAATTGCATCTATATATGCTATCATATAGTCTATATGGGTTACTGGAATTCAACCTTTAACATATCCAAAACATAGTAGGCAAAATTTTATTATTTAAAATGCACATATATTAACTTCTTCTAATCTATATGAAAAATTATAAGTGCATCAACCAAAATACAAAACAAAACAATTATGTGTGGCTACTCCAAAATCCTTCACAAAGTATCTCCTTATTCACTCTTTATCATCGCATTCCTAGAAAAATATATTACAACCAAAATACAAAAACAAAACAAATATGTGTGGCTACTCTAGAATCCTTTACACACACACGCGCGCGCACACACACACTATAATTGTAGTTCTTTTATAAGACAATTTGCTTCTATTTAAAGATAAACCATAAAATTACAAATAATTGTAATTCTTCTATGATTCTATTTACCAGATGTATGTGAATTAACAAACTAATAATTCCTGATTTGAAGAACTCAAATATGTAGAGAATGGAGGTTTCACATGAGATGATAGACAATCGACATTATGAATGGCATTCTATATATACAAATAAAGAATTGTTTAACTTCCATATTGTTAAATAATGCTTTAGAAATGATCCATGTAAATCAAATAAAATAACATAACTTAAATGATAGAATGATCAAATCACTTTAGACTGTCCAAAACCATAGCTAGTATACAACATTCCAAATTGAATGCTATTTGGACTAGTTAATTATTAGTTAAAGGTTATTGTAGCCACTCATGAAGGATAGATTGTATCTCAAGAGTTGATCAAATTAGCATAATTCATTATTTGAACCTAAGATTTGGTGGTAGAAGGATGGTGTTAGGTGGCTATTGATTTATCATCTGCTTCATTAGTTCTAAGATATCATTAAGCCTTCATATGAATAACATAATTAACCAAAGTTTATTTTACTATAAACATAAAGTAAGATCACCAGGAGATCTTATTCATCTTAACAAATGGTTATCATACAATATAAATACTTTATGAAATGTTAAACGTATAACTATTGATCATTGTCACCTCTGTTCTATTGTATTGCCATAATTTCATCCTCGAAGCTTAAGTGCTTAGATGGTGAATAAACAAAGAAGGAAAAAACTCATAATGTAAGACCAATCAGAATAAGTTTTGCATATAAGACACCTTTAAGTCCTAGCAAAGTAATGTAATACAAACAATAGCGAGAGCATCATTCTATCTAAATCAACTTGCAATTAATTATTAAGAAATAGAGTACTCAAGCTTAACAAGTTTAACATTTAAGCCCAGCTTGGCTATTGCAGTAGCTCACTTAGCTTATAAGATGCTTCTTTTCACTTTCCTTTCAAGGAATGTAAGCAACTTAGGTAATATAAAGAGCAAAATAAGATGCTTCTTTTCACTTTCCTTTCAGGGAATGTAAGCACCTTATGTAATATAAAGAGTAACTACGGATTTTTTAGGTGTAAATTAACTATCAGAAGGCCAATATTAGCTTTAAACATTATCCTTAAGCATTAGATATACTTTAACCAATCAAAATGGGACTTTAAATTTTTGAATAAAAAATGTCCTCGCTGTACTTAAAAATAACTAAATTTCTACAAAAGCATTCAAATTAGTGAAAGATAAGGAACGTAACGAAGAACACATAACCTATATGCAAAATAATATATGCATTTGCAAAAAGGATTAGATAAATTCTTAATGTTAATTATTAAATGTATAATGACCTTTAACATTCTAACACATTTAGATGACCCATAAAAATACAGTTTCCAATAATTTGACCCTTATTTAGATATATTATTAATGAAATCATTAATTTTTCATGGTGTGACATATGGAGTCAAATGTTAGGATAAGAATTCACGCTCAAAACATTATGAAATAAATTGAATTTATTAGTTAATCTTAAAGGAATAATTTGAACTTTCTGCTCAATTAAAATATATGTTCATAGTTAAAAAATTATAACTTTAGCTGAATTCCATGCATTTTAATATAAAAGTTAAGGATGATAAAAAAAGATGCGCTTGTCCTTCAAAAATTTCTTATAAGCCCACTTGTAAGTCATAAGAATTCATTACAAGGCCATACATATGTCATAAGGTTGAATTTCTAACTAGCAACACTAGCAAGCTAACATGCAACAATCGACTTAGTCATCCTTTAGCAATAGTGTAGCAAGAATGATCAAAGTGAATTAATTTCATTCAGGATTGATCTATTTATGAGAAGATATTATGGAAAATCCCCGTTCAAGTATATGTTGCACGCACAAACATATAAAAAACTTAAAAAGTTTTAAAGAGAATATGGAATGAATATATAGAAATTAACCACATATGAGGAAGAAAGTAAGAACATTAAGGTACAGTGCATTAGCATTGGATCTATGCAAAAACATATATGAAGAAAGGAAATAGAGAAGACTCAAAAGATGTATAATTGTAAATAAACTAAGTTCATAAAAATGAGGCTTACCTAAGAAAATATGGCTTACCACATAAACTAATTATTCATTGACCCACAAGAAAAAAAATACAGTCCAAGTAAACCTCTAAAATGTAGTTGTATACCTAAAACAGAAAATGTATCTGCATAAGAAGAACTATAAGTCTCATGGATAATAGATACACATAAAATGGCATTATCAATTTCTCTAATTGTAAGGATGAGGCATTACAACTTTTTATCAATAACCTAATCTAAAGATGCAAGGAAATCTATCCAAAATAGTAACAACTTCAAGCCCAATGTTTTAAGCCTTAAAATAATTATCTATTTTTAACTCCCCTACTAAGAAAGTTAAGGGATCTTGAGTGCTTTAATTGACCACCTAAGTAAAGGTTTCATGTAAAGTGACTTAATGAAGTTTTGGGTAAAAACTAATGGTTTAAAGAAATAGAAATCAACAACAACATGCTCTGGCTATAACTTGTATGATGTAGGGAAAATTAACTAATAAAAAGTGCACTTATAGATAATAAATTTAATTGCACACTTTCAACTTTTGGTGAGCTTCTCTAACAAATTTCTCCAACAATAGTCATCTTTATGAACACATCAAATTGACTTTCAATCAAATAGAAATAAAGACCTAGTTAAACATTACAAAAAATCAATTACAATCATCATCAAGGGAAAGGAGTATAGGGGAATAATTATCAAACAGAACTTTTGTCATCTAATAAATAACTAAAATGCCATAACTAATAAAACAATAACTTATAAACAATAGAAGGCAAAAGAATTAGTTTTGATAAACAATTATGATAAAAGATAATAAATTTATTGTAAATACATACTAAAATAATCAGGAGGACAAGAAGAAAACCAAAGAACCAAAGAATGACGGTAAAGAGGGAGGTTGGTAATGATAAAGTTAATGACAATGACGAGGGATAACATTAGGGTTTTGCTAAGGAGATTAGGGTTTAAGGGGAGGGATGGAGTAAAATTAGGGGTTTAGTTAATAATTAATTTGATTATTTTATTACTTTAATTAATTTTATTTAAGTAACACTCTGATTGTTACTTAAAGTTTTTCTTGTATATATAGGATTTTAATGTAACCATTTTTTGATTTTGTTACCTTTTCAATATATTGCAAAAAATTATTATTCTTGTTTCTTGTTAATATTATTAAAGGCTATACTTTAAAAATTGTTGATTAATATCACATTTTAAAAATGTTACAAGTCTATAGTTGCTTAAAGCTCCTTTTATCTTATTGTTTCTTATCCTTTAGGCTTAATAAAATTTCATTAACAAAAGTTAGATGAAAATTTGCAACAAAATTTATTTTCAATTAGCTATGATCTTCGCTAATAGCTATAAGTCAATTATTCCTTATAAGGATAGTTTTTGTCTGTAGTTTCTATAATGAAAAGCATTCTTATTAAAATTTTAATTTTCAATTTAGTTTTCATTAGTTTTATCTTATAGTATATTAAGCTAAGAGAAATATCTTACACTATATTATGTAAACAATAATTACAACCTGAATATAGTACCCGATTCCTTTAAATGGTTGATAATATATGAGTAATTTTTTGATTGTAAAGAATCTACCCATAATGGGAATCATATAGTGAATGATAAGTAGATATATAAGCATTAATTAAGCTCCAATACTACTTATTAAAATAATTAGGAGGATAGAAAAGGATCCTAACTTAATAAAGATTAAGATAAATAGCACAAATCAAATAAATACAAATATATATTAGATAACTAACTTTAAGTTATAGATTAAAATTTGTAACTTAGCACCTATAAGATTGGACCTTCACAAATTCTATTCTTAGATACTTGAATTTGTTTCTTAATTAGATGCTTGAAACAAGAAGATGAATGAGTATTTATATGGGAATCAAACTAGTTATATTTATACATTTCAATTTGTTCTAATTGTTATACATTCTTATATTTTTCTTTTGTTACCATGCATTCCTTATCTTTATCCAAATATTTTTATCAATAATCTTTCTTTAATCAAGCAATTATTTGTGTTTAAACAATTTTTTTTAATGTATATGAAAATTTTTCATGCATAAATAATTAATTCTTTTAACAATAACTACTATAGAGATATATTCCAAAAAATCATAGATAGGGATACGAGTCTATAATCTTCATCATATCTTATCTACAATTTTAATTAAAAAAATCAATTACCTATTTCTAAAAATATATACAAATAGTTTGAAGCTTTGTTTTATTTCTCTTTTTCGTACTTATCTTCTCTTTATACTCCTTTTGAGGTTTGTCTCGAGAAGCATTAAACCTACACCTACAAACTACATCCTCAATACTGAGTGAAGTGTTTATAGTATTAAAAAAACAAAGAAAATGATATCTTGAATCTCATTATTTATATCTAGATTTAGGTCAGATTGTATTGTGCATAACGCTAATAATGGCTATGTGACAAACCATTACTAATTGTGTTATATTTTCAACTTCTTGCTAATGATGTCCTACGTAAACATTGGATTAGAGTTAATGACAAAAACAACATGGAATTTTAAACTATTGGCATTAGAATCGAACGAGTTAATGAGATCAAGGAAAATCGAAGAATGGTAGACAAAAAAACTTATGCATATATGCGTCAATTGACTCAATTTCCATCAATATATAATCCAAAACATCAACAAATATGAAAAGCTCACAAAAACATAATTGGATCTACATCCCTCGATTCTCTTCATGTCATTTTTCTTTAGCTCATAACCCTCCATCTCTTTTTTGAAAAGGAGACATTGGGATTGACATTTTAACTAGACTCCACTATTTGGGGCTTTGGTAGTGCGGCCTCGATGTTCTTGCTTAGGTTTTAATATGGTAATTGTAAATTTATATCTAAATGTATACGTTTGGTAACTAGGAAAGAAGATGTGAAAATAAGTATGCAACTTACATTCCTTAATTTTTGGTTGTCTGGTTATTAGTAATGGATAAGATAAGGGTTGATATATCTAGAATGAATTTTAAATAATCCTAAATTTTTACTTCCAAGGAATGAAAATTAATTTAATTTAAATATTACATTAATTAAAATATTCTAGATGCGAGTATAATCTGGAACTAGATATCAGGAATAACAAATAACGTGGGTAATTGAAACTCTTTTTTTGTTTTTGTTTTATTTTAATTGAAACTCTCTATTCGATCATGATGGTTTTTTAATTTTATTCTTATAAGAAAAATCATACACAATTATTTTGAAATTAATAATTTATTGAATTATTAAAAATAATTTTAATTATTTATTTATTAAATACAAAATTTTATTAATTAATAATAATCTAAATATTTTAATTAATTATTTACAAAATCAATCACGTAATCATCAAACATAAGTAAAAAAATTGTTATTCACATTTTTAATATTTGATATCAAACACTAGTATAATTTTTATGATAATTTAGTGAAATTTTATAAAATAAATTAAAGTTATGTACAATCAAGAGATTTCCAAGATGCAATCTCTTTTCTAAACTTAAAGGAATGACCTTTCATGACAGCATGAGGATCCTGCAAGATCGGTCCTTATAGCCATAAAAACCACAACATTGACCATATACATTCTACCAAACCGAAAGGCACTATAGAAAAAGATCATCCTACCAAAAGCACAATCAATTTCAGATAGCATACTAGAGAAGAAACATATCCTAATCAATCCTATCTCTAAAAACAGAAAACCCATACTTCAAACTTGTATACCATAAGAAGAAGAAAATTCTCCGAGTTTTCCTACATCCCTGAATCGAGTGTTGCCTGCATTGCTTAGTGAACCAATGTTGATGAAGGGGGCCTATACCCCTTGTTACTAGCTTCCATCTAGTCCCTAATCTTTGATACGTTTTCCAAACACACCCAACCATCCTTTGTAATAGGAAATGTGCTAGCATAACTAACCATCTTCCTTTACTGCTATGATGGGGAGACAGAGGGATTTGGTTACCCTCTATTTCCCTGAACCTGCAATCAAAAACTGCAAATGCTGAGGAAGGAGAGATAGGACAACTCTCATCCAACTTCCTTTGAATCACTGATCTGGTCCTCCAGCTTTTAAGATATCCACCAGGGTTTTAAGCTTTCCTACTGTTGGGCTACACAAAGAGAGAATTGTTGATATTTGTGATACCTTGCTCTTCAAAACTTCTTAGAGATATCATCCTCTCTTGCCTGAAGATAGTGTTCGGTGTACCCTTCATTGAATTAATTCCCAATGAGGGAGTGTGCTTATGAGTGATCACTCCAACCAATACCTGTAATACAAGATAGAAGAAAACAAACTAGTAACATAATTTACCTACTCTCGATGTTTGAGCAAAGCTGTTCCATTACTTGGAAGATCACTTTAGTGTTGATGCTCCCCACTTCCATGGCTTTGTCTTTTAAGGTTCTAAGGTTTCTCTTAGACCATATGTTATAAATTACAACAGATAGCAAGATAATAAAGGTATTGAGGTCAATGTTTCTGTGGCTTGGGGTTTGGTTGAACCAGTTTTGAATGGATTGAAGATTTGAAAGGTTTGGGATATTTATCTGAAAGTGACTGAGGCAGTGTGGCTACACTGATTTCGAAAAGGAACATTCAAAGAAAAGGTGCCTAATAGATTTATTGTCCAAAGAGCAAAGTGAACAATGGTTAGGGACAAAGGTATCAAGTAGTTGATCTCTTGTTTGTAGCTTATTAAGGAAAGCTACCATAAGATAAAAGCATACCTTGGGTTTGTACCTTGATGCCATACTAATTTACACCAAGGAACTCTCGGATAAGAAGGTCTCATCAAAGTGTATGCTGAAGTGTTAGTGTAAGTTTTAGTGGGGCTGGCAATCCATTCTAGCCTATCCAGCTGAGACTCATCGGGTTGATATGTTAATGACTCTAGCATACGAATAGCCTCAATTGTGGCATCTTGCCAGTTCCAAACATTGTCATTGATAACTTCAACTACTTTTGCATTCATTGGGAGTTCTGAACCATTGAAAATTTTTGGGGTTGAGAGATCCTTCAGTATTCCTCTATGATGCCACAGGTCCTGCCATAAGAAAGTTGAAACACCATTCCCTATCCTAAATCTAAAATGGTTCCCAATAATATTCCTAACCTAAATGAGTTACCCTCCAAGAGCTATTGCTAGTTAGTTGGGCACTCTAGAAGTTATTTCTTCTAAGAATAATGGTGTGCACCTATTTAACCCACAAAGCTTCCCTATCATTAAAGAGAACCCAGATCCTTTTACCTAAAAACACATTATTCCAAGTGGATAAGTGTTTAATCCCCAGGCCACCCTCCTTTTTAAGTTTACAAAGATTAGACCACTTTACCTTGGCATGAGTTTTAAACACAACCTTCCCAGACCATAAGAAGTTCCTAAGTTTAGACTCAAGTTCTTTAATAATAGAAGTAGGAAGAATGAAATGGCTAGCCCAATAGACCTGAAAGGTAGACAGAACAGAATTTACCAACTGGAGCTTACCAGGATAGGACAATGCCTTATTAGTCCATTTGTTAATTCTGGAGTCAATTTTTTCCAACAAGGGGATACAGTCTCTCCTAGTCAATCATTTAGTTAAGAGAGGCACACCTAGATATTTCATAGGGACCTGACCTCTTTTAAGACCCGAAAGTGTTTCCAATTGAATGGCTCAATGATTCATATCAGGAGATAAAAAGAATTGAATCTTGTTAATATTCATTTCCAAACCAGAGAATTTAGAGAAAGTGTTCAAGCAATTAAACAAGGTAGTCACCGAGGTCAAATCAGCATGACAAAACATTAACAAGTCATCAGCAAATAAAAGATGGGAAAGTTTGAGAGATTTGCATCTCCAGTGGAATTTAAAAGTAGGATTTCCTACTATCGAATCATTTAGACTCCTAGAAAGGACCTCCGTATAGATAATAAACAGGTACAGAGAGAGAGAGGATCACTTTGTCTTAATCCTGATTTCCCACAAAAAAATTTTTATAGCAATCCCATTAATAAGGATGGAATATGAAGGAGAGATTAGACACTCTTCAATCCACTTAATAAACATAGGAGGGAGTCCTATAGCTAGGAGTACCTTAAGGAGAAAATCCCACTGAATAGAATCATAAGCTTTTTCCAAGTCTATTTTAAAAGAACATCTCTTATGGCTATTAGAAAGGTGGTAGTTCTTGAACATTCTTGAGCTAAGAGAATGTTTGTAACATCCCATCACCGATGGGAAGGGTAAAACAATAATTTGAGACGGGTTATGAGTGAGTAAACTAGTCTCGGTATGTTCATGGATAATATGGCCTCCATATATACAAACATGCACTATACACGTTTTTAATCACCACATGTGCATTTTTAAATGTGTCTGACTGTACAATTAGTAATGTTTATACAATTGCACTGTTATAGAGGCACATTTGGAACGTTAACATACCGACATTGCTGAGACGTCCAGGTATTAGCTCGGAAGTTATAGGTGAGTGATCTAGATGGTTCTTTCAATTATAATACGTTTATTGTGGTGAATAATGGTGGGATTGTGAATTGTGTTCTGATTATGGG
>JANKOE010000005.1:18186848-18201935 GCA_026284465.1 Erythroxylum citrifolium
TTTTGTAATATTTATTGTTCTTTTTATTGGATGTTTTGAATCTTTTGATGTAATATTATTTATTAAAATGATGAAATGGTATTATTATAATATTTTTAATACTTTATTTATTCTTAATTTTATATTTGAATAATGATAATTATCTTTTTTATATTAATTGTGGTTATTATTTATATGTGAAATATTGAAAATTATTGTTATTTCATATTAATTATCATTATTATTTATTATTAAGATTTCTGAAAGCATGGTTGATATAAACAGTAAACTAGTAAAATGTACAATACAACTGTATAATATACCAAGATGGACTATTTTGTAATTTTTTAAAAATTTAGAGACTATTTCATAAATTTAAAAAATTTTCCGAAACGGTACCCAGTATTGACCGATTCCGGTACAGTTCCATTCTATAGTTGAATCCGGTACCGAGCCCGGTACGGTATTCATAACTTTGATCAATTGGAAGTAGATTTTCAATGGAATTTTTAAATTTTCTGATTGACGAATTGAGAGTAAATTTTATTTTCGGATTTAAAGCTTATTGAATCTTGGGGGTTAAATCAATTTAAATAAATTTATGAAATTTGACGAATTAAGAAATTTGTCAAAGTTTGTAACGGATAATGATGCGACATTAATTTTTAATATTCTTTTTTTAAAATTGTGACATTATTAATAACAAGACCTTATTTCTTAATCAATACTCTTATCTAATTTAAATTCAAATAGGTGAGACTCCCTATATTTATTTATTGGACCAGTCAACATCGACACGTTGAGGGCATCGAAAGAACGAACAGAAAATGAAAAACTTGTTGGTGTAGTATGTTGCGATTCAAAAGTAATTTAGAGTGTCGAAAGAAAAAAAAATAAATAGTTGAGGGCGTCAAAAAAACAAACAAATAACAAAAGACTAAAGTCGCGTAAACTAATTTAAGGATTCCATTTTTATCAACGACGTCGTTTCATTGATCTTTATTTGTTGTGTTAATTTTGATTGATGTTTAATAATTGTTAGAATTTCTAAAATACGTAACAAGCCACATCAGCAAACTTAATATAGACATTAACATCGGACTATAATTTTTAAAAAAATTAAAAGTTTAAACATTTTATTGTTACTTTTTAAAGTTTGGACTAGAATTTAAAAAATTAAAATTTGAACATATTATTGTCACTTTTTAAAATTTAGGTTAGAATTGAAAAAAAATTAAAAGTTCGAACATTTTACTGTCACTTTTTAGAATTCAAATTATAATTACAAAATTGAGCAAAGTTTGAAATTTTTTATAATTAATGAATGATATCTTGTTATTGATCAGAAGAAGTTTATCTAGTCTTAAGTTGATTCACCAAGACGTTGTCAAAATAAGATTTCATTATTTGAAACAGCAACTAAGCTTGTGAATTTGGAAATGTAATCTGACATTAAAGTGAAATTGTAATAAAGAAATGAGCATAGAGATGCTATTAGTCATTTCCTTTAGTAAATATAATTGTATAAGTACCACTACACATATATGAGCTCCGCTTGCCTGAAACTGCTGGTTCTATGATAAACTGCAGGTCGCATCTGACCAACTGATCGTTGACTTGGGGTTTGAGGCATTATCATCTTGTCCATGATAGTGTCTCACTTATTGCCAGCCTTTAGACTTTTGTCACAAGCCGCAACATTTTTCTTCAAGGTAGATTATATGAATCTCTTCTTTACAGCATCTAGCTGTCTCCCATTTTCTTCTTGCAATTGATTGTAACATTTTGACAAAAACAATTCAACATCTGTGACTGCAAAGTAGAAAAGCATAGCAGAAATAGAATAAATATGTAGTTTCTCCAAAATGTAAGTGCTTCTAGAATTTTGCGGTAGAAATGAAAAACCTTGTCTCTTGAGTTTCCAGAACTAAAGCCAATGCAAGTTATATAAGTGTGAATCAGTATCTAAATCAGTTTCCAGAACTAAAGCCAATGCAAGTTCAAACAAGTGTGCATCAATATCTAAATCTTTTTCAATACGATAAAAGAACCTGTAAGACTCCAATCAATTAAAATCTATTTACCCAAAAAAGAAAACCACTAATCCAAGGAACCATCAACCTAACTCAATTAAACAAATATCTTGAACAAAATTTGAATCAATGTAGTTGCAACAAAGGATGATAAGTTTGGAACTAGACCTTGTTCAAAAGGACAACAAGCTAAATCCCCTCCAAAGAACTGGGATAAGGAATCTTTATTTCTTCCCTGAACAATAACCAAAACCAGTAATCAATCACAAAAAAAGCCATAAACAAATTTAAGTGTATAGAGTCAAGCCGCTTCAGATTACAAGGAAATAAGTGACCTTACTTCTACGTCAGCTGTGCCAAGGAAATTCTTCAACACCGGAGAAGGGTTATTCATGTTTTAGATGAACTAAGTGTTGAGGGCTCAATTACACGAGCTATTTCATCTCAGCTAAGTATAGGACTGGAAAATGACCCGTTAGTTCAGACTTCACTCGATACAAACTTGATTGGAATCAAGGAAACAAATCATGTCAAAACTCAAGGAAATCATGTTACTTGTATATATGGGCCCATATAACACGTGTTGCACCACATGTTCTGAAATAGGAGAGGGAGCCCTCTCCCACCCTTCACCTCTCCCTACCAATCTCAAGCGTGGCAAGTTTCTAGGATGAGATTCTTGAGTTTTGGCCAAGATATTATCACCTAAGACCATCTATGGACTTGTCATATAACTGTTTCCTTTCTTACTAACATGTATGAATCTCATATGGCAAAAAGGTTCAAAAGTCAAGTCAATGAGTTCTTCATAGCATCAAAATCAACATCAGAGACATGCCAAACTCACATCCATGATAAACTGCAGGAAAACTAGCTTTGCAGTTAATTGTAAATGCACCAGGAGCTTCAAGTGAATCTGCAAAGAAGAAAACAATATTGAATTGTTGACTATTTTTCAACATCGAAGCAAGCTTCAGAGTTCTATGCTTATGCAACAACCTGGTAAAATACTAGGCCCATAATCTGCCAAGAATAATGCATCATCTTCATAAATGGACTCCACTGAGAAAAACTAGAAAAGTTAAAGGATGAAAAAATGCAGGAAAAATAGTCAACTAGGATCAACAATTGATCAGATAAAGCTTCAAAATAGTATTCATTTTTTTTCTTAGTAATTTGTAAGTTTATAAATTAAATTCCAAAACAATCCAACATGTGCAGAAAAAAAAGAAAGAAAGTGGTCCAAACAGAGTTCAGTTTTGAGCTCAAACAGATATCTACTTGAAATAAAAAACAAAAAATTAGTTGACACAAAACCTATACATATTAGAGACTGATACTCATGAACAGAGCATATAGAAAGAGTGATTAGTGATTTACCAATAGTTCCTTGTATACTGTCTTCTCAACCACTTAACCATACGAAACCTCATGATTACCATGAAAACATGTGCTGCATCTAGCATCTGCCGAAATGCCCTTCTGCTTCATTTCCTGAAACACATCATGGGCTCGATCGATTCTTCCAATTCTTTGATACCCAGTAATCAGTGTCGTATAGGTCACCACGTCAGGTGCGACATTATTCCTCTTCATCTCATCAATCAAAAGGCTTGCCATATCCATGCGCTGTAACTTGCAAAAGCCATCAACTAGACATGTATAAGTAACAACATTTGGTGACTGACCTCTACGCAACATTTCCTTATGTAACAACCAAGCATTTTTCATGTCTCCAATTTTGCAAAATCCATCAATTATTGATGCGTATGTAACTGTGTCTGGGATCAAACCGTTTTTAGTCATCTCCATCAGCAAATTGTAGGCTTCATACATTTTGTTTTTTTGGGAAAATATTTTGATGAGGATAGTATAAGTTACAGTACTTGGTGTTAACCCAAGTTTTAGCATTCTTGCATACACTCTAAAGGCCTTTCGTGGGTTTGCCTGTTTAGCAAATCCATCCATAAGTGTACTGTAATGAACAACACCGGGACAAACATTCTTCTTAAACATCATAGGCAAAATCTCTAATGCTTTCTCTGTTTTTTGTTCTTTGCACAACCACTTAAGAAGAAAATTATATGTAAATGAGTTGGGAGTGATGCCATGCTCTTGAATTACGTTAATAAATTTCAAAGCTTCGTCCAGGTACCCTTCTCTGCAATACTCATCAGCAATGACATTACAAGTTATAATACTTGGCAGGACACCGACTTGTAGCATGAGGTTAAAAACTTCCAGTGCTTCATCCAAGAGCCCCATTTTACAGAAACCACGAATCAGCTTGTGAAAGCTAGCGGAATTTGGAACTAAATCATGCTTTGTCATCTCCTCTACAAGTTTAGTGGCAGATTCCATATCACCCCACATGCAAAACCCCCCAATCAAGATATTAAATGAAACTAAGTCATATTTGTATCCAACAGCACCAAGATTATAGAACATCTCTAAGGAAATGTCCATCAGTCCTCTTTTGCACAGAGCATCAAAGAGTGGGCTGTAACTGACAAGGGATGGGCTTATATTTTGCAGTTTCATTTCTTCTATAAGATCAAGACCATTTTCAATATGTCCCTGCCTGCAAAAGCCATCAATCAAAATACTGTAGCTATAAACATCCGGTAATATTCCATGGCTTCTCATTTCTTTGAAAATTTCAGAAGCCTCATCCAATTTTCCTCTCCGGCAAAACCCATATATGACAGCATTATAACAATAACTATTGAGATTTTGGTGTCTTCTCAAATTCCTAATAAATTCCAAGGCAAGTTCAACAAAACCAACTCTACAAAGACCATCAATATATGCAGTATACGTTACTACACTTGGATTTTCCCCATTTCTCTCCATTTCTTGTATGAGCTCATTTAACTGTATCACGTCTATATTCTGATCAAAATGTCCTTTCCAATAAAAACTCATCATTATTGTATAGGTGTAAACATTAGGTGATGGCCCGGAGTTCCTAAGTTCTTCAAACAAAGCTCTGACAAATGCCAAATTGTTTGCTTCAACCAAGCACTTTAGCAAGAAATTGCATGAAGTTATACTAGGCACAAGACCCATACTCCTCAACTGTATATACACATATGTGGCATTGTCAAGCAATTTATTTGCAGAGAAAACTTTTATAAGTTCATCAAATACAATTCCCGGCTTTTTCACAGGTGCAGCCGAATCCAATAAAGCTGAGAATAAACTTTTGGAATCCAAGTTAACTTCTTTAAAGTACATAATAACATCGTTAAGCAAAGTATATACTTCCATCTTCATCTCTGCCAAGGAAAAAGCACGAACCATGATTATAAATGCATCAATTGAATGAGAAAACCCATGAAGAGCTGCAGCGTTGGAGAACTTTAGTTTCCTGGCAGCCCGCCAATCCAAAGTCTTCAACACCCGCACAACAAATGGAAACAATTTACAACGTTTCCTACCACTAAACCTCCTTTTTGGGACAGAGCATTCATTACCTAATCCTGTTCTGTGATCCACCGTAGGATTATAATGTAGCACGTAGTCTTCCAGCTGCAACACCGCAGCTAAAGCATTGAGGTGCCTCTTAAAAAGTCTACTTTTTGCCTGAACAAGGACCCGATGAAACAAGCATATTTTTGAATCCAACTGAATGCCCATTAATAGTCAGACTGAGGTGTTACAAAATAATTAACTAGAAGCTGCATTCCAAAAGGCTGTGTAGTGTGTAACAATTGGAGCTTCGGTAAAACCATTCAAAGTAGCAGCAAGACTTGTACTTCCCGATACCCCAATTGGCTAAAAAAACTGCGGTGTTGAGGACCAATTAATAAGTTGAAAATAAATAAAACATCAGACCAAACTCCTGTTCTTGAAACTAAAGCAGCAAAATAGATGCTGAGAAAAATACCTTCAATTCTGAGACAGGGTATTGCTTAAGAATCTTTGAAGGTGTTTAAAGTGGTGCTTTCAACCAGGAGTGTGCCACCGCCCCCGTTAATGGATGCTAATACACACAGACACACACAGAAAGAACAGAGGAGGTCGGCTTTTAAGTAGATGACTTAAAAACACCTTAAGACTAAGAGCCTGTTTGGAATACAAGGAATTGAATTCAATCTTGTAATTGAATTCAATTCACTTGTTTGGAACCAAAAAAACAAGCACCAATTCAATTCCTGTGCGGGTTTAAACCCACCTTCCTTTACAAATTCAATTCACGCGATAATTCACGTGAATTGAAATACAAAGACTGCTGGTGTGAGTCTGCGAGGCGACCCTCTTCTCCTCTTCTGCTGTGAGTCTGCGAGGCGAGCTGGTGGTGAAGACGATGAGTTGAGTGGCAACGACGACCAACTGCGGTATTGAGTGCCCCAAACGTTATACCGGCGGGCTATCCTCAGCCACATACTACAAGAGATGAAAACGGTGGACACGGGTCATTTTCTCAAATTTCCTATTACATGAAAACTCATCTAGTTCTGTCAACACCTCTGGCACTGTTACCGCCGTGGATGAGGATTGATGAAGTACTGTATTGCTCGCAAACGACTGGGATGCATATGAGAGGAGCTGCAGAGAGAAAAGAAGAAGAGACCCCAGGGAGAAGGAAAAAGAAGAGGACTTTCTGAATTGTTACTCGGATTTTCAGCCTTTTTTTTCCCCTTAATTAGATGGCTATGAGTTGATTTTCATTTTGCTAGCTTAGCTTTTTTCTGGGCCTGATCGATTTGATTGAATTTTTTTACCAGCCGGCATGAGAATGGGTTGTTGGGTTTGTTTATATATGATCGCCGGCTATACTGGTGCGATTTGTTATTGGATTTTTCCGTTGAGTTATTTTTCTCCCCCCCCTTCCAATGGGATTATCTTTTTTATTACTGCTCTGTTATGCGTTCCCACTTAACAAAGTTTAGATTTTTTTTGTCCGAAATTTTTGGCCTGTCATTTGCTTATGCTTGGTTTGCGTAGAATGTAGATGATAGGAATATAACTAAAAGGTAGTATTTGACAGTGGCTGGTGTTCTGATTCTGTCTGGGGTTTTTTAGTGCTGATTTTAGTTTGATCTTTAATGAAATGTTGTTGTGAAGAAAATAGATTTTGGGTTATGCTTGGTCTTCTGCATCTGAATCATCAATTAAGTTGAAAAAAGTCCAGTGTTTGCCTTGTTATTAATTATGTTGGTAGATCCTCGTTTGGATTATATTGCAGTTTGAAAACATTTCAGAGTTTGTTGTTAATCTGATGTTAGAACCGTAGGCAACATGGGTTGCATTTGGTTGAAGGTTGGTAGGGTATCTTCAAAACATTGACGTGGTGAAAATTGATTCTTCTATAAAGTAAAATGTGCAGTTGAAGATGCATTTTCCTCTAACAACATTGATGGGTTTGGTGGATTTGAATGTTACTAGTTCTTTGTGACAATTGAACTTGGTTTTGATTCATATGGTTCCTTTCTTTAATAAGAGGGTGTGGAATAGATTGTGTAAGGGTAGAATAGGTGAACTTCCGTAACTATCTCAATGACTACATACTCAACCTAAAGAATTGGATTTGTTTCAAATAGTGTAATTGAATTCAATTATAATATTACTGGATTTGTTCCAAACAGTGTAATTGAATTCAATTCTAATATTACTGGATTTATTCCAAACAGTGTAAATTGAATTCAATTCCACTTTCATTAATGTAATTGAATTCAATTCGTTAATGAATTCAATTCGCAGGTTTCCAAACAGCCCTTAAAAGAAAAGCGAATGAATTTAAAGAACTACTTCTATATCCATTACTGAGCTTTCCTTTAGCATTAGCCAATTCCGAGACAGTCGAAGAAGATGACGCAGTCGACGCTCAATCGGGTATGGGAGGGTAGGGGTCGGGTCTGGTCGGGTCAAGTCCGTTTAGATCGGGCCAAGTAGGTTTGTGCCAGATCGAATGGGTTATATGAGCTCGTATGGGTGCTTTGTTTAGTTGCACAAATTGGGCCCAACTTATTGGGAGGACAGAGGAGAAGTAAGATGAGTTAGTTGTACCGTTTGTTTCAACTAACAGAAAAGAGTGGGCCACAGATCGGGCTGGAAAACAAGTCGGATCAAAATGGTTCAAATCGGGCCAAGTCAAATCGAATAAAATTCTGGTCATGTCCTTGACAAACCGTGGAAGAAGATGAATTTGGTACCTTTTTGGATTGCAGTGAGATGAAAGAAATTGAAAGAGAGAAGGGAGTTAAGATTTAAAAAAATAATTAGTATTAAGAAAAATTATTGATAGTATATTAGGTAGTATATATTTATTAGTTTACGTTCCTTTCTAAACTCCCTAAATCGGAGATTTCTTATTTTCACTGTTTAGGATGAAATGAAACATAATATGAAACCTTCCGCTTTCATCTCTTCTCATTCTATTATGAAACTCTCAATCAAACGATAGAAGTGTGTTACGTTCTATCCTATTTTATTATCAACCACTTAGTCAAACATGACCTTATTTTTCTCCAAAAAAAAACGGCTCATAACTTCCTTAAAATCCCATTATCTAATGGTAGAGATCCGGCCCAGTTCGAGCTAACCTGACCTAAAATTAATGGACCAACTTCTTTCGGCGGATTTCGGACCTGATTGTCCAAACAATCCGACTATTCGAAACTTGAGATTAAAATTACACAGTCCAAAAGTAAATGAATTTGGACATAGCCTAACAAATCTTTGCCAGCAATAATCATAACTAGAAAAACTGATGGAATCTCATTATTTGGACAGCCTGTTCTTGTCACATCTGCCAATGCAAAACCAGCTTGGAGTTACAAAGAAAAGCAAAAGAAACCCAGAGAAAAATCGAATAAAATACAAGAAAAAGGAATGGCCAGATGGGTACGTTCAAAAAACATGGAAGTAGACCCAACAATTTTGGAAAAGACAACAGTTGTTGTCTGTGGATTACTTTGATTCTTGTTTTAGACGAGCGAACTACTATAAATAACATGTTCAGTTCTCGTCCACACACACCACCTCTGATACCTCCTCGACTCTCTCTAATTCTCTTCATCTCGTCTCTATTTCTACTGGAGAAGAGACAGAGACAGAGACAGAGACGAGGGGAGAGATTGAAGTTTATTTGAGAGTTGCGGAAAAAGAAGAAAGCCATGGATGTTGCTAAGCTTTCCTTGAGACTTTTCACTGCAATTACCATCTTGTACACTATGATCTTCCCTTTGGCTCATTCCCAATCCTCTGCTCCTGCTCCATCGCCGACCAGCGACGGTGAATTTCTCTTTCAAAACCCTTTTAGTGATCAGTTTCAACACTTCTTTTTTCCTTAGAAATCTGATTTCTTTTCTGGTTTTTAATGTTTGCACTTTGCAGGGACAACAATCGACCAAGGAATAGCATATGTCCTAATGCTGGTGGCTCTGGTGCTCACTTACCTAATTCACTAATTCTTACGTCAGCCTAGAGGTACAGAAGACATGTCATGATCAAAGGTTGGATCTTTATGGGATGTTTGTTTATAGGTGTAAGTCAACTTGAGAGCATTTGATGGAGGGAGTTTTCGATTGTAATAACACCATTTTCGTCCTTACGAGTGACGGCAAGATCGTCTTGGACGGTGTTTCCTTCTATTTTTATCTTATAATCCCAAATGACAGCTCCATTTCCAGTCTCATTCTTCTTCCTTAAGATTATGGCTTCCATCTTCCTTAATATTCTACGTTTCTGTATTTGATGTCGTTGCTCCGACTGGAAGACCGAGAGCAAACTATCAA
The DNA here is from genome assembly GCA_026284465.1 of Erythroxylum citrifolium. Classification (NCBI taxonomy): domain Eukaryota; kingdom Viridiplantae; phylum Streptophyta; class Magnoliopsida; order Malpighiales; family Erythroxylaceae; genus Erythroxylum; species Erythroxylum citrifolium. The sequence goes on from JANKOE010000005.1 coordinate 18,196,603, forward strand.
CAAAATAAGACACCTTGTCGAGGCAAAATTTTTGAACCAGCAAACAGAGCACCAGCGCATTTTCAATGTTGCTGTTTCGACCGGAAGACCGATAAACTTTGAAATATCCAGAGCAGATCAACTGCAATATGCAGGAAGAAAGGAAGTATGATGTCAAGTTATCATGCCCCGACAAACCATAAACCTATAAAAAACACAGAAAATACAGAAACATAGAATATTATGATATCATAGAACAAAAATGAAAGATATATAAACAATCTGTCTATAAGAAAAGAGAAGATCTATGAAATCTGCCAACTTTAGAAAGATGAAGGATCATAAAATGTCAAGTAAATAACAGCAAGAGGTCACAAACCTATGGATGTGATAATAACTGCGACAATTTTAAGATATAGTGAAATCTGCTTTCATTCACTTTACAATGTAATTTGAGGTGCTAAGCAGACCCTAAAATACAGAGAGTTTGCTAAAAAATGCCGAAGGGAAGTCTGCCAAGAATCTGTGATCCAAGCTCAGACAAAGCCTTTGATTTTCTACCGTACAAAATTTTGCTCGATTTGAGCCGAATTATATAAGGAAAATTGGAAACTAAAGAAGAAAGATTTCTGTTATGAACTTCCAGCACTGGGAAAAAACACCCATCCATCACCAAAAATGTATCTTCTACTTCTATGCATGCTACATTATTCACGTAAGAGTTGCTACTTGTTCCTCCAATGTCAGTGTTGCTCTCAAGCCATCACCAAACGCAGCTTATGGGATCCAATTAAGAAGTTGCTACTTGTTCCTCCAATGTCAGTGTTGCTCTCAAGCCATCACCAAACGCTGCTTATGGGATCCAATTAAGAAGTTGCATGCCGGTGATGATGTAAAGCATACTTCACTTAAGAAGTTGCATGCCGGTGATGATGTAAAGCATACTTCACTACTTCGTAGAATGAAACAACAATCCCCACAGATGGACCAGCACGACCAACACGAGGACCAACTCCTGTGAAGAGTCCCTTCAATCCTCCGTCCCTATTCCCGTAAGTAAAATTTCCAGATGTTAGTTACAGCTGCAATGGGATTCACCATTCTAACCAATACTACACTGAAAATAGTGCAACAACAGCGGAATGTATGTAACACCTACAATATATTCAAGAGAACTTGTGATGTGTAACAATATTAATTAGTATAATTTTTCATTCAACCAAGGGCACCATATACAATGTGCTAGCCACTGTATCCTGATATATGGTAGTGAACAGGAATTGGTTAGAGTATATTTTGTGCTTCAAAAAGGGAGTTTCATCCACAATTTCTCTCCTAAAACATACATACTGAAAATGGTATGACTGGATTGGAGAAGAGAAAATTTTAACTGTCTCAATCAGCACCTACACGTAATCCGACTTCAAGGTGCAACAAAAATTGTAACGCGTAACAAGCAAATTGGTTAGGTAGAGACCCCGTCATAAATAATGTAGAAGTTAAAAAATATATATACAAGATCACACGAAGAAATTTTTAAAAAGATAAAACAATATCATTCATAAGAGGTAGCATGTAAATGGAAACTGAGCTAAGATCAGAATGGCTGTAGCCACAATTTATAAGCTGGTTTATGGATGTAATAACCAACATAGGGAATGTGGGAGGTGTTTCCCGTAAAGACAAACTAAGTCGCATGAGTAGTACCTCCAAATTTCCACCAATACTTGTCGTGTTGTCATCCTTACTGCCCGGGAAAGATCCTTCTGGAATCAAGAATAATATCATACTCATTATAATACGATCGACAATGCAGTCAATCCGGTACAATATGAACCTAGTTGAGAAAACCGAATTGCAAATGAATTCTTAAGGATCTTATCTCATTTGCTTCATAGTAGGCAAACAAGACATCACATTCCATATTTCATGTGTTAACCCATAAGATTCTAATCATCCCATCCTAAATTATGAAAGTAATGAAAATTCTAAGAAATATTATTAACAGTAAAATCTACAAAGTTGCAAACTAAAGATGACAGGATATGGAAGCAACCTCTATTTGCCTTCTGGTTTTGGCAACATCCAGAGGACAAGTGGCACCAGCTGCAAGACTTCCTGCAATAAATCCAGCTGAAAAATTCACACCAAAGATAGCTGCCACATTGAATTCCTCACCAACTAAATTCAGAAGTCTTCTCCTTGTCTATACCAGCAGAAAGTAGAAACAGAGATTACTGGTCAGAATCTGTCTAGAGATACTAGCAACTGGGAAATAACCTAAAATATAGTCCTGTGAAATGAAAGGTTCTTACTGGTTCAAGAGTTGACCAACAAATTCCTGAGAACGGAACATCACGAGCAAGTTGTGCTCCCATGCCTGTCCACAGCACGCGATATCCTTTCACTGTGGCAAGACTTATGTCATTCGAAGCAATATGTTACGTAGAAAATAGCAGAAAAGATACTGAGTTTCTTAATCAACAGAACTTAGTTCCCAACGTATCCATGTTGTCCTTATAGACCACTCTACTGACAAGAGAGATAGTTATCAACATGAACTTGCTCATCAACGTACACACGTAGGATCCTCATGAATATGGTTCAAACCATAGGGTGGTGAGACTTATCATCTCAACAGACGTTCAGGTCTTACCCATCATTCACTATTCCATTCCATGAAACTCTTAATTTTCTTTGAAGGAAGCAGCAATGAAATGCAAATAAAAAGACTTACAGTTGCTTTGGGAATTATTTATGCCCCTAACATTTGAGATGACCTCAAGTAGAGTTTGGAAAACTCCAGGAGGTTTCTGACCACCTTGGACAGCCTTGAAAGCCTAAAAATGTTCATCTGAAGTAAAATAAGAAGCTACAATAAAAGCAAACATTGAAAACATAATATTGTCGCGTGCAAATATTATATGGATCCAAAACGAGAAATAAAAAATGATGCAAGATTTCCAATGTCACATTCACCATATCAAAGAACAAAATTACAACATACAAAGGAATAGCATAAAGCATATAGCTTTCACCTGCATGCGTGTTCTAGCAAGTTCAATAGGATAGCAAGTTGCACAAGCTAAAGAACGTGCCAAGGAGCCAGCTAGTAAAGGAGCATATAATGTTACACCAGGAAGATGTCGTGAGGTGAGTTCCTCTAGCCAATTTCGGAATAAATCATAACATGGCAAATAGATGCCCACCTGCACCATCAATAGCAATGGACTAAGATTATATTTCAGTGGTATAAAGGCATACTAGTAGAGAAATTCTATTTTCCAGATTAGAACATACTGTAGGTACTGCCAAAGCCAAGCCAGCATTTGTGCCTCTCCATAGCCTGGCAATTCCCTCCTGTAAATTATCTCCTCAAATTAAAAAAAACGAATGTCATTTCGCCAGCCATTAAAGGTTATAAACAAGCATTAAAAGAACCCAATGTGTAAAAGAGCCCCATAGAATAGAACATAAGTAACAATCTTATCAATACATGACAGAAGGATGTTCAGGGACTACAGTCCGACACCGACTTCTATACAATCTTGTGGTGGAACATTTCTATTAGACTTCAACCTTTTTCTTATGAAGGGGAAACAACAAACCATAAACTCATGCAGAAAAACTACCGAGAATCACAGCAGCTATTCCACGACTTCATTTCCATTTTGTTCCAAATAGCAATATATCAAATCGAAAACATTCAAAGTATCTTTTAGCATACCAACTAACCTGTCTTATAATTTTATGAAACACGTCTAGGGTTCCTTTATAATGAAAACAATCAGGAGGGCAAATCGATACTGTTCCATGAACTCCAGCCCGCGTACATGAAGGTGAACACCGTAGATCAGCAAACATCTAACCGACAAGTACAACATTAAATCAATCAAATGTCCGGTACAGATCATGATAGGACAATCAATCAATAAACCACCTAAGACAGAGCATACCATGTTTGGACCAAAATACGACATACGACTCGTGATGTTACTTAGGGGGTGAGAGTACTGAACCCCAGCAGCTTGCGCTTGCAACCTCGTCTACAATGCAAAAGAAAGAATCATGTCAACAAACTCAATTCCCCCATATCAAATAACCTCGCAACGTTCAGAGAAAAAAGAAACCATCTTCACCCGAACTAATACACCAATTACACACGGTAAAGAATCACATCGACCTGTGAATACCCATTAAAGCTAGCGTCTTTTAAATCTTCCATTGAAAAACAAAACCTTGCCTTGACAACATCAAGAGGGTTAACGATGATTGCAGACAAGAACGCAGCACCAGCAGCGGAGAACGCCCTCTCTCCAATCCCCAACTTCCCGTTCGACGAGCTTTCCGATATCTGACGCCGAGAACCAGAGTCTCCAACCTCCGGCATCGACAAATCACAACCGTCGATTTCGCCTTCCAAGTTATGCTCCGTACTCACCCATGGGTTCTGAGCTCGCTCGGCCTCCACCATCTCAATAATCCGATTCGGAAACGTAATCAAACGACACCCAAATCACATAAACAGAAGAGCTTCCCTAATCATAATTAGTGCTAACTAAATGCTTATCCTAATCAAAACGGTTAGAACTTAGGAGCTCCATTTTTGGACTTTGTCAGGGCAAAACGTTTGGTGGCGTCAATTGAAACCGGCGGTTACGGGTTTTGTGGTAATTATCTCGGATTTCAGGGGGCAAGAAGATAAAAAAAGAGAAGCCCTGATCTCCACTGAAGCTTTGCTAGGACCACTGGTTTAACGAGTGGTGGTGGAAGCAAAAGTTAGTGAAAGCTTAGGACTTTGCCCTCCAAAACTGTTTCAGTAAAACCCTAGAGAGAGAGAGAGAAACGAAGAGAACCTTATATTTGAGCGAAGCAAGGTCGCCCGTACATTGCTTGTAGGACTTTCTATGCCGTTATTATAAATTTTAGTGTTAATAGAAAACGCTGAATAGTGAATACCCAAAAATAATATTTTGATAATTATTATTAATATTTTAATAATACTTGTTAAAATATTAATAATACTTTACTCTTAATAAGACCGCTATATCAAAACTTCGGATTGAGAGTGTGCTTTTTTGAGGGGTACGAGAAAAGGAGTATGGGTATGGAATGAAAATTGATGGTTGATATAAACTTATCATTGAAGAACTAAGGGGGCGTTTGGTTTGAGGGTTTGGAAATGAATGAATGGAATCATAGTAAAAAATAATGTTTATTTTGTGGTTTTCATTCCCAAGAGAATGGATTGATTCCAATATATTTGGGAATCCACTAAACCCTCCAATAGGGATGGGTATTGGGTGTGTTTGGTAAAGAGCTGATCAGCTCTTTTTTTAGCTGATTGGTGATTT
>JANKOE010000005.1:18202035-18216166 GCA_026284465.1 Erythroxylum citrifolium
TATCATCTGGAGAAAGTGAATGAAAGGCATTGAAGAATCTCTAAATACATGAGAAAGGCCTGAGATTAGCAAATCTGAAAATTTGTCTTTGAAGATGTGAATCAACTTAGAGCTATAGAGTAATAGCAATTAAAGGGGAAAAAAACCACACGAACAAAAATTGAATGGATTGTATATGGACGATTTCAAAAATGAAATGAATGAAAATCAATGGAGTTGCACCGATTGTTCAATGAGATACTTACAATTTTTTCCAAAGAAAATAAACATAAAAATTAAAAAAATAAACTACAACTTACACAGTTTGCCTCAACCTCTTCATCAGCCCATCCCATTTTAGGATTATAAAATTGAGCCTCGTACATATCAATATCGTCCAAATTCTTTAACATAGAAATTGCAAATAAAAAATTATTTATATAATTATATAATTTTGACAAAAAAGAAAAATAAATGAAGTAACTAATTACATGCTCATATTGATGTGCTACACGAGATTTGGTCCCCAATTTGTGATTGTGTTTCATTTTTTTCCTATTGATGGATTTAGTAACTTAGATTTTTTACAACACGTCACATAGATTAGAATTATTAAATAAAATTTCTTAAATAATCTATAAATAAAATTCAAGTGCATTTATTATAAATACTAAATTTAAATAAAATGATTACTTGCAAGTTAGATATTTAAATAGTTGCAAGTTATTTGATTACTCGCAAGTTATATAAAATTTCCTATAATAAGAACATTTGGTGAGTAGTTGAAATAGTTGGTTTTCTTTTTCTTAGAAAAGGAAGGATTATAACGATGATGATGTTGTGTAGAAATTTGTGTCCTACACTACTATTCTCTTTTTATTTTTATTATAAAAAAGAAATTATTATTTTAAAAAATAAAAACGAAGCGTTTTATCTAAGGGATTTAAAATCCCTAACTTTCATTCCTCTTTGGTATCACTACTGCCGCAACACTCCAGGCACGCCCCTGCTCCTTCACGCAAGTCACGCCCCTGTCCTCATTCCAGCGTTTACGAAGACAAATTCTTCTTGGCTTTGCTTTTCTTCACCTCATCAGTCCTTTGGTACTATTGCTTCTGTTAGGAGCCCTATATTTTCCAACAGCTTCACCTCCCACACGTCACGATTGCTGATCCACAGCAGAAGAAGAGTTCAATCTCAGTGTTGGTCCATCGTATTCGGTATTATCCATCTGGTACTAACTCTCTCTTCACCTTGTTCACTGATTGGGTTGTGATTGAAACTGAAAAATTGTGGTCCACTCGATTGGATTGTGATTGGGTCTGTATTTAATTAATTAATTTATATTTATTTTTTCATGATTACTTGCAAGTTATTTGATTCAAGTAGATAAATTCTTCAAAATAATTGATAATATACAAACAATTTAAGGAAATTATCTTTAACAAAGAGGACCGTGTACTTGAATGCAAAATACCACACAATAGATATCAATACAATCTTTTTATGTGTGTATAGATATGCAAGAGGAAGATATACATACCAACACAGGGAAATCAAGAGTCTGGAAGAGAAACAGAGGAACTGAGAGTCGGCGGAGTCTACCCAGAGAACGTGCATGTGGTTAAGATATAAAAGAATTAGGGGACGAGGTAGAGATAACTAGGGGTACAAAATATAAAAAAAGCATCAAAATAACAAAATTTAGTGCCAAAATAAAAATAAAATCTGCATAAATAGCTTTCTTAATTACCATATCATCTAAAGCTAAAATGTTAAGGCACTTCAAATCGAAAATTCAAATTCAAAGCAATTTAAGGAAAGCTTTACAGGCTGTTTGGAAGAGAATAGATTCTCCCGTGGGTTTAAAACCCACTCTGTTACGAAATTCAATTCACCTTATAAGTCACGTGAATTGAATTCCAAAGTTGTTCCCTTCATTTTTAATTCACAGATCCAATAATACCCACTATTTTAACCTAATAATCCTACACTAGACGTGCCACACTCTTCTTGCAACAACAATGGCTTCAATTTGTTAAAGTGGAGAGGTTAGGGAGGTGGTGATAATATCAAGGCTTTATAAGCAAATAAGCACCGTAGATTATTGATTTATGGTGGAGGCCACCAGGTTAAATAAGTTAGCTTGCGAAATCTTTTAATTATTAAAAGGGGGAATTATAAATAAAATTAAGAAAATTGGTAATTTTATTTATTGGTGTTATTATATAAAATATAATAATTTAATAAAGCAATTAATTTTCTATTATATTAAACTAATAACATTATTTTTTAGTCAGGGGTAAATATATCATATAAAATAATTGAATTCAATTATAATATTATTGGATTTGTTCCAAACAGTGTAATTGAAATCAATTCTAATATTATTGGATTTATTTCAAACAGTGTAAATTGAATTCAATTCAATCTCATTAATATAATTGAATTCAATTCGTTAATGAATTCAATTCGAAGGTTTCCAAACAGGCTGTAAGCAATAAGTAAAAGGAAATGACCCGGTGACCCGACCCAGTCGTAAAAGTTTTTAAGTGGTCAGGGTGAGTTGTACCTTGTAAACTTTGTCGATAATATTACCTGAATTTTAAAAATTAATATTAAAATATTCTAACTTTTAATTTTTTTAAAAAAATTGATATTAAAATTTTTTAATGTAAATGACTTTACGAGTTATATTAAACCAATATTTTTGTTACTTAATTATCACGTATTATATTTTTATCTACACATATTTTATTATTTAATAAATTAAAGTTATAAATCCTAGAATAATTATATACTTTTGAAGAAATGTATTATTTTAGGGTTTTGATAATTTTAATCTATTAAATAATAAAATTCATGTGCGACGACACAATATAAGATGTAGTAATTATATGATAAAAATGCTAATCTAGCATAGCTCATCACATCATCTTCATTAATAAAAGCTTAATGTTCGACTATTCTAATTAAAAATTAAAGTTGGAGTATTTTGGTGTTAATTTTTAAAGTTCAAACTAGTATTGCAAAATTAAATAAAATTTAACATTTTTTATAAATAACTCTTTTTTATAATATCAAAATATTATTTATTCCATTTCTATGGAATTATTTAATAAAATTCACAGTTAAAATCAAACTAAACCAATCATATAAATTTTATCACATATATTTTTAACATTCAAATATTTTTATTAAACTAAATTGATAAATTCAATATATTTTTATTCTAATATAATTTTAAAAAATAGGAGTTTATCTTTTTTTTTCAGTGCAAGCTATATGAAAGATTCACGTTTCCAGTCAAATTTTAAGAATGTATTAACGGTTTAAGAAAGTTAAAGCTTAATTAAAGCTGGAACTTAATTATGTAAAAATTAAAAAATTTTAATTAAATATTTATAAAATTATTTAATAGATGTTGAGTTCAATTTTATTAAAATTATTTGAAATTCAATGATATTTTCAAATTTGTATACAAAAATTAGTCCATATCAATTTTCGTTGGATATCATTAATAAATTTTGTAAATATTTAATATCTTTTAATTTACAAATTTGAATATTAAAATGTTTTTTGCTGAAACTATTTGTTTATAGAGATTTATCAAGTTGAGATCATCCCATCCCATCAAATCAATCGGTAATTGAATCTACATCACAATTAAATAGTAAAATGCTAAACATGAGCATTTAATCCAAAGACCACAGACTAAGAAGCTGAAGTTGAGTTAGCTTCTTAAAATAGGAACGTCAATTAGTACCCATGAAAGAGCGACAATAAAATCGTAATCATTGTTAAAAATGTGATATTAATTAATTAGATAGGGGCTGACGTTCATAGCATAAAATTCTTTGTAAGTTTTCATATTTAATATTAAAAAATCAACACACAAATGATACCCAAATCATTCATGACCATTAAGATCTTAATAGAATAATAATCACATATATGAAGCTAATAAATCAGTTATTTTGAGTGTAATTTGTCATAATGTGTCATAATTTGTCACGCAACGTCGCCCAAAAAAAAAAGAAAGTTTTCAACAATCACAAACTAGTTTCTTTCACAGAACCCTTTTTCTATAGTAGATAGCTTGATAGATAACCAAATATGTTCGTTCTGTATTTGTTTTTATACATGTGCATTATTAGGATAAACAGAGGGCTAGTTTGTATACCTGTTAATATTAAATCTTCTACATCCATCAAGTACTAAATGAACGGTCAAGATTTAATATATTATTAAACAAAGAAAAATCATAAACTAAATTTAATATGGACCTACAGAAAATATAAACTATAATATCAGGCTATATTTCTTATATTATCCCACTTGACCGGATGTTTAATCATTATATTTAATAATATAACATAAGGCCAGGAAAAGATTAAATCTTATAAACCGTTAACATCATGAGCACTTCAACACAACAAATCACATAATGTGGGTTATATCGATCAAACATAATATAGTCATATACTCTCTTCCATATACCACTACGTTAAAAACTTATTATGTTTATGTTTATAAGTTGTATATAAACATCATACGGTCCACATACTTGTTATGAAAATATATACAAATTTCTTAATCAAACAATCATATAAACATAAACATAATGAATAAAAAATATAATATTAAAAAATATTATTACTAAGCTTAAGAGTGTTAAAACTTTATCATTAAACATTATTATCAATCATTAATACAACCAAGACCTATCATAAGCATTTTTTTTAATGTCTTTGTTTAGAAACCCTTAGAGGATATGCAACCATGAGATCTGTCCTAATATGTTATATATATATTCTTTGTTTTTGAATCTCCTCTTTAACAACAAAATATTTTAATTTCATGTGTTTTGCGCCTCTAGAGTATTTGTTCTTTTTAGAGAAGAAAAATGTTTTAGAATTATCAGAATAAATTTTTAGCAGCTTGCTTACTGTGTCGACAACCCTAAGCTCTAAAATAAAGTTCCACAACCATAATGCATGAATTGTAGCCTCATAACAAGCTAAAAATTCTACTTCTATAGTGGATGAAGCAATGATAGACTATTTGACACTTTTCTATGAGATTACTCCTTTACCTAATAGGAACAGATAACCAAACATTAACTTTCTACTATCAATAAATCCAACAAAATCTAAATATGAATATCCAATCACTTCTAGATGATCAGACCTCTCATAAGTGATCATGTAATCCTTGTTCCTTAAAGATATCTCAACTCTTTCTTTACAGTCTTCCAATGATCAATACCAGGATTACTTTAATATCTACTCAGCATCCCTACTACATAACTGATGTCGGGTCTAGTACAAGTTTGTAGGTGCATCAAACAGCTTACAGTAAAAGCATATGAAATTATTTCCATTTCCTTATGTTTCATATCATTATATGGACATTGTATAAGCCTAAATTTATCTCCCTTTTGAATAGGGACTACACCTGCTGAGCACTTGCTTTTGTTAAAAAAATTTTAAGAATTTTCTCAATATAGGCTTTTTGAGACAATCTTAATAAACCTTCTGATATCTTACAGAATATTGATATTCCAATCATATCGGATGCCTATCCTATATCTTTTATTTCAAAACTTTTAGAAAGAAATTCTTTAGTCTTATGTAACAAACCCAAGTCATTAGCAGCAAGCAAAATGTCATCAACACACATAACTAGAAATATAAACTTACTCTTACTAATCTTCCGATAAATACACCAATCAATAATGATTTCCTTAAAGCTGAAAGAAGTAATGGTATTATTGAACTTAATATATCATTGTCTAAAAGCTTGTTTAAGTTCATATATTGACTTCTTCAATTTTACACACCATACTTTCTTTACCTTTAATTGAAAAATCTTCAGGTTGATCCAATATTGAAATATTGAAGTGCAAATCGTATGTGAAAATGATTGTTAAATGTATTAGGAATGGGTATTTGTATTTGTATATAAATGAAATTGTGAATTCTCCACTTCAATGTGGAATGCCGGACTAAGATCCGATGATATGAGAAAGTGTTTGAATGGGATATGCAAATGTGAGTGATGCATTTCATTGCATGAACGCATGAAACATAATGACAGTTGTGACCAGAGTAGCCACCGATTAGAGCTACAAGCTTAACGTATGCAAAAGAGCCTTGAGCTCAAAAGTGATTCAAAGTCTCAGGCTCAATATTTAATAAGCCCTATATGGGACAATTATCAATGAGCTTGGTATCCAAAGGATATGGGACAATTTAGGCACTCGGTCACAACAAAATAACAATTAGAAAGAGAGTCTCATATGCACTACAAATTCATGATATGAATGATTTCTGAATGCAATATGTGTTGAATGTAATATGTGAAATGAATGATTAAGTGTATGTGATTCATTATGATTGTTAATGAACTGATGTGAATTATGTGAATTATATGTATTATGTGATGAGTGAGCCATCGATGATGGTCACTCACTGAGTTCGCAAAACTCATCCAAAATTTACAAATATTTTTCATGATCAAAAAAATACCCCTTTAGGCCAACGAGAGTATACCTACAGGATTCAAGTGAAGGATAGAGGTCGGGATCAGTTCGCGTCTGCATTGCATGTCTCTATTTTTGTATTGAATTGTAAATTTCGCATCTTTTTGTATAAATTTCCATTTCGAAATGGCTCAAGTGCTTTGCAATTGTGAAAGAGGCCCAAATGGCTATTGAAAATTGTGTTGATTGATAATGTTTATGAATAATTATGGGCCCAATTTGAGTATCGATTTCCGCATATATATTGTGATGTGTTAAAAAAATATACCGATTTCTGACCTATTGAGTGCTTTAGCACGCCACCTTCGCGGGGCACGAACTCGGATATTACCATCGATGTCGGGTTCGGGTTATTGCGGGAGTGGGGTGCTACATGCATATTGCTGAAAGAGGGAAACTCTTTTATATTTGTGACAAAACAAAGTCACCTACAGAATCTAAAGATGAGTATGAGAAGTGGTACGCTGAAAATAAAAAAAGTTAAAAGATGGTTGCCGACGTCTATGAGTCCAGAGATTATGAAGCGATACTTACAATTACCCACAAACTATGAAATCTGGATCGCGTTAGCAAAAGCCTTCTATGATGGAAGTGATGAATTGTAGTTTTTCGGCCTAAACCAAAAGGCATTCATAACAAAACAAAGTGGAAGACCTCTCTTTGAATAATATAGAGAGTTAACAAAAGTCTTTCAATAACTAGATCACCATGACAAAATTGTCATGAAGGATCCTGAGGATGTTGAAGCATATCTAAAGTCGATTGAACAACTAATGTGCATATATTTCTAACAAGTTTAGATGATTTTTTTGAACAGGTTCGTGGAGAGATTCTAAGGAAGGAATCAATTCCGACTCTAGAAGAATGTTATGCATTGATTTGTCAAGTGGCAGTTCACCATGAAATATTGAAGGAGAATTTCGAAACCTTGAAGCTGTTACTATGGTGGTTGGAAACAAATCAAAGACAACCGTTGGTGGTGAAAAGTCTACATACAAGTGAACTCATTGCAACCAAACTAGACATACTAAAGATCGGTGCTATAAACTTATAGAACATCCAGATTGGTGGGACCATAATTGAGCACCCCGAAAGATGAATTTCAAGAAAACCCCAACTGATATTATTGTTAAGACCAAAATCAATGATGATGTTGTTGAGGAGACTTCCGGATTAGTAGCAACTACAAATAATGGTGGTAAGACTTCTAATGTTTCTACTCCCGTTTCTAATAATACATGGATAATTGATTATGGTGCTACAAATCATATGACCTTTAATTCTAGACAGGTAACTCACAAAGTCCTCACAAAAATTTGTTTCTGCTACCAGTGGTGACAAAGCCCTAATTGTTGGGAAAGGGTCTTTAACTCTCACTAATACTCCAAATTTGGATTCTATTTTAGTTGTTCCATCCTTAGATTATAACCTCTTGTTTATTTCTCAAATAACAATAACCTTATCTTGCATTATAATCTTTTGGCTTAACTTTTCCCTTTTTAAGGACATTCAAACAAAGCAGACGATTAGTTGTAGTGTTATAAGAGGGAAGTTGTATTATCTGGACCTAACGTCAAGGAGTTTAGATAAGTTGCATTAGGTTTTTGTCGTGGATGACTCAAAGGTGAAGAATTGATAACCAATCCTTGCATAGTCAATCTTTGGATAACCATTATTCTCTCCTTAAATGAAAGGACAAGATCAACTAGTTGAAAGAAAGTGAAAGAAATACCAAATATTTTTATAAAGTCATTCTTTATGGAAGAATTAATAATAAAATATGCTCTCTTAAATGCTCCTCAGGAAATACTATTTATGAGAAATTTAAGATAAAAGAACTTGCTTTTAATTACTTAAGAGATATTCTTGGCATTGCTAGATTTTATCATTCTTCTTTGCAAGAATTAAAGATCTTCATTACTATTTAACTTTCCTAACAACAGAAGTTTGAACTGTCAAAAACTTTCAATATTTTGGAGATCAAATAACCAATCTTTAGAATGAATCCTCATAAAACTCGAAGATCTAACAGGTTTAATGTTTATTTCTTCTAGAGAATATGGAACTTAATTAGTAAGTGAACTGATTATAAAGACTGTCTTGGGGTTCTTTTCTTAAAGGCAAAATGCTCTCAATGAGCTAAACAATAATCAGCTCTATCTTATTTCCAAAATTTCTATCTCCAAATGTTTGCGATAAGATTGGAAGAGTATTAGAGAGTTTCATTAATAAGAATCAAAGTGCTTAAAAAAAAGGGAGGCATATTGGTGATAGCCTCTTGCTTGTTTAGGATTTATTTAAGGGTTATAAATCCAAAAGGTCCCTAAAGAGTTTTTTTTTATATAAAAATAGATTTATTCAAACTTTTTCAATTTTTGTTTCTTTATTCCTAATCTTTTGGTTGTAATATAATGGCGAGCATGACTTGCATTACTCGATGTTATTTCTCATGTGTTAGGTAGATAAGTTAACCAGGTTCAAGTTTGTGTTTAGTTAATTGTTGATATTCATCAGTGCTATCTATCAAAGATATTAAATATTTATATCTAAATTTCATTTTGATGTAAATATTATGTTAAAATCACCTCCTTTACCTATACTTCAATTCAATTCTATGTAGCAAAGGTTTCACTAAAAACAAGTCCGCTGAAGTGGGTATCTTTTGTCTAGATTTTTCTACACGATTAGTCATCTAACATAAAAAAATTATAGGACAGTACGTACATGCCACCACACTACCAATTGCTATGAATCCATTTCACGTGTACATTTTCTACCAACATACGTAATGTCATTATGCAAGCAAACAGAGATATATTCCCAGTAATTCAAGTTGAATTTGGAATGGAATGGCCTTTGCTTGATGTTGATTAAAAAGAGTAAGAAATAAACGAGCATATCGTTTTGGTAAATGGATGATCAAATCATGCAATGAAAAGTATATAAATATGATGACCAACTAGATGATGGGATGGATGGATTGATCGAGCTTTTTATTAAAAAACAAACAATTGGGGGTTAGTTTAAATTAGTTGTTGGCTAATTAATAATTAATATTGCATGACGTGAATGACTAATTAAGGTCGTCAAGAAAGAGATACGTAGAAAATTACATTTGCATTTGACCATGGCCCAGCCTTTTTCAATTAATTATCTTTTTCCTTCCATTCCTTTCTGAGTCAAGGAACTCGAATGAATGACATTCGAAAAAGAATACTCAAAGCCAAATACATGCAATAGTTTTAGCCATCTGACAATAATGTATGCCTAGAATTGAATACTCATATTCTTGGTTTTGAGTATTAAATACAATAACGAGTCCAAAAATAATAATAATCAGAGTTACCATCATGGTCGATTCATACTTTGTGTTGTATGCTTGGTAATTATTACTATTTTCTATTTGGCCACCAAAATAAATGGTTTAGCAATTTTCATACTTGAAACTAAACATATGATTATGTAAATTAGGCATCTGAAAACTTCCTGTGTAAGAGTAATTATCTTTTCACTAAAGAAATATGCAACGAATGAAAGAGCATGAACATATATAATATTCTAGAAATTACATTATATAATCCATAGCTTAAATATTCAATTATGTGATACTTCATCATTATATGCAGGGAAGAAGCTTTCTTGATGCAATATTAGTTTAGCTAAAATCTTAATATTGGGGATATTATAAATGCTAACGTTCAATTTTTTAAGGGTATCCTAATTAATCACATATACCTTCGAGCTATGTGATTACTTAATACATCCACTACTGTTTCATGGAACTCTTGCGGATGTCCTTGGAAGCAATGTCTGCAGTTTTCATCCATAATTTCCGACATTAACTAGGATGCTAAAAGAAGGAGCAGAGGAGCCACACGTTAATATTTTTCAGGAAACATCTACCATATAGTTTTTAAACATATGCCGTTCTTAAAATAAGTTAATTCTTTTATTTCCAATTACCTTGTTGATTTTAATTAATTCGGTAACGATAACATAAGAGGGCTATCTTATGAATTCGACGCCCTGAAAGTCTCGTCCTTTATAAAGTCTATAGCTATTGAATAGGTCGGCAGTAGAATAAATACATTTAACATTATTTTACTTGATTAGATTGAGATAGTTCCTGATGACTTCCCGAGCATTACCTTGATTTGAAAGATGTTGAAAACGAATACATTGTTTCATAAAAAAGAACAGAAGTCAAAACAATAGAGATTATCGTTCTCTCATGGATCATCTATATAAGCGCCCTGTTTCCCAATTCCTTAAAATCGACAGTACCCTCTTGATTGTTACAAGCAAGCTGATCCTATAACTCAGTTTCTTTTGTCACCCTATTCTGATATATTTGTTATATAATTTGCTAATAATGGTTAGATCTCCGTGTTGTGCTGATGCTAACTTGAAGAAAGGGCCATGGACGCCAGAAGAAGATGAGAAACTCCGCGATTATATAAATAGAAATGGCCATGAAAATTGGAAACAAGTCTCAAAGCATGCAGGATTGAACAGGTGTGGAAAAAGTTGCAG
Source organism: Erythroxylum citrifolium (assembly GCA_026284465.1). Taxonomy (NCBI): domain Eukaryota; kingdom Viridiplantae; phylum Streptophyta; class Magnoliopsida; order Malpighiales; family Erythroxylaceae; genus Erythroxylum; species Erythroxylum citrifolium. The sequence continues at coordinate 18,213,092 of JANKOE010000005.1, forward strand.
GTTACGGTGGAAGAATTATCTTAGACCCGATATCAAGAGAGGACCATTCACTGAGGAGGAAGAGAGAGACATAATCAAACTTCATTCAGTTCTCGGGAACAAGTATGCTCTTTCTTGTCTCTTATGCTTTTAGTTAGGAAGTGTTAAGACCTCATCAGAATTTGGTTGTTCTAGTTGTTACTGTTTAGAAAAGGTGTAAACTTTTAACTGACATGAACTTGCAGGTGGTCAAGGATTGCTGCCCATCTTCCAGGAAGGACTGATAATGAAATCAAGAACTTTTGGAACACCCACATTCGAAGGAAGCTTCTCCAAACTTACCAGCCAAGAACTGGTCTGAATCATCTCATCAATCACTCTCAGTTGCTTGCAGCAACCCATTTCGGTGGCAATTTGTTTAGTCCCTGGAACAACATTCTCACTTTACATGCAAATGTCTCGCAACTGGCGAAACTCCAGTTACTGCAAAACGTGATTCAGATGATGAATACCACCACACTTCCGAGCTTGGAGTACTTCACTACCCTCTTAGGATCTCAAGGACTAATCAATGGAGCAACTAACTTTGTCACTGAGAAAATATATCCAAACATTGGCATTGACACATTAAATGCTCCTGCGAACCCTTTTCAAAATAATGACTTCCAAGTTATACCTGACTCTTTCCAGGGTATGCTTGATCACGAAAGCTTGAACAGCTTGACAAGTAATTCATGTCATAAAGAAAGCTATCTCCCTAAGGTGGGTTCAGTCTCAGTCCCTCCTGAGAGTTCCGTTGTAAAACAAGTGGAAAGCAATAGCAACGACATATTAAACTATTCCACGAGCTCGCCTGCTTCTACTCTATTTGAATCTTTGGAGAACATACTCGACGACGAAAATGGCGGCTCCTACTGGAAAGACATTCTTTATCAGTACGTGCCTAGCAAACTTGTTTCCATTGTTTTTTTTTTCTGCCTAGCTGATATTTGATGAGAGAAACATCTGAATAAAAAGTTTTTCAATGCTTAAACTGGCAATTTTCATCCTCTAGTTTTGGAAAAAGAAAATGAAAATAAACTTAATGAGTTTTTGTTGCATTTTCACTTTTTTACAACTACAATTTTTTTTGTTTTAATTTAATTAGATTTTCACCCTTTTATAACTATCAATTTTTATATTTTAATTTAAGTCTCTCTCTCTTTTAACGTCATGTTTTCTGTTTATATTTGTTTATCTTTTTTCATAAATTTTCTGGAAATTATTTTTTAGTTATTTCATTAAAAAAGGCAATAAAATAAAATATATTTTTGTTACTAAACATGTCCTTGACCTCTTTCTGGTGTTGCAGAATAACGCCCTCACCACCGTTATCGCCTCTGCGAGAGTAAAATCAACTGCCTCTTCCCAAGTATTGCATATTGTGCCGAAAGTGATTCTTTTTTCCTTATTGTGATTAAACTATACTTATGTATGCAATGATCAGATGTAGTGTAATTAAAACATTTCCGTTTGTTGTGCTGAATTTTTAGATTTTGATTCATTTAATTAAATGAGCGTGAAATTACTTATTTCATAAAAAATTTTCAAGTACGATAAAGATTGGATGTCATCAAACATATGAAACGTTTCTTGATATTGCTTGTAAATAATTTACAGAACTCCCTTAGACTTATATGGAACATTCAATTGAACATGTATACATCCACCATTTAACCATAAGATTTGACCATAACTTTAAATTTGTAATCATAATTAAATTCAACCTGCTTTGACAAAGATTCCCTTCCCCCACCGAAAATGGTAAAAGATGATGAAGAAAAGTTTGGACTATTTGATGGAAGGTTGCGTGATATATATCTAGCGATAAAAGGTCAGATTATTTGTTGAGTCGTTAATAACATTAGGTGATGGACTGCACGTCCAAAGCAAGCAATTGACTGTGTGTGCTGTAGCCGAAGAGCTTACCAAACCAACCTTACAAGTTTATTTTCATTTTATTTACTTGGATGCTACGCTAGTGTCAACAACTTGTAAGGAACATTGACCCTATATCAAAGATTTGTTTTATAGATGTCTAAAATTAAGCATACATGATTTTTTTCTTGTTGGTTAAATCACACGGCAAACTCATCAAGATTACACATTTTCTACAGAGATGCGTCAGCTTTTGCATGCAAAGTCAACCTTTTGTATCACCAACCATTGATCACCTTATTACTTAGAAAAAGAAGACTTGTCAATTAAGACAGCGGATCTTCTGTCTAATGCTATTATGTCCAGCCCTGTCTAATTTACAAAACGTTGTCATTCTATTTAAGATCATTCTATTTAAGACCATTCCTCACTTTCTTACTTATTTTCTTTTCCTTTCTTTACACGACCAATATTGTAATTTAATTTAATATTTTTATAATTCATAAATTAATTAAAAAAATTTAAATAATTAATTAATTTTAAATTTTTAAATTTTAAATTTTTTATCTAAAAATTTTTATTTTAAAAATTAAAATTAAAATAAAAAAATGTGTCAGACGTACGTGTGACTTGTGACACAAATGAAAAACAAAATCACTACAAGAAAATCGTCTATTGCCGACGGAATTTTCCGTCGGGTAATTGGAAATTTTCGTCGGTGATTAATATTACCGACGGACAGGGACGACATGGCAAACCGTCGGTAAATAGGCTGACGCTATTATATACCGACGGTCATAAACCGTCGGTATATTGTCAACGGAATACCGACCGAATTGTATCCGTTGTTCTTATGTGCTGACGGATATAAGATAAAAATATCGTCGGTGAAAAGCCGATTTCACTGACGGTTATATTCCGTCTGTTTCAGTTACGGACAGAATAATCGTCGGTAAGATCAATTGATTTGGAACGATGAAAATGTGTTCCGTCGTTAACATGTGCATCATATACCGACGGAAAATGTTCCGTCGGCATATGTAAATCTGGTTTTGTACCGACGGTATCCTCAATCCGTCGGTATTATCAAAACCTAGTTACTAAATCTCATCTTCCATACGAATATAACAATATTTTTAGATATTTGTGTAATAAGAAAATTAGATTAGAAATACAAAA
>JANKOE010000005.1:18219277-18235980 GCA_026284465.1 Erythroxylum citrifolium
TATTGCTAAGAAAGGTTTCCGGAGCTGTTTCAGCACCGGGGCCCGGTAGGCCGGTAGGACCGACCCCAGTTTGACTGAACCCAGCAATCATATATATATTGATTAATTGATTATTGAATTAATTAATTATATATATATATAAATAGCCTTGAATTTCGTTAGTCTGGAGGAGGAGGAATGAAGACTTAGTCAAAAGTCCAAGCATCATCATTATTTATCATTTTAAGGCATCTACGTGGGATGCTTTCATCCTTAGCTTTTTCTCTTGTATTTAATAAGTTAACTACATATGGGAGATGGCTAAGTGAGGTGTCTGCGTGCGTGAGTGTGAGAAGAGAGAGATGTAATAGAAAAACTTAAGTTGTTAAGTTATAAAAAGCTTCTCTCATCCATCTCACTTTGAAGCTCACGAACGGCCTCCTCCCCTCTCCTTTGCTATGCTTTTGTTTATTTATGAGATAAATAAATGGAAGACAAATAGCATGGGAGAGTAATGGTCGTTGATGATGGTTTTAAAGAGGTTAAAACTTAAGGGTAAGTTAGCTTCGAAAATGGTTTTCTAAGCTTTCCTCTAATCATCTACTCGGGCTCTTCTCCTCCAAGACTTCTGATTCGTCGATCCGATAGCTCTCCAAGGACAGAGGTAGGGTCTAGCAGCCTTTATTCTGTTCTAGCTATTCCCGGGTCAAAAGAGTTTGTCCCGGTTAGGTTTTCTGATCTCTGCGTGGATACCTTTAGAGATAGTCTCTTTTGGCTATTTAGGTTTGAGTTTACATACAGACACATGGATCCTGGCTTTCGGGAAGGTCCCGGTAACAAAAATTTTTGTTTTCCGCACCTGGTACATGTGATGTACCTCCCGGGATTTTCCTACAATTAGGATGTTTAAACCAAAAACGCTAAAGGATGTAATTAGTCTTGCAAGAATGAAGGATGATCAACTAAGTAGACAACAAAAAATGTGTTGTTCAACTGTACGACTTCTAGTGGACGTGTCTTCTTTAGTAAAAATCAAGAATGCCTCCCCAATGAAACATCTCACATGTGATTAGATGCAAAAAAAAGGCTCAAGGGCTATGTATTAATTTTGATAAGAAATTTACACCAGGTCATAGGTGCCAAAGGTCGCAACTGCTACTATTAGAAGGAAAACTAGATAATTTTGACAAGGAGGAGCTACAAGTAGAAATTTCTCTACAATGCACTAACGAGTTAGTTAGCAAATAAAACTATGCAAGTAAGAGGTAAAATTGGGCAGTGCGAAATGATTGTTATAATTGATAGTGGTTCAATGCACAACTTCACTAGGGACAAAACAATCAACAAGTTTAAATTGCCATTGACTCCTACTAGACTATTTGATGTTAAAATTGCTAACATAAGGGTCTTAAGATGTCAAGACAAATTTGAAAATTGTTCAAATGTGGATCCAAGGTATCACTTTTTACCTTACTATGTATGCATTACTGCTAATAGGGTTGGATTTGGTGTTAGGAGTCTAGTGGTTAAAATAGCTAGGAACAACATTATGTAATTAGAAGCAATTAATGATGGAATTTTAGTGGGACAATCAAGTTCGAAAATTGTAAGGCATTGACTTTCAACCAATTCAAACATCTACTATAAAGGCCATTGCCAAAGTGTTATGTTATGGAAATACACTTATGGTTGTATGCATTCAAGCTTCAAATGATACCACCCTGCAAAAGTCCATCCCGAAATGTTATAGTTAGTAAAAGCATTTAAGGACATTTTTAAGAGTTAAGAAAGTTGCCACCTGTAATGGAAATGGATCATCATATCAACTTGAAGGAGAGAACAAAGCCATTCAACGTGAGACCATACAGGTATGCTTATTTTCAAAAGGTTGAAATCGAAAGACAGGTTCATAAAATGCTTAAATTGGTACTTATTAGACTTAGTACTAGCCCATTTTATTTACTAGTATTATTAGTTAAGAAGAAAGATGGCACACGGTAGTTTTTCACCTACTATCAAACCCTTAATACAATTATTATCAAAGGCCGGTTTGCAATTCCTATTGTTGATAACATGTTAGATGAACTCTAAGGTGCTCATTGCTTTACCGAACTTGATTTACGAGCTAGATATCATCAAGTAATGGTACACTCTTCAAACATTCATAAAACTGCATTTTGCACACATAATGGTCACTATGAATATTTGGTCATGCCCTTTGGCCTTTGTAATGCTCCATCCACTTTTCAAGCTATTATGAATTCCATATATCGACCTTATCTTTGAAAATGTATGCTAATATTTTTTGTTGTCATTTTAATCTATAGTCTTAATTGGAGCATGCATCTTAAACATTGAAAGAACCATATGGGTGTAGTAATTTCACAAAAATCTTCGATTTACTACAGTCGTTTTTAGCACAATCAAAAAATAAAAAATTAAATGCACAAATATAAATCAACACTGAAATTTGGTAATGCAGTTCGACACACCTTGCCTACGTCTGCGGAACCCTTACCTAGCTTAATTATTTCACTAATGACAATAGCTTTATATAAAGCCTTATTGAGTCGACACCACTGAACCCTTGATACTATCCTTCGTCCTCACAACCCATGAAAGAATTTCAAACCCAATAATACGACCAACTCGTGTTAACCTCAATAGAGAATTTTTCTCAACAATCTTTTGACGAAAGAACACTTGATAAATAACTCAAGTGGTTAAACAAAAATTCAACATAGATAAGAACACCTGAGAAAGAACAAGAAAAACAACTCCTCTAGATATATCGCTTCATCAACAAAAGAATGAGAAGTTGTCCATCAAAAGATCTGTTATGAGGCTTCAACATTGTCACTGAAAATCCCATGCACAACAGCCACAAAACGTCTCAAATCAATAAACGTTTCTTCACTAAAAAGTCATACACAAAGGGCTGAAAAACACCAAGGCTGATGGAAGCTTTTCGTATGAAAATCACTATCATCGACACACCAAAAATTCCTCACTATGGGCAGAAAACGCAGCACCTTTATCAAGAGAAATCACAGCAGCAAGAACACCCAATCAACGACAACACACCAAAGACAACAAACACAAAACCACTCAGTCCATGTGACATGATCCATATAAAAATTTGCAACAAATGGAGTTTAATCTTCATACAATCAGCTTATAAGACATATCAAGATATTGCACTCAAAATCCCAGCAGCAAAAATTCCAAAATCCACCCTCAATTGATGTTGAAGAATAGACAAATATACATCTGAATCACGCATTTGCCAAGATAAAATTATAGCTGCACACTAAACCCATTAACCACGTACGACTAAGAAAAGTGCAGCCCCCATACACAGCTTAAATGGTGTCAGACTCCAATTGAAAAACCAAATGCATAAAATTGCCCAATTAATGACAAAGACCCCAAATAGAAAATGTGACAACCACTCAAGACAACCTTCTTCAACTAACAACGTACTAAGGAAAATGCAGCACACACGTACACAACATAGGTTGCGTGATTATCTAAATTAAGAAAAACAACTGCACTACAAACAACGTCACCCCTAAAAACATTCACACTACCAAAACAGGGGAGATCACATCATAGTAGGCACACCCAGCCAAAACTTAACGTGATTCACTTAGGACTCTTCATAAGATAGAGTTTTATCTTGATACAATCTCTTATCAAAAATTATCCAAGATAGCTTTTTAATTTCATCCTTCAAGACAATTATAATCAACCAATGAAATCCAAGATACCAAATTTTATTCTATCCCACTTTGATTTGAATTTTAAACTCATCAACATTATCTTGGATGTCCAATTACTGAAACATGTCAAAACCAAATAATAAGATATGTACCATATATCTTAACAAACATGTATGCAAGGTTTTTGAAATACTAAGGCATCGTCAATTTTTTATTAAAAGCACTAAGTATGCCTTTGGCTAGTAGAAGTTGGAGTATTTGGGGCATGTCACAATTCTGCATGAGATTAAGATAAACCACTAAAAGATAGAAGCCATGCTTAAATGGCCTAAGCCTACTAATATCTCTAAATTGCGTGGGATTTTAGGCCTTACAAGATCTTATCATTAATTTATCCTCAACTACGGATTGATAGGTTGACCTCTCACCATGTTATTAAAAAAGGCCCAATTTGGCTGGATAAACAAAGCGGAGGCCACCCTCCAAAGTCTTAAGCATGCCATGACTACCACTCCTACATTAGCCTTCCCTAATTACAACAAACCGTTTATCATTAAAACCGATGCTTTTGATGATGGCATAGGAGCGATGTTGACTCAACAAGCAAAACCAAACGTCTTTATGATCCAGGCTTTTGGTGGATATAAGCAGTCATGGTCCACCTATGTTAAAGAGATGTTGACAATTGTTCATATGATAAAAACATGGAGGCCTTATTTGATGGGACAAAATTTCTAGTTTCAAATAGATCAACATAACCTCAAATACTTATTGGAACAACAAATTGCAACTCTAGGGCAACAAAATAGAGTAGAAAATTTGATAGGCTATGATTATGAGATTCTTTACGAGCCTGACTGAGAAAATTTAGCAACTGATGCACTCTCAAGAGTTGCAGGAAGTCCCACTTTGAATACTTTGTTTTTGTCTCAATATGGGATGCTATCAAAGTAAAGGTTGCAAATCATCCTTACATACAGAAAATTAGCAGACAAGATACTAAAATTTGGGCATATCGTATAGGTGGCGAAATGAGTTGGTATATGTAAGGAATTGAGTAGTGGTGCCTCCAAATTCCACAATTATTCAACAATTATTGTAGGAATTTCATGACTCCCAAATTATGGGCATTCAGGAGTACTTAGAATATATAAACGAATTTCTCAATAAGTAAAAAATTCGGGCATATCGTACAGGTGGCGAAATGAGTTGGCATATGTTAGGAATTGAGTAGTGGCGCCTCCAAATTCCACCATTATTCAACAATTATTGTACGAATTTCATGACTCCCCAATTAGTGGGCATTCAGGAGTACTTAAAATATATAAATGAATTTCCCAACAATTTTATTAGCCATTAATGTATAAATGGGTGCAAGAATTATGTTGCTTCTTGTGATGTTTGTTAATAACTAAAGTAAAAAATGATGTCACCAGTTGGCCTTCTTCAACCCTTGCCAATTCCTTGTCACGTTTAGGATGATATTACAATGGACTTCATTGAGGGTTTACTACTTTCCGATGGAAAGAGCACCATTTTGGTTGTGGTTGATAGGCTAAGCAAGGCTGCACATTTCATGGCTTTATCTCATCCATTTAATGCAAAAATGATAGTTGAGAAATTTATAAATGGCGTTGTTAAGCTACATGGCATGCCGAGGTTGATTATAAGCAACAGTGATCTAATATTTATAAGTCACTTCTAGAAAGAATTCTTCAAAGTGTCAGGGACTCAGTTAAAGATGAGTTCCTCTTACCATCCATAAACGGACAGCCAAACGAAAGTAGTGAACAAATGTATTGAACAATACTTAAGGTGTTTTATGCATCAACAGCCAAAAACATGGCACTCTTTTCTTCCGTAGGCTGAATTTTGGTATAATATGACATATCATGCTTCAATTGGAATGACTCTATTTCAAGCCTTGTATGGAAGGCCACCCCTCACTATTCCGTAGTATGAAGTAAGAAGCAACTCAATGCATGAGGATGACCAAAACCTTGCTACCTTAGATGCTCTAATCAAGTAACTCAAAGTTAATATGCATAATGCTAACAATCGAATGAAACAATTGGCAAAATCAAAGAGGTAAGATGTGGAATTCTAAGTAGGAGAATGGGTTTTTCTTAAGTTACAACCCTATCGACAGCAAATATTATTCAAACGAGCCTCCCAAAAATTGGCTAATTGCTTATCTAGGCCCTATCAAATTGAAGAAAAAATTGGTCAAGTTGCATATAAATTAAAACTCTCTAATTTGTCTTGTATTCACCCAATTTTTCATGTTTCATTGCCTAAGAAGAAGTTGGGGGAGAACTTAACACCAAGTTCAGAATTGCCACTTGTTACAAAGGACAGGAACTTAATTGTAGAGTTGGAGTTGATACTGGATCGTCGATGGATTAAAAAGGGAGCTGAAATTATAGAGGAAACTTTAATCAAATAGAAACTATTGCCAACTGAGGATGCGACTTAGGAAATTGTTGAGGAAATATAAAACAGATTCATGAACTTTGAGGACAAGGTTTCATTTAAAGAAGGCAATGATACAACGATTAGGTCTCAAAGGAAACATATAATGAATCCTAAGTATCTTGACTAAGTAAAGGGAACGTGTTATGAATCCTAAGGACGTGGCTTATAGATTTGGTCATAGTTTACTAGATGTCATTCATTTGGTGTAGTTGTCTAATATTTCAATAAATCCGACTATATTAATCTATAGTTAGCTGTTAGTTTTGCTATTACTTAGGGATTTAATTCTCTTCTTTTGTATTTAAACTCTTGCACATAATGAATAAGGGTACAAAAAAAAGTTTCCCAACTTAATTATGGTTCAATTCTTACCCTGAGCAGAATTTTAATTACAAAAGAAAAAGAAGCAAACTCAGTTGGCTAATTCCTGAAACCTATCACAATTCTAGGTCAATTAATTAATTAGTTGTTAGTGTAGTTAGATAGTTCTATTTTCTTCTAGTATATTTAATTTTGACTCATCTGATTATTTGGAATATAACAGATAAGAGGATTCTTTAGTTCATAATACAGTTACTTTTTCTTCTTCAATCTTTCATAGACAATTATTTTTTCTCTTGCAACTAGAACTCCATTAGAGCTCTAGTTCATTTTTCCATAATTTTCTATCATTAGCACTACTCAAGATCCACTCTATCAACTATGTTAAATTATTTAACATAGCTTCTTTTTTGTACCTTAAACCTTAGCTTAATGTTCCTTAGTAATGAATCATTATCTTTCTAACCAAAAAGGGACCTCTTATTTCAAAATTCTGTAGATCCATGTTTCACCCTCTACATTTTTCCGTTACAAAAAGGTCAAAAAGTTCTCAAAGTATCTCACGTTTATGCACAATTGTAAAGGAACGCACTCCATGGAAGGCATTATTTTATTCATACAAAGATTACTTTAGTTTTGGCTGCAATCTGGGAAGAAAAAGAATGGAAAAGGTCAACTAGAAAAAATACAAAGAACAAATCATAATAAGATAATGGTGCTTAGGACAAACAGAATTAGAGTAGCTTATAGTGGTAGACTCGACATCAACACAAGGCCTTACACTACATGATTGTCAAGTGTGTTGAAATCTAAGCCAGGTCAAAGAAGAAGGGCATCAGATTTGATTGAGCCCTAAATCTTGCCAGTCGCCTGAAAAGATACGAGGTAACAAGTAGGATATAATTGAACCTGAATGACAGATCCTTAATACAATTCTTTATGTTCAGGGAGCGGTTGGTTCAAATGGGATAATGACAATAAGAATAAAAATAAATATAGTAAGGAATAAAAATTGATATAGTTATTATAATTATGGTAATTGGCTAAAACGAAGAAATGATTATTATTAACATTGATAGTGGTTAGTTTATTAAAAACATTGAGAAATAAAATTTTGTTAAATTATGTTTTACATCAAATTTTAATATATTTTAATTAGTTATATTTAATTACTAAAAAAGAGAAAAAATATAATTAATTTAGTATATTGTAATTAATTAATTACACTATACTTAATTAATTATATTGTAATATTAATTTAATTAATTATGTTATAATTAATTAATTAATTATATTTTAATTAGTTAATTAATCATATTTTAATTATATATAATTGCTATAAAGATTTTTTTAAAAGAAGAAAAAGGGAGTGTCACGCCTGTGACAGTTGCCCCGTTACTCGGGAATGGTTTTTATTCCTCTCATGTTTCGAGAGTATCGAGTATTCCCTGAACATGAAATATCAAAATACTGTCCCTATAATGATAATATAATACCAACCACTTCTTTTTTATTCCTTACCAATGCAACCTTCTCTCAAACCAAGCACCCTTCAATGCAGTCCGCACGGGTAGCTTGGGTGGCAAACTAACAGGGTCAATTGGTACAAGGCCTTAGGTTCGACTCCTGGTAACGGGAGAAAGTGACCGCTCTATTAGGGGACTGCCCAAGATCAAACAGTGGTTCACTCCTCCAGTGGTGGTCGGGCCTGCGACTGGGGGCCCTTAGAGTTGGGGATCAACCTTTTGGTACAAGTACCCTTCAATGCAAATTAAGAGTTGGTTGATAAACCCATAAAACCAGCTCTACAGGCATCTACCGCCATATCATTGAATCCAACAATTATTGTTCTTGTTGGAATATGGCACGCACTGATAGCCAAAAGTATGTGTTTATATGTATCTCACTCTAAGTAAACAAATAAGAAACACTGTTCGTCCACTACGGAATAGGACTTCCCTCTCTCCTGTATCTGAGTAAAATGAATTGTAAAACCCCCACTAGATTTGTAAAATACATGCAATAGGATAATCTAGTCAACGCTGCTACAGCTTCATAGAACTCAGTTCTTGGGCCAAAGATAATCTAGTCAACGCTGCTACAGCTTCATAGAACTCAGCTCTTGGGCCAAAGATAATCTAGTCAACGCTGCTACAGCTTCATAGAACTCAGTTCTTGGGCCATAAAACTAAGCAACCAAAAGCCTTAACACTCTAGCCCCAAAATTATTGCCAAACACGACACTAAATCAAGCTACAAAGAGGTAATGCCACCAAAAAATTCCATTGCAAACTTATCATGAAAGATAACACTTATAATCCTCAGTCAAGCACCAAGTACTTGTAGTAATGTCTATGTCAATGAATTTCAAAGGAAAATTTCAAGTGTCGATACCAAACTAGTCCGTACAAAAATTCATTGCATATAACTTACATGAAGGACATTAATATTCGAAAGAACAATGACAAGTTCACTACTTCTTCTTAGACATTATGCAATAGCTCAATAGAACAACATCATCCGAAATTGTTGAATCAATTAGAAGCCAGAATTAAGTGAGCAAAATCTACTGCAAATAAGTTCTTGTCAATATTTCCACAACGTTGTAGAGATGAAAAATCTCTGCAAGCTGCAGCCAACCATCAAAGAATAGGTCCTCTTATCATGTCAATGTCATGGAAAAAGGAGCACATGGCAAAACAATGCTCACCAGCAATGAGATATGTGCATTATTATTGAAAAGAATGAGATCTAATCTCAGTGAACTTGAAATTGGGACGTCTGTCTAGAATTTTCTTCCCCTTCCTAGACCTGCAGTACAAAAATAACAGAAAGATGCTCAAGCATTTTACTTTCTCTAATCTTCAATGCCAAATTTTATTACAATGATATGAAGTGGCAATGTCAAGATCTACCGATAGTTGAATTAAAAGGAACAAATTATCAGCGAAAATAACAATTCAAGCATAGAGGAAAGCAGGAATATATCAATGTAGTCAAGTGATATGAAGATTATGGAATCTGAATCTCTAAATGCAATTTTTTCATATAAAAAGGGCATAGTGCAGAGTTGCATATTATTGAAACAAATTTCTGAACAAAAGGAACACCTAAAGGCTCAAATTACAACTTGAACTTTCCTCGAGACTTCAAGAATAATTCAGAAGTGCCTATATCAAAGAGCACCTTGTGACTGGACTGTACATGTTTAATATTGAAACACTAAGGAAAAATCGTTGTCAAAAGGGCTAAAGCTACCAGCATGAAAAAGGTCTACTTATTCCAACATCATACCACCTTCTCCTATCACTCAGTTTGGCCCATCAAGATTCTTCTAGTGATGAAAAACTACCCTTCAACAAGTCGACCAAGCTGAGCTGTTCATGGGCTTTACCCCACCATATCTTTTCTCTTTTCCAATTCAAACTTGAAGAATTGCAGATTTCTCGTTCTCGTCCCCATCACTGTGGCAGGAATTAGTAACAATCTTCCTCACCCCATCCTCACAAACAGACAAATCCTGCCGCGTGCTCTCACCCACCAACTCTCTCCCCTTCCTACTCGCAACATCCCAGAAGAAATCAGTCAAAACAGTTTCATAACCAGGCATTTTCGCGTACCCGGGAAAGTAATTAATATCAATCACAAGATACCTATTCCCAATCCTGGAATCCCTAATCACGTCAAAATTAAACAAATTCAAATTCATGGCAGTCCTCAAACCCTTGGCAAGAGCAGTAATAAAGCTCTGAGGGGGCAGTTCGGTGTCCTCCAACTCCGTAGACTCGTAGAACTTATCATCATCATTATTCCTCTCATTCAAATTCGACACCTGCGAAAACGATAACGCACCTTCCAAGCTCTTCAATTTCTCCTCAGGAACATCAGGCAACGACTTCCTCTTCACGCACTTGACATACTCACCCACCACATACACTTTAAATATAACCCCACCATGATTCACAAACTCCTGCAAAACAATCGGCGGTTTCAGCTTGTTCAAGCCTTCGTGATTGAAAATCAAAGCCATCTTGTGCGATTTAGCGCTGCCGTCGGCGATCAGCGGCTTCGCGATGACCGGATACTTCAAAAACTCCCATGCCTGGGGATCGAACAGCGTCTCTTTATCGTAAATCACAATCTGCTTCGGAATGCCAAATGAGTCGGCCCCGGATTCAATTTTCAGCTCCGAAACAACTTGAAGCATCGAGATTCGGTTGTGAAGGCGCTCAATGGAAGACGGCAAGTCGACGACGCCGGCATTAGGATTCCGACGCTGGAAATCCTCTAATTGCTGTTTCCAATCATCGCCGTACAGCTTATGGATGACGCAATCGAACGGTCCCTGTTCGACCAAAGGAAGGTCGGTGTCGATCCTGACCAGATCGATCCGTCGTTGGTTGCAGAGTCGGACGAGTGAGTCTTGAATGAAGCTTTGTTGTTTTTTGGGTAACAGCGCGTAGCCTAAACCGTACCTTCTCTCCGTAGCCATTGAAAAGCACTTCCAATTGTATAGTTTGGTGATTATAACTAGGATTAGTTTACCAATTAATAAATTTTGATTCACATTCAAAATCTCATTTTAATTAATCATCAGAAAATGGAAGTGTATGTAGACCTACATAGATATTAGATAGAAGGTGAACACTGCATTTAACCTGTTCCAAGTCTTTAACCACATGCATTTAATCCGTTCTAAGTCTGCACTAATAATTTTTAACCGCATGCTTATATGAATTTTTTATAAATGTGTATATTATATGAAAACATAAAGTTCTGTTACCGACGAGAGGTGAGTAGGCTCGGTAAAGTAACCAGGGGGAAATTGGATATTGACTCCAGTCAAGGGGTATTTTCTGTTGGAGGTTCTGTTAAACACACTTCCTATGATTACAAGTAAAGACACTTGCCCGGCTAGCTCAGTCAGTAATTGGTAGGGAAGTTGAGATCAAGACCTCAAGTTCGAGTCCTGACAATAGCAATGTGAGAGTTCATTCAATATGGTGACTCCTTGTGCGTATCAGTATTGAGTCACCCTTCTAAAAAACTGGCTAAGATCAGATCGTGATTTACTCCTTTATAATTCTGTCGGGCCGGAATGTGGGAGTGCATAGGTGGGCGATTCCACCAGATCAAGTAAAGACACTTTTATCAGTACTTTGCTGTTCGTTTCCACGCTACTTTGGGGTCCACAATGGACTAACATGTGCTTCTTTCATTTAGTATTCAATGTTAAAATAATATTATTTCCATTTTTCCCAAGCCTACTCTCTCTCCACCGATTGGTAAAAATGAAAGGCCAAGCCGATTGGTGATTGATTCTATAGTTGAATATTTGTGTTAATTGCACAGTGGATATTTTTCAAGCCTTATACTAATTCTAATTTATTCTATTTCGGTAAAATTATTGTTATTATCTATTTTGCTAATTCTAATTGGATACAATTTAATTGTATATACACAATATTGGTTGCACTCTGCAATATTGTGTTTTTGTTACACAATTAATTAAAAATATTCTTTATTTTGTACACTTTTTTAATTAACTAACCTAAAAGTAAAGTTCATATGATAAATATATTTTGTAAATAAAAATTATGTAAGGTCATAATTATAATTATAATATTACGTTTATATATTATCTCAAATTTATTTATAACATTTACTCTTTCAATAGCCGATATTAATATAATAAAAAGAATAACATATGTTAATTTTTTTTAAAAAAGAAATAGTTGATTACATAAACAAAATTATGTAGATATTTAAGCATATGAATAATATTCGTGAAAGAATAAGTTTATTAAGATGACTTGATATGATATTTCTATGTGAAATATTACTAGCTTATTTATGTAATTGCTTATTTAAACTATTGTATAATTGATTTTTCGACTTCATATCTCTAGATTATTTCATTTAGGGACTGTTATATTTTCACGTTATCTGTCACAATTAGCAGTAATTTAATTAGATATGAAATGAACTATATAAAGGTAATTGAGTAATTAATATATGATTCACCATTTTTAAAGTAATTGAAGAGAATGTTTTATTATTATATATTAGTATTGATTAGAAAAAATTAGATGAAAAATTATGCACAAAAAGTTTAGTAAAAAATATCTTGACATTTCTAATATTTAGATAGTTAAAATATATTGTTAGACGTCAATGTTGAGATATAAATATAAAATTTTTAATTAAAAATTAAAAATAAATTAATAAAGCTAATTTTTGTATTATTAAACACAATGTAAGATTATAATTTATATTCGTTACTCAAATAAAGAATTGTTAAAGAGAAAAAAAGTAAATTAATCAAGTTAATTTTAAATTTAAGATTTAAAAAATTTTAGGGTCAAATATAAATACTCGATAAATAAGAATAAATATTATATAATTAATATTTTATTAAAATTATAAAATGTTATTGATATTAGAATTACATTTCAGTTAAATTAATAAAAAATATAAATCATATTATAAATAAGTTTTCTACTGGAGTTAGCAGTCTTGATTTACCCATCTTCACATTACTTCTCTTAACTTTTGTATATGAGTACTATGGAAATGGAACTAATGGAGCAGTAGTTATCAATCTATATGACGTCTACTGTCGTTCTCTTTGTCGTGCATGCTTTTAAATCTGAACTTAACCAAATAGAATTAAGAGGATAAAGATAAAAGAATGCTTTTACACTATAGGAGAGTCCATTGGCCTGCCTTTTCCGTTTTCCGATCAGTCATTGGTTGAAAATGTTCCCTTAAGGTTCACATGCTATATATAAGGAATTAAATAAAGCTTTTCCTCTTTTCTTAACGGCTTCTTCTTTTTGATATCATCCTTTTAACACGTAAAATTGTTAAGAATCTTCTTGCTCATAACAATTAGTATAATTTTCTCTAATTTCTCCCCTTCATCTTTGCTTTTCTTTTTTCAAATTTAGCTCTTAAAAATAACATTGTAATCTTTCATCTTCAGTTGCATAATCCCTTCAAGATGGATTTCTGTTCTCAATGGTTGTATTATTCTTTTTAATTTTTAATTTTATTTATAATTTTTTCTTTGAATAAATTTTGAAAATAATAACACATCATAAAAAGCTACAAATAAAAATTTTGAATAATAGCTTTCGGAATCTAAAAACAAAGTTTCGGCATTTTGGTTGAGAATCTCGGTAAAGAGACTTTTAAGTTTTAAGATGGCACAATAGATTGATGTTTTTGCCCCTAAATTTTGAAACGCGAGAGTTGCTGGTTATTATACTTGGAGGATTGATTTGATCAAATTGAAATAGAACTACCCAATGGTTTTGTTTGATTGTATGATTAAAATTAGCTAATCAACCTATTTCTAGTTGAATTGGTATTGAATAAGGCAGTTCTAGTTAAATCAATATTTAAAAAAAAGGGTCAAAATAAGAGAATTGACTCGAACTTTTTTTCAAAGGATTATTAAATCTAATAGTGTATATTTGTCACACCCTACCTTGATAAGGCCCGGGACGAATTGTGTAGCATTAATCCAACATTGGACATACATTTTGGAGGTGTTCAACAAACAGCTTATCAGCTGTTTTTTAACTTATTGACTAAAAATTAGCTTTTCTTTGTTACAACTAAGAGAAAACTAAAATTACTTCATAAAAGAAATACCACAGGCATCAGCCCATACAATCAAGGAGAGGGCTTCAGGAATATCATCTCAAACCTGAAAATTTGAAGCAATGCCATGATCTAATTTAGCCAGACAATCTGCTGCAAAATTACTTTCATGAAGCACATGCTTATCAGGGCAACTCCAATTCGTAGCAAGTAAAGCTTGAATATCCACAACTAAAACAGATAAGGGATGTGA
Source organism: Erythroxylum citrifolium (assembly GCA_026284465.1). Classification (NCBI taxonomy): domain Eukaryota; kingdom Viridiplantae; phylum Streptophyta; class Magnoliopsida; order Malpighiales; family Erythroxylaceae; genus Erythroxylum; species Erythroxylum citrifolium. The sequence continues at coordinate 18,233,636 of JANKOE010000005.1, forward strand.
AGAGATAACACCGCAAGTCACCATCCGCACCGGCTCCATGCTATCAAATTCTACCACGACTTGTCGAAAACCGTGATCCCACGCAAAAATCAAACCATCTCGAATGGACCATAACTCCCCTCACCAAGATAGTTGAAACATCAATTCGAAACGAATACCCCACGTAGCCAACGACCAAATGAATCGCGCAACAACCCTCCACCACTAGTCAGCTCAAGATCAACAATATAACTGTAGTCATAATTCAACTTCACCCAATCAGATAGCGACGCAGTCTAACCAATCAAATGCCTCACACCTTAAAGCTTCGGTTTTGAAACAGAAGTTAAGGACATATCCATTGCAACTTTAAAGACACAACCATTCAAAATTGCTAAGGAAAGAAACTTCTTTTGAAAGATTAATAAGTTCCGAGCCTTCCACAACCACCAAATACTTGCCAGAAACTAATGTGCCCAGGCAAAACCAAAAGGACCCACAACACAAGCACGGAGATTCAAAGCTAGCCAATCAACCAAATTCGCCGCAATAAAACAATTAACAGGAACATCCCACTGCTGCCACCATATAACCGCATGACTACAATCACGCAACAAATACAAAGAAGACTTAGCACATAAAGAGCACACTCCACACAAATTAGAAGTAGCCAAACCCCGTGAGAACTTCAAAGATTTCGTCAGAAGACATGAGTGCCCAAGCAACCACAAGAAATGTTTTAATTTCGGTAGACCAGCCACCTTCTACAACTAAGAAAAAATAGATGAAACATGAACATTCGACACTTCTTCCGAAAGAAGTGCTTTATAAGCTACTCGAACCGAATATGTGCCATTCGGAGAAAAATCCAAGACATATTATCCTGTACCGAAGTAACAAAAGCAAATGAATTGCCTAAATAACCTCCCTAAGATGATCTGGAATTGCAGAACGTAAGCTCGAAAAATCCCAAAAACCATCATTAATTATATGCGCTACCCAAAAATGTTCTTCCCCTACTATCAAGCCATCCATATGATCCACCAAAGGACCCCCTGAGCACCAATTATCAAACCAAAGACTAATCTAAGAACCATCCCCAACCCCCCAAATCAAAAGAGTAAACAAAAACATTTATAATATTTACAATGTAACTTTTAACTGCCCCCTTTTATAAACAGGAATCTGAACCCTTAGCAAAAAAGGGAATAGACCCACCATTACAATATTTACAACGTAACACCTCCACCCACAAAGCAGAATCATTCAAAAATAACCTCCATCCTAACTTATCTAACAAAGCAACATTCATCAATCTAGAACTTTTGAAAGCAAGACCATCATATCTCTTTGGCCGAATAAGGCAATTCCAACCAACCAAATGCATCTTACGTCTATCCGGCGAGGAATCCCAATAAAAATCACGAGCTAAATGATCTAAATTATCACAAATAGAGGAAGGTAACCAAATCGTTTACTTCGTGTAAATTGGTAACGAAGAAATAGAAGACTTAATAAGCACTTCCTTCCCAACAGGACTCAAAAATTTAGAACACCAATTAGCCAGCCTAGTCTCTACCGAACTCACAATATGCCTATAATGAGCAATTGAAGTATGACCATGCAACGACGGAACACCCAAATACCTGCCCAAGTCAGAAATAACTGCTACTCCCAGCGACTGTTGTAGCCGGGACTTCATAACCTGAGAAACAGAATTTGAAAAATAAATTCTTGACTTAGAAAGATTAGTCCTCTGCCCACTCGCCATACAAAAAATATCCAACATCTCACGAACCACTTTAACCTATTTAGCTGAAGTCTTACCAAAAATCAGCAAGTCACCAGCAAAAAGTAAATGATTAATGTCTGACCCACCTTTAGATACCCTAACTGGAATCCATTTTTTACTCATCAATGCTCTTTGAATAAGCATAGTCAAACCTTCCATACAAAGAACAAATAAATAAGGGGAGATTGGATCTCCTTGGTGAAGCCCTCAAGTTGTAGAGAATGACGCAGAGGGGCTGCCGTTCCATAGAATAGCCAATGAATATTAAGAAAGAGCACTTAAAATTAGATTAACCCACCGAAAAGGAAAACCAAAGACCTGCAACACAAACCGCAGATAATCCCAATTAACCGTATCATAGGCCTTCTCCAAATCAACTTTCAAAGCAAAATGACCCACTTTACTTTTAGACCTCCTAAAAGAATGTAGTAGTTCCTGAGTAATAATAATATTATCAGTAGTGGTACGACCAGGAATAAAACTACTCTGGAATGGGTCAACCAAGCCATCAATAAAAGGTTTTAAACGATTCGACAAAACCTTCATAACCACTTTATACAACACATTACAAAGT
>JANKOE010000005.1:18236080-18246851 GCA_026284465.1 Erythroxylum citrifolium
GTTTTGGAATGTCTAAGGTTTCCAACGCGACGTTTCGTTTCCAAAGTTTGCGCTTGCGGATGTCGGTATATGTTTCCGTCCGTTTCGAAACGTTAGTTTCGATTTGCTTTCGAATTCGTTAAGAGATCCGTTCTTTCCGATTTTGTTTTCCGTTTTTCGGTTGGGATCTGGCTTCCGGATCGGGTTCCAGCAAGTAAACTAGATAAATAGACTACAAATAATATGAAGAAGCTGAATTTTGATTCAGTCTTTAAGGTGTTCAATTTCCAGATGTAAGTTGCATATAGTTGTACACTGTTTTTGGATAAGAACAGTCTGACAATGTTTGAGGTATATCTTCCTATTTACGGAACCAAATTGAGTGATTTTGGTGCCAATGGATTCATAAGACATAGAGGAACACTTTTCTAGAAGAGAGTATGATGAAATTACTTCAACTTCACTTTCTGATTTAAGGTGAATAGTAGACTCAAAAGTGTGACTTGGAAAAAGATGAGTTTTGATATGAGAATGATTTTGTGATGGAATTGATGGAATGATACCCGGGGTTGTCATGCACATGCATTGTACATGTTTCATTGCATTCATGTGCATTATTAAACACCTATGAGTGTACAAATGGTGATATATGTGTATGTTATTTGTTATAGAGGAGCAATTGGAACGTCAACCCACAGACGTTGCCGGAACTTCTAGGCAATAATTTCTAGAGCAACCTGTGAGTAACCTAGACAGTTTCTCTAAATTATTGTTTGTTTATAACTATGTTTTGAATAATGAGTGAATGTGATTTGGTTGTGGATTCTGGACAGGAGGTCCAATGATAGTGTAATGTGGACTAAAATATTAAAGTGCTGCTTGAATATGAATGTGAAGACCTATGTGCTTTATAATGTGATTGATTGTTGTACATGCATTCCATTCATGAATGCATAATCAGATAATGGCAGTTGTAACCAGAGTAGCCACCGATTAGAGCTTAAAGCTCAACGAGTGAAACCGAGCCTCGAGCTCAAAAGTGATGCAGAGCCTTAGACTCAATGTTTAATGAGCCCTATATGAGATAATTCAGGCACTCAGTCACAACAACATAATAATTGAAAAGGTGTCTCATAAGCATGTCATATGCATCTTGTTAAGTATGTTTGATTGATTGAAATGCAGAATTGCTTATGCTTAAGTGAAAATGTGATATTTATGTAAAGTGCAAAGTTGTGAAATAATTATTATGTGACTTGATGTGTTGTATGAATTGAGTGAACCATCGATGATAGTTACCTCATTGAGTTCGCAAAGCTCACAAAAATTACAACGTTGTCTTTTCAGGACCGAGAGACGATTCTGGATACTGAGAGGCTCTATTAATGTTTAGATTGTGAATTGGCAAGAGAACTCATGGCTCAGGTCTGTCAGCTAAGATTTTTAGATGGCTTAGATATATTTGATATATTTTCCTCTTTCATGTAGTACTTATGTACTAGGTTTTGTTGATGTACATGCAGTAAAGGTTGAAAGACACAATGTAGACTTTCGTTTTTGAGAAATGAAATGAGGAAAAGTTAGCTTTAAAAATTTTGTGATTTTCTTATGATGCTTTATAAGCGAATAATGATATGATGCCATATGAAGTGAATGTAGTGATCGAACGTAGCTCGCCCTTATCGTAGGATATGTACCGGCATGACCTCCGGGCATTTTGGTGTGTACCCTAAGATAAGGGGGCGCTACAATAATAGTAACAATAATAATTTTAGTCTATAAGTTCACAACCACATCAATGCCTCAAATGTCTACATTGACGTCAAAAGACACATTAATCTAAATAAATAAGGAAAGCAAAAACAATTAGATAACATTGGTCAACTTTGTCTAGACCTTGCTCACACTCATTGTTGTTGCTGTTAGCTAGTTGACTTAATAACTTTTTTTCTTTTTTCTTAAGGGAAGGGAAAAATAATGAAAACATGAGTATTACACTCAATAAGGGAAAATATTTTTACTTTTTGAATGGTCATGCTTCGAAAATTTATTTTCAATTTGAAAACTATTTAGGTTTTTTTTTAAGTAGTAAGTTCACTACCTATGTTCACACACAACCATGCCTAATGAGGTATCTACAACATTCCAACATAAGCAACACACACATGAAAGCAAAAGTTCATAGTTGCATTTTACATCAAAACCTAAGCAAATATCCATTCTTGAATCAATCATCCTTTCATTCATGAAGGCATAATCATATCATTCACATTTCACATCAACAACTCAAACAAAACACCCATATTGGGAGCATGCAACACTACAATAGTTGAAAATCACATAAGTATTTATTCACATCACACTTTTTATTTATCATGTTTAAGTTTGTTTCCATTTGCTCTTTAGTTGAGGGATCAATATTTTTAATCTCTTGCCTATGTCACCTCACTTAGGTCTTCTCTTAGGATATTTGCCTAAGTCACATCCCATATGCTATTTCTCATGTTTAAGTTTGTTTCTATTTGCTCTTTAACCTAGGGATCTCTATACTTACGTTTTTTGCCTAAATCACCTCACTTAGGTCTTCTCTAAGGAAATTTGCCTAAGTCACTTCACTTAGGTCTTTTACCTAAGCCACCTTACTTAGGTCTTGTCTAAAGAAGTTCATTAAAGTCAACTCAATTAGGTCTTTCATTCATTTTTATTTAATCAACTCATTTATTAACATATTTTCATAGAGGGCGCTCATTTTCTCACTTTACTACAAATTTTCAAACAAACAAACAAATTCACTATTGCAATAAGTTCTAGTTATATGACATAAAATTTCAAAATGACCTTTTCATGGTACATTCACAATGACTCGCCAAAATCACAAAGCTTATTCACATAGCAATAAATTATCAATAAGTATAACTTGAAAACACAAAATTTTACACACTTATTATTCACATGTGTGTGTGTCTGTACACACACAGACACACACACATTTCTAGGTTTTGAAAAGTAAATTAAATCAATAAGAGCAAATATTAACTCAAATTAAAGCAAATAATAACAAGAATTGAATATCATAACATGATGTCCGACAATGGAATGGACTTTCTTAATTAAATTTAAAATGTTTTATTTAATTTTAAAAGTTATTTCCTTTTGACATTAGAAAATAATTTTCTAATTAAGAAAATATTATTTCTAATTAGATTAAAAATATTTTTCTAATTGGATTATAATATATTACTTATAAAATTTTTTGAAAATTAATTTTGCAAATGGACGTTTGTATATTGTGAACAAAAGTGGTTTCGCTAGCAAAATCATCAAAATACCAACAGAAATAATGTTTTAAACTATGTTGTTAAGGTTATAAAATTGCTCACTAAATTGAAAATTTTAAAAGATTTAACACTAAATTGAAAAAGTTAGACGTTTTAGAATATGTTATCCTTTAAAAAATGTTTTTGATTAGATTCAATAAATGAGTCAAGATGATTAGAAATTGTTTCCATCTAAATTTGAAATTAGTTTCAAATCAAATTGAATTGTTATTTAACATGATGAATTGCATATCTAAAATGTATGATACTTTATATGCAACGTGTGTTTAATGCGACCATCAGTAATTAAATCCCTTATTAAAAATATTAAGTGCATGATCAGAATATGATACTTGTCTTCCATTATTTAATAATAAAATCATAGTTATATTTATTATGAGGCTTGTTGAACAAATTGAAGGTTTTTTTAACTCAAATATGTTTTATTTTAAACTAATGAGTTAAATTTGTATGATTTGGATGAGCACTTATGATCACATGAATTTAAAGGCAGGGTTAGAAATAATATATGATGTATTGTGGCTAAGAGTTATCATCTAACAGATCTAGGAGTCATATGAGATGTGATTGACAAAGTTGTTATATACCTAATTTAAGGATAGGTGGTTTGTTGAGCAAACTCAATATCAACTAAATTTAAATGAGATCCTAGTTAATTAGAAAGAATAAAGTAATCTTTTTAAATCATAGTAAGGCTTATTATTTCAAATAAAATAGTGAGAATAACTAAATAAATAATTAAAGTCCTAATAATATTTTATTATCATGGCATATAATCAACAACTTCCTTTCTTACATTTTTTTAAGTGAGAATTACCTTTGTTTAGTGTAATTGATAGTACAGAATTAGTGAACCAAATTTATTAGATATAGGATTGGGTTTGAGAAGGGTTCTCAAAGAAAGGAAGATTGTATGTCTATTTTGTAATTTTGATATAATCCTTATTGAGGATTTAGTGACAAATTTTTAGATGTATGTCAATATCGTATATATGACAAAATATGATGATATTTTGAGTTGATTAATGTCTCATAAACTTTAATGACAACATGTAAGATGGATGTTGACATTGAGATAGCATGATGCAAATAATTGGATGAAGTATAGCTTAATGATATAATAACTTGATGAAATTATTTCACTCAATTTTAGCCTACTAAAGTTGACACATCCTTATCCTGAAATAACAAGGTGGCTTGCCCACCACCCTACGGTGACTTCTGATCGATATCTGATCCTACTAGAAAGTTCTCGTGGAGCTAAGTCTATTTCCTTTTTAATCGAAAAGCTTTAACGCATCATAAAAAGATATAAGCAGTGGAGTTTTTTTATAATCATTTTTATTAAAATTTCGAAAACACAACAATTGTATTTTGACCTTCCCAAAAATTTCAAATCTCTAAAAAGTTCTAAAACATTTCTATAATCATCTCAAAATCCCCACTACAAATTTTATACTTTAAGTCCATTGACAAGCAATCTCAACAATCACTTCAATAATCTTAAAAATAAACTCAGACATATTCATGCATTTAACTTTAAAACATTCATATGCACGAGTTCTTTACACAAAATATAATCAAAAACATATTTATAAAAATGCAAATGTTCCTAAAAACATTTACAAGGCAAAAATGCCTACATAGCAGCACGTAACAAAGTTGACTAGTCATAAGATAGAGTCCCTACAGCTGAAGCCCTTGAGCGTGCACCTGTGAGGTTTAATTTAAAAACAGAAAAGGGAGTGTGAGCAAAATGACCTCAGTAAGTGCTAGAATTTCTATTCAAATCATATTTAACTATTTAAAACTCCCTAAAACAATTCATCTAAATTCGTATAATTCAATATTTAATATGAAGCATATATACTTCCATAAATCAAGTTTCTCAAATCGCTTTTCAAATAAATAGTGGCGACATTAAAAATTTCATGAATTTCTTACACAATATAGCCTATCACTAACTTCTTTGCCATATGGTACCCTCAAGTATAAAGTCACGGAGCTAGTTCTGTATCGCTTACCCGCAACTGGTTACCCACTAATTACGGAGCTAGTTCTACATTGCTTACTCATACTAGGATAACTGTTATACATCGGTAGTTACAGAGCTGGTTCTGTATCACTTATCTGCAACCGGCTAACCACTAGCTACGGAGTTGATTCTATATCGCTTACTCGTACTAGGTTAATTGTTATTCGCTAGACATGTATAAAACCTATCATTATACCATAGACTAACAAAAACATTTATTTTTTATCAACCAATGACATCATCGCAATATAAACCCAAATCATTTAAGATTTAACTTTCAAACTTCAATTCATATATTACTAAAAACATAAAATTATACTAGCAATATTCACTTATAATGCATCATTCACATAAAACTCATAATCTATATTCATTTCATGATAGAATAGAAATCATTTTTATAAAATACATTTAAAACGCACTCACTGTTAAGCAACTTTATCGCCAATACACTCATGCATTTTGTGCCTTTCCTTTACCTACTTGAGTGCACTTTGTTTAGGCATTTATTTCTAAAAAACACTATTAGCTTATGTGTTACGCAATTAAATACTAATCTCGAATTTGGTTAAACCGAATTTATATTGTTAATTTCTTATTTCCAAATTCAAGATTAGTATTTAATTGCGTAACACGTACATTAATGGTATTTTCGTTTACTACAGCAAGCTAACCTATTGTTCTCCATTTCTAATCCTAACTTCAAAAGTCACTCAAAACCATATTTTACCCATTCTAACTTATCAATTTCTTCAAACCACTATCTCACTCAATTTAATTCACCATATCATAATAATACATGATGAGTCGCGGTTATGACCTATGTCTAGAATCCATACCTCGACTTGTTCCTTACTTTTCATATAGTAAACGTTCAAATTAGGTTTTGAGGTCTTCTAGACATTTGTTTCCCTAAGTCTCTGGTTTTCATACCATCAAAAATCATGACATTTCAACTTCTAAATCAAGAAAAATGTACCAAATATCATAATATATTTCAATACAGGGGCAGTATCAGGTCACCATTTTTAATCTCAAACTTTGATATCATTGATCCAGAATTAGGTCTAGGTTTATTCTAGAGATTTTTAGTAACCTAAGATAGAATTCTACTACACATTCCTCTCTTGGTATATTCAATCAATTATATGTAAAGAAACACCAAAATAACACCAAGAAACCACTGATCTTAAACACATTCTTCTCACTCAAAACAAACCCATAAAAATCATAAATATAGGTTAGGAAAGCTTACTACTTTCTTTCTCCAATCATTTGGGTAAATGATGAAAACTTAGGTTTGATCAAGATTTCTCCAAATCTCCATCAAAACCCATCAACAATGGAAGCCCTCTTCTTCCTTTCTCCTTGGACGACCTTCAACCTTGCTTCTCTTCTTTTCACTTTTGTTTTCTCTCTCTCACGTTTACCCTCTCAAACACTCACGATTATGTTCAAATGAAGTCAAAAGTCTTCCTTGATTCTTTTTATACTTGCTTAATGCTTTACACATGTCAATGTCTTAATGGTTGTCTCTAATGACTAATTATTCATTTAATAAATGATGCTTAACGCTTAAGAAAACATTTAATTGGTCATTAGGTATGACTCACTAATCCACTCACACTAGTATACACAAAAGACCAAAATGGCCTTTAATGAGTTTAACTCACCAACTAATCGAACTACACTTCGAAAATATCCCACAATTGTCTTATCATCAAATTGACTATGAAATTTTCTATTAAAGTCAATACTTATTGATTGGATGCTTTAAAAATTTTGGAACGGGTTTAAAATCATTAATATCCATTACTTTCCAAAAAGAACTTTTAGTCATAAACTTTCAGAACTCTCGAAATCCATCACATCGGACTTATTTTCAATCCGTTTCATTATCATTTAACTTTAAAACTTGTTTTGGATATTTTTAATTATTTCGAACTTGGGTCCCATAAAAATTTGATATTCATATAAAAACATTATTCACCGAAAATAAAAATTTATATTCAATGAAAGGAAAGACTCGGAATTTTACAAAAGTCTAAAAGTATAAAGATGGACAAATTTGAAGGTATTGGCTATATTATGATAATAATAGTCATTAGAAGAAAAATGATTGTATGACTTTTATCGTCAATACATGATATGATTTTTTAACTATTATTTTTTTTAAGTTTTTAATTCTTTTTTATTCAAAAATTATTTGTAAATTTCTATTTAATTTTTATTTTTTACTCTTTAACCTGCATCATTCTTTTATTTGTTACATCTGTTTGTAGGTCTACCGGAAACAATCTCTTTACTATATAAGGGTAAGATTGCGTACTATCAGACCTTCTCAAACCCTGCTTCACTGCTGGACTTTAGACTGGGTGTGATGAGGATAATGGTGACATGATATGATAAAGATCATTTATATATCTAATTCATTCTTTTGAGATTGAATTTGGATTCAACATTATAACAATGTTCAAAATATGATAAGAAATAGATTGTTAAGTAAAAGAAGATAATCCAAGTTTATATAAATAGTTTCAATATGTTAAATCATGAAAGACCTACACTTAACATAAATAAAAAGAATACAAAATTAGATAACCGAGACTATCCTTTTATTTTATTTTAGTTAAATCAACATAATGATAATCATAAAGGTACGTATGAGGATATATGTATCATGTTGATTATGAATCGTATGAAACTTGTAAAACTTGTTAAGTTGAACAGTGACCAAATCAACCTTTGGTGAAAGGAAGATGATAATATTGAATTATTTAATGTATATATGTGATGTGCTTGATATAATAACAATTCATGAAAGAATGAATACTTCTATTTTATTGGGAACTTAATGGGTTACATATAAAATAATAGTTTAAAAGAGAAAATTTAATTTAAATTAGTTGAATTTAATTGTGAAGTTTGAGAAAGTTAAAGAACCAAATATGAGTTTTAATAAAATCAAATATAAAATATCTACATTTTATTAAAATTTAATTATAATTATAATTAGAGTTTTGCATTTAATTATAATTAGAAAGTTCAATTTTAATAAGATAAGAACTCTTTTGTTTTTTGGGGAATGGATAAGAAAGTTGGCACTCATGTCTTCACCTATTAAAAGTTGTTTTTTTTTATGCAGTGTTAGAGATTGGACTTGTAAATACAATTTGAGAATAATAATTTTATGCCGAAGTCCAAATCAGGTATATTTCAATCTTTTTGTTTATGATTAGTATTTTCAAACTATTCAATTAAAGAGACACAAATGTTCATTAGATCACGATTACTTTCCAACAAAAACTCCATTATTTACAATTGAAGTTGGAAACATGAATCCTTCTTTAGACTTGAAATCAAGTCACATCAAGTGTGAGTTTGTTCAAAGCTTGATTAGGTCAGGTTAAATTTGATTGTTTTTTTAATTTAAAATTTAAAATAGTTATTTTCGAGTTAAGTCGGATTAAACAGTTTGAACTTTAGTAATTTTATAAGAAAATCTAAACTTGATTAATTTAATTTTAAGGTATAAACTATCTTGAGTTGGACTAGGTCAAAATGTCACGTCTAGGCATCTCCCTGCCACGTCTTCAAATGGATAGCCACGTTGCATTGCACTGCATGAGAATGAAGTCGCACGGGTGTAAATGCATGCGAACGTATAGGGCAATTGAGACCTACAGCACTACCTATACACAGGTGTAGCGTAACTTCGTCTGCGCCAGAGTCCTTACGCTGTCTATTTATTTCTGAACATGGCCTCTGCTTGCTTGCGATTTCCACTTCAACTTGAGTGCTTTTTGGGCCTCTTCGGCCTGCCTGCCACCACACTCAATCTTTTACCACCATATTCAGCTGACAGAGGCTTAAAAATAGTTAAAAGAGATTAATCAGTTTCTGCTTCTGTTCTCGAAAAAGATAATGTAAAATTATTATGTTATTTATTAACACCCATGACTATTTTCTCCAAATGCTACATATGTATGTCTAAGTCTAACTGAGAATCAAAGCTTATCAGCGGCTAATTATCCAAAAAAAAAAAAAAACTTATCAGCGGCACGTGTTGACGAAAATCATTCAATGTGGGGTAAGTGATACATAAGCCACGAGTAGCATGTGGAGAGACATCAAGTCAAAACGAATCAAACATTTAACTAATTGATTTCTTCTTCGTTTTTATTGGAGATTTAAGATTAACTAGTTTTGAACCCCGTGCTTTGTACGGGTTGTTACAAAGTAAAAATAAATTTTAACTACAAAATTAAAAGGCAAACATAAATACAAAATTAACATATTGCATGTCATAAAATAAGATTATGATAAAATAGAAATTTAACAAACAAAATGAGTCCAAAAATTTGAGAGCCATATTTATACAAGTACAAAAGATAGATAGTTTACTATTCAAGTACAAAATACTTGCAGGTTCCAAAATAGATAGATAGTTAACCAAACAAAAAATAGTTGACAAATTGGTCATTCTTTAACATTTGATAGTTAACTTTTCTCTTTTAATTTGGGTGATCAACTTGGTTGAAGACATTTGTGGTGATATTAAATCACATAAAGGCACATCATTCTCAGAAGTTTCTGATATTGGTCTCCTACTCAAATTTATTATAATTATGTCTAATTATTATTATTATTATTATTATTATTATTATTAAATAATTTGTATGTTTTATTATTCAAATAATATATTACAATTTATTCAAATTGATCATTATTATGTCTAATTATTATTTTTTTGGGTAAATATGTCTAATTATTATTATTATTATATAATTTGTATGTATGTATGTATGTATTATTATTATTATATGTATTTATTATTATTCAAATTTATTATTATTATGATATTATTGATAATACTAATACTAATAATAATAATAATCGTAATAATAATGATATTAAGAAATATATGATAATAAAATTGTCAATAATAATTTTGACCAATAATTCTAATATTAATATTAATGATATTTAATACAAAATTAGTTAGAATATGGTCAACATACATGGAAAAACATCATCTAAGCATTCATAGAATTAATTACATAAGAAGTTCAACATACATTAAAATAATTAATGACATTATAGGTTCAACGTAGCTGAAAAACAAACAGCTAAACATATCTGGAACATAAATAACATAATTTTTAAATGTCGTACCATAACTCCTATAGCACATTATTTTATGTGAAATCAAGGTACACGATTGAAACTGGCCATGCAGGGAAATCCACAAAGAAACTTGCCTTTGCTCACAATTGTCAAATGGAATGTCATTTTAATTTGGCCACATAATTACTTACAAATCCTATTGAAATTCAGACCATTGCTTAGATTCCTGACAAATATTCTATCACTGGATCAAATAGGTTGACAGGAATGATAATTTTAGATTGTCTTCTTT
>JANKOE010000005.1:18304880-18315647 GCA_026284465.1 Erythroxylum citrifolium
AACTTCTGATTTTTATTGTAGAAAATTACAAAAATATTAAGGATCTATTCAACCCCCCCTTCTAGATCACTTACACACACAAAGTGCAAACCAACACCCAAAAATAGTATACATTCACAAACATCATATCCCCAAATTCCTTATTAAAAAGGGGTATAACTTCTAAATTTTTCTTAGAAATAATCATTACAATTGAGGGGATTTATATTTCCATAAACAAAACAATAAAAAAGGTGCATATTAAATTTCTAGAAAATTTAAACAAAAGGGGGGTGTTTGTTTAATTTTATTTCAATTAAACGAAATTTAAACTTAATAAATGATACCCTAATCAATATTAGGAACATGTATAATTTTTATTTTAGATACTTGTAACTTTTGCACAATCATTGTTAAGCCTTACTTTTTTTTAATCAAATTAATAACAAAAAAACAAATTTAATAAAATTATAGAATTAAAGTTTGCTCTGATACCACTGTTAGGAAATCAGGACAAGATTCGACCCCGACCGCAATGGAATAATTTCAAAACTTTTTGTATTTTGATTTCTCAAAAATTAAGATCACTTTAATTCTATAAGATGATTAAAACATAAATCATAATAAAGCATGAATCTTAATTTATACCTTATTTCGATGCTTGATCTTATTCTTGTTGTATCCCTTGAACTGTTTATGAAACTAACTCATCTCAACCACCATAGTCACACAAATGTTCGACCTCTAACGGTATCCACGGAATAGGTTGAGAGAACTCTATGCCTCTTACAGAGAGGATTAAGTAAGAAATATTAGCTTTATTAGATCTTAAGCCAATTTATAATAGGTTATGAAAATTTTAGTAATTTAATTGAAATTAAATTCTAATTTCAATTAAACTTTAATTAGAATTACAATATATCTTATCTCATATTGATCATTATTTATTAAATATTTCATATTTAATTATAATATTTCTTATACTTTACAATCAAGTCCAACTTGATTAAAATATCTTTGCTCTCTTCAACATGTTCTTTATATGAGACTCGCCAAGTTTCTTAATATATTGACAATGGATACAAATTATAACCCTAGATTATATTTAGGATTAGATAAATTAAATTCCTTTAATTATCTTTAATTCTCTAATTAAACAATTTATATCCATATATCAAGATTGACGTCTAACAACATATCATGACTACCCAAATATTTAGGAATGTCAAAGTGGTTCTGACTAACCTTTGTGTGCGTGATTATTTTTGTAAAATTCAAATTTTTCCTCATATAATGTTCTGATTAGCGATAGAGCATGAAATTAATTTCTATTCTATTTTGAGATCAATCATATTAGTTCTCCATTATTGACTGTTGATTCAATTAATGACATTTGTAAATTATGTATAAAACATTATTCCACCTTAGCTAAAGATTTCTCGAATCAATACTAGTCGAGAACAATAGGATATTCTCTCTGATTACTTTAGAGTGATGAATCATATTCTGATCACTTAGTTACCTCCATATAATTCATATTACATCTAATGACTACCGAATCAGCTATCTATGATTAGAATAGGTCATAAGTAGTTTCAAAAAATAACAATCTCTATATAAGATAACTTTGGAGACTTCAAGTCAAATGATCACTTATACAATCATTACAATTAGAATTTTCATAAATATACAAGTAATATTCCAAATGAATTTCTCATATGGGCCAATTGTTCTCCAACAAACACCTACACTTTTGTTTAAGTATCATCATACTTTAGTCTATGAGATTGACTACTTCCTTCAGAAGGAAAAATATAACGTGTGCTAGTCTTTTCACGTTCTATTAATGTCCAATCTTAATAGAACAATGACTAGAAACAATTTAGGAATAATATATAAATGTAATATGAATGTCATAATTATAACCTCATCATAATTTCATTCGTGATGTATGATTATCTTATAGACTTTTTCAGATACATCAAAATATGTGTGAAATAAAGAATGTCTTTAAATAATTATTCCTAAACTACAACTAATCGATTGATTGTAAGGCATCAACTAAGATTTTTGATGCCCATCAAAGCCTACAGTGGAAAGGTTTTGAAGAAATGTGCCAGTTTAGAAATTGAGAGCGCATCCATTTTATTTTTACCAACTGCTGAGTCACTACTCGGTTTCCTATCAGCATCAACTGAAGGTAACTGAAGTTTTTTACTCAACAGTTGATAAAAATTGACCCTACCGTAGTGAAATAATCATAAAACTTTTTCATATTTTGATTTTCCAAAAACCAAGATTACTTTAATTCTATAAAAATGATTAACACATGAATCATAACAAAGTATGAATTGTAACTCGTACCTTATTCTAAAGCTTGATCATGTTCTTATCGTATCCCTTGAATCGTTTTTGAAATCGATCCATCTTAACCATCATAGTCGCACAAGCGTCTGACCTCTAATGGCATCCACAGAATGAGTTGAAAGAACTCTGTAACTTTTACAGAGAGGGTTAAGTAAAAAGTGCTAGCTCCATGGAGCTTAAGCTTATTTATAATAAGTTTTGGACTTTTTAGTAATTTAATTAAAATTAAATTCTAATTTCAATTAAACTTTAATTAGAATTACAAATAATTCTAATTAAATACCAACTATGCCCAAATTAGATCAATATTTCATATTGAACTTTATTTATTAAAATCTCATATTTAATCATAAAGTTTCTCACACTTTGCAATCAAGTTCGACTTAATAAACTTTGCTCTCTTTAACCCATTCTATATGTGAGACCCATTAAGTTCCAAATATGTTGGTAATGATTATAAATTATAATTATAATTCATAATTCGAATTATATAAATTAAAACTCCTTTTAATTTATCTTTAATTCACTAATTAAACAATTTATAATCATAGATCAAGATTAGTGTCTAGCAACGCATTATGACCTCCCAAATATTTAGGAATGCCAAAATGGTTTTGACGAACCTTTCCATGCATAATTTTTTCATATAATTTAATCCTTTCATCATACAATGTTTCTATTAGACATAAAGCATGTAATTAATGTCTATTATATTTTAAGTCCAATCATATTAGTTCTCTATTATTAGCTATTGATTCAATTAATGATATTTGTAAACTATTTATAAAATGTCATTGCACTTTGGCCAAGGATTTCCCGAATCAATACTAATCGAGAACAACATAACATTCTCCTTAATTACTTTAAGGTGATGAATCATATCTTGATCACTCAACTACTTCTATATAGGTCATGTTACATCTAATTACGATTGATTAAATGACCCATGATTAAATAGATCATAAGTACTATCAAAACATAGCAATCCCTACACAAGATAACTTTGGTGACCTCAAGTCGAAGGATCACAACCTGTCAAACCTCCTTCGAAGCTTGGACAAAACTTGAACTCACGCTTGCCAATCATTCCAATACCAGAATGCTCACTCTTCTATCAACACTGATGAAAACTACACAAGAAGGAATCTTTATTGTTGAATATATACAAGCAATCAAGACAATCATTGATGACTTAGCCTTAATAGGCCACCCTCTAAGCGATGTTGAGGTAGTCGCACATATATTGAGCAGTGATTATAAAGAGATTAATGTTGCAATCCGAGCATGAGAGATAGCCATAACTTTTGAAGAACTCCACGATAAACTTTTTGATCATGAGACCTTCATCAAATGAGATGAAGGTAAGAAAAATACAACTCCCATTACAACCCAATATACCCAAAGATGTTTTAGCCAAAAACCACGTCAGTGCAATGCTAATGACAAACGTGGGTCTAACTCTCAACCAAAATCTTCTTCACAAAAACAACACTTCTTACACCAACACATGTCCTCCATACACCAGTACCTACTCACCTTATAATTATAACCCATATATTAACTCCTTAATTCCTTCTTCATGGTGTCTTAATTGTTCCTCCACGCAACGTCCAATTTGTCAGCTTTGCGACAAAGTAGGACATACAACAAAATTTTGCAAATCTCGTCCACAACCATTTTATGCTCCAAGTTTGCCTCAAGCACACATCGCCAATTCTGAGGTCAATAGCAAACACAATTCCTAGATACTTGATTCAGGCTCTTCCCATCACATTACATCAGACCTGAATAATCTCTCGGTCTATTACGAATATGAAGGCAACGAAGACGTCATGGTGGGAGATGGTAATTCCATTCCAATCACACATACAGGCTCAACTTCTATACCCTCCTCTTTCAATTTTTTTCAATTAAACAATGTGTTATGATCCCCATAAATTTCAATTAATCTTTTATTTGTCTCTAAATTTTGTAAAACTAACTCTACTTTCATTGAATTTTTTCCAAACTTTTTCCTTATTAAGGATCTAAATACGAGGGCATCCTTAGTCCGTGGCCATAATGAAAACGACATTTATGAATGGCCTCTCCAGTCAACTCCTACTCGTATCACTTCTTTCTACACTTCAAACATCATTACTCTAGACATTTGGCACCAGAGACTAATCCATCCGTCTTACAACCTTCTATGCAATTTTCCTATCCAGATTCTATCTCCAAAAATAACTCTAGTTCAACTCACTGTGATGTTTGTCTTAGTAATAAAATCCATAGGCTTCCTTTTGGCACAAATTCTATTCAATGTAACTCGCCTCTTAAAGTTATATACACAGATGTTTGGGGTCCAGCTCCTTCTCTCTCCTTTGATAACTTCAGATATTATGTTATTTTTGTGGATTATTACACTAAGGACAATTGGCTTTATCCACTTAAACAAAAGTCTGATATCAATAATGTCTTGATAATGTTCAAAAATCTTGTTGAAAATTTTTTTAGGTACAAATAAAGACAATATACTCAGATGGAGGTGGTGAATATGTTCTCTCAAATTTCACAACTTATGGGATTCAACACTTACAGTCACCACCATACACTCGACAAATCATAGGCACAGCTGAAAGGACACATTGACATGTGGTCGAAGCTGGACTCACCATTCCTCATCACTCATCATTACCTCTTAAATATTAAACTGCAGTATTTCAAACAGTAGTACACCTAATTAACCGCATGCCTACGACCCACCTAAAGTTCCAGTCTCCATATGAAAAATTATTTCATCATCTTCGTAATTATAACAAACTTTGACTATTTGGTTGTCTTTATTATCCTTACCTTCGTTATTATACCACTTCCAAATTACACCCACACTCTAAAGGCTGTGTCTTTCTCAGATACTCAAATAAACAAATTTCATATCTTTTTCATGACCCATCAACCTCCACCACTTATGTGAGCCAACACATTGTCCTTTGTGAAACTATATTACCATTCATGTCTCTTTGGGACCCACCACACAATACATCCCAATCACTACCAAACTCCATCCAACCATATAATCTCTCCATACCCAATACTGACTGTGAACAAACCAATCCTCCCATCTCTACCTATCATTCATCGACAAAGTTCGCAATCACATAAACCACTATCCCTTATGCTACCTAAAACTCTAGCATACATATCTTCACCCATATACTCTCATTTATCTCATCTACATACTACAACTCTCACCTCAACCTCAGCTTCCCATTTAAAACCATCGTCCACATTAATTACTCTACCACCATAACCTTCTCATATCATTATCACGCACTCAAAGATAGATACCCTGAAACTTCGCCAAATATCTAAACTTTACACCATTATAACACCCTCTCTTCAACCTGAACCTACCATAGTTAAACAAGCTTTAAAATTACCTCTATAGCGTGATGCACTCAAATGATGAATACAATGCTCTTCGCTGGAACAACACCTAGTCTCTTGTTCCACCTACTCCAAATCAAAATGTGGTCAGTTGCAAGTGGATTTTTAGAATTAAAAAAATACATATGGGTCTATATCCCGTTACAAAGCACATCTCGTTGCTAAAGGATTTCATCAGAGACCTGACATCTACTTATCTGAAACATTTAGTCCCGCTGTGAAGCCTACTACTATACAAACAATCATCAATCTTATTGTCCATTTTAGTTGGGAATTGCGTTAACTTGATGTAAACAATACATTTCTCTAAGGTACTTTAACTGATATTATTTTCATGCAGCAACCCCCTAGTTTTGAAGATACACCATCTCAATTATGTCAGTCAACTACACAAAGCTATATATGGGTTGCGCCAAGCCCCTCGAGCATGGTAACATGAACTTCGATCCTTTCTTCTGCAACAAATATTTAATAATTCAGTGTTTGACAACTCCCTCTTTATATATCATAATAATTTAGTTCCCATATGTCTTTTAGTCTATGTTGATGATATTATCATCACAAGAAACCACCTACCCACTACTATCAAATTTATACGGTCCATCGCTTCACAATTTTCTCTAAAAGATTTAGGTCCCCTTCACTATTTCTTAGGTACGAAAGCTCACATCACCTCTCAAGGTCTTTTCTTATCCCAACATAAATACATCAATGATTTACTAAGCCAAACTAACATGCTTGATGCAAAAGTTATGCCACCCTTCTCAACAACAAAGTTGCCTTAACTTTACATGATGGAACACCTAAAACCAATCCCACTGAATTGCGAAAAATTCTTGGCTCACTTCAATACTTCTCCCCAACCCGACCTAATATCTCTTTCCCAGTTAATAAGTTGTCGTAATTCATATATAATCCCTCTATTACCCATTGGTCAGCTGTTAAACTTGTTTTATGTTATCTCAAAGGTACCACTCACTTTGGCATACATTTTTCAAAAAATAACAATCTCACTCTTCATACTTTTTTAGACTCTGATTGGACTAGGAATTTAGATGATTTTACTTTTACCTTAGCATTTATAGTTTTCCTTGGCAGTTCTCCTATTAGTTGGGCATCCAAAAAACAAAAAACCATTGATCGTAGCTCCATCGATGTAGAGTATCGATCCGTTGCATCCACCGTAGCTGAGTTAAATTGCATCACGAATATCCTCAAAAAACTACATTAGCCCTTCACATCACCACCGATTATATACTATGACAATCTAGGTGACACATATCTTTGCCGAAATCCCGTATTCCATTCTCGCATGAAACATGTCGCCCTTGATTTCCACTTTGTCATAAAATAGGTAAATCAAAACCAATTGCATATTTCTTATGTCCATACCAATGACCAAATTGTAGACTCCCTTACAAAAGTAGTTCCAAATAAACAATTCTTATTGCACAGGTCCAAGGTTGGCCTCTACGACGGAAGCTTAATCTTGGAGGGGCATGAAAGACCTATTTTACATGAAGAAACGAAGCCATGATATACTTAAATATTTTAGTTTCACAAATCACATTAGCTAAAGTAGTGGATCCATGTATATAGGAACTAACTAAGTTGTAATACATGCATCTAACTAAAGATAGAGCAGTATCAATAAAAAATCTTTTGCCTTCACTTCTTATTAGGTATTTCCTGCCGACTAATCTGTCATGCTAGATCGCACACTGAGGGACATGAAGGTGAAGCTTGCAGGTGTTCATTTGGTGAGGGCGGCAACAAAATGACACTAACTTTTCCTTAGACATTGCATTATCTTGGAGAGCGAGTACTTGACAACAATTACCCAAAGATTCAGAGAAGAAATCAAGGACCCCATAGGCGACTTTAAGGTCTTACACCATACGGGAAGTATTTGCGACTACTTTTCCTTATATCGATGCTCCTTTAGACTCAAAATTTCATAGGCGTACTTAGTCAGGTTTTTTTCTAAAAGGATTGAAACCTGAGATTGAGTTACCGATTACAACAAGTATACACGATGTTCAAGAAACTAAAAGCCATAGCTTCAAATTGTTTCTTAACTTAGAAAACCACATACAAACCATGTTTAGAGAATCTAAATGCAGCTACTTCAATATCTTCATATCCTCTGCATAAACACCACACTTTGGAAGGGCTATTACCTATTCCAAAAACTTTACCAAAACCATTCCGCCTAAATTGCCACAGAAACATTAGAGTTAACTTTGTAGTAAAGAATTCAAAGAAAAAGAGCTAAAGAGATCTAGTTATGGTGTGATGATAAATGCTCTCTTATCCATTGTTGCAAAAAGAAACAGCGGAATATGTTTATTGTAGAGGATGATGAAACTGATTCCAATTTGTAAATGAACCAAAACAGGTTTCAGAGGATCCCCAGTTCTATCCTTACAAGCAATGCCGGGACTTAAGTAATTATAAACAAATGAGGATGATGGGAGAACAATGAGGAAATCCTATAAGTTCTTATTGACAATGAAAGCATACATAACTTTGTAGACTCCACATTGATTCACAAGAAAAAGTACGAGTGCTTGGAGGAACAAAATCTCTTGGTGACAGTGGAAAGGTTCTTATAACTAACTTATAAAGGATTATGCAAAAATTTAGAGTGGCAACTCTAGGGAGCAACTTCTTCTTTAGATACATTGATCTAACCTTTAGGAGGGTGTGATCTAGTATTGGGCATCTACGGTTATTCACACTCAATAGTGTTTTACGTCATTTTAAAAAGAAAAATATGGAATTTATGAGGCAAGGAAGGCAGGTTCTGCTGAGGGGAGACCTTATTAGCCAACCTAAGTCCATAACACCAAAGAAAATTTTGAAATTATCTAAGCCTCAAGTCAGTAGCCAACTAATTTGTATGTTGAGGCACATTTATACAATAAAGAAATAATTTCAGGAACTTACAGTGAAGGACAAACCCTTTAAGGAAGAATACCAACAAGATTTAAACTTTCTCCTAGCTAAATTTAATCCCATATTTATAGAATCAAAAGGGTTACCACACAAGATCATAAAATTAATCTTAAGGATGGTATGGAATTAGTTAATGTTACGTGTTACAAATTTGGGAGCTTACAAAAGAATATTGTAGAGAAGTTAGTTTAGGACCTCTAAAAATAAGAAGTTATTGAGATGAAATAGTGTTGGACAAGAAGTAGGATAACTTTTGGTGCTTGTGCATGGACTATTGGGAGCTAAATAGAAACACCACTAAACACAAATTTCCCTTATCAATTATTGAGGAACTTTAGATGAACTGCACAAACCAGCCTAGTTCTCCAAGATGTGTCCCTTAGATGTCTACAAAATAGCTTTTAAGACTTATAAAGTGCATTATAAGTTCCATATGATGCCGTTTGAACTAACTAATTCCCCTTCCACTGATAGTTGCGTAAAATAACAAGAAGAAATAGAGCAACAATAACTTCTCAAAGATCATATGATATAGAAATGCAAGTGAACTTTACTAACTTATATAGATGATTGATGCACTTTTACAATTATAAGTTATTTTGTATGATTACATAATTCAACCATAAATTCACAACAACAACCTATTTTTTGTGTGATTATATAATTCAACCATAAAGTCACAACTATAATCTATTTTGTGTGATTATATGATTCAATCATAAAATTACAAGTATAATTCACTATGTATGATTACATAATTCAACCATAAATTCATAACATTCTAGCTTTTACCAATATTACAATTTTAATTTTCATTATCATTCTTTCTATTTTTTTCTTTATAAATCATAAAGAATAATACATACGTATATATAAATAATCCTTAAACTTTAACTTTTATAATACAAATGAATCCTTTTAGTTTAATGTAATATTAATTGATTTAGGAAACAAGTTAAATAAATAAGTAATGAAATTTTAAATATAATGAAATAAAAACTACATTAATTTATATAATTTAGATATGATTGTTGAGAAAATAGTTAAAATTCATAAAATTTAAATTTAATGATTGATTTATCTATAAATTCTATAACCAAATAATCTTCCATGTTAAAGTAAGAATATAGTTAATTAATTAACTCATTTTACAATTAGACATAATTAATTAATTTTGGTTATAAACTTGGAGTTATTAAAACATCACAAATTTCACAAGCCACTCAAATACTCAATGACCCATTACAATTTATTCTGTAAAGCATTCAAACCACAAATTTTACCCGGCCACCAATGTCTACGAACTTCTTTGTTCTCTAATCTTTATGCGTAAACTAGAAAGCCACATCCTTTAACAAGCATTTATAAAAAGATGCTTTTCTGCATCTTTGAATATCACCATCAACCTTGAATTTGAGATGGTTTATAAGACACAAAGTAGGAGAGCCGAAGAAGATGAAGTAGGCAAAAAGAAAAGAAGCAGTGACGAATGAAAGCAGCGACAGACGTAAGGATGGACGAAGATGTAGCAACGACAGCACAAAGCAGTGCTAGTGACAGAGAAGATATCCATCATCGGTTGAGAAGTAGCAATGATAGAGAAGCAGTAGGATAGATGGGATGAGAGAGTCGGGACACAAAGAGAGATAAAAGAGGTTTGCGTTTGGGTTTGGCTATGTTTGTGTGTGTGAGGTGGTAGGCAGATGCTTCCTCCTTCACCTCAACAGCCTCCTCTCTGCTAAGTCCTAGTGATTACATGATGTTTTAACATTTGCTTTTTCAACAGCCCCCTCTCCAACAGACTTCAAGAGCCTCCTCCGCTTTAAATGATTTTAACATTATAAGTTAACTGATTGAACCAAATTTATACTATAAATTAGGCCCGTTTTCTTAAGTAATTATGCACTTGTTGACTCCTGATTCATGATTTTTATGCTTAATTTGGTTCCTTACATCAAGTTTTTATAATTTGCAAATTGCCAGTATTTTGTCATCATTTAATGTTAATTCTGCATAATTGTTATTGGGACAATT
>JANKOE010000005.1:18477506-18494374 GCA_026284465.1 Erythroxylum citrifolium
AAGTTTCGTGAAAGGTGGAGGTAGTTTTACCCTAGCTGGCAAAGTCTCTCAACGACAAGGACCTCTCTCGTTTTTCGATTTTTTGTTTTGCCCAAACGACTTGGCGTTGGCCTTGGTTCGTTCTTTTTGTCTACTTTGGGTTTTTCCAGAGCCCATTTTGGCATGCTCTGCCTGGCTTCTTAGACTGTGCTCTTTTGTAATATTATTTTTTACTCAATGAAATTTTTTAATTTCTCAAAAAAAAATAAGATCCACCAATTTGATACGCCTTTCTTTTATTCTTTTAACAAAAATCTAAATAAATATGTAACCAGGAGAGACGAATTCATGTTAAAGAGGCTGATGTTGATAAGGTGTTTAATAATATTGTGGAAACTCAAAATCATGATATGGAGGCATCATTTCACCAACTTGGTTTGGAGCTCACAACCAATTTTGTCTTTGACATTTTAGGCAAGCTTCATTTTAAGGAAAAACTCTCGTTTAGATCTTTTTTACGTTGGCAGATCATCAAGAGAACTATGATCACGAGCCTATTGTTGATACTTGATGGTGAGATGACTGGCATTTTATTTAATAATAAATACAAGGCGAAGAGTTGAAAACTCGCTTAGAGAAATAAGGCTATATTTGATTGGACGTAAAGTTTTTAATATAATGTAATGATTTATAACGAAATGAAACATGAATGAATATAATATTAGAAATTTGTTATTTGAGGAGATGGAAAGATTAACAATGTAATATAGTTAAATGTTGTTTGGATGAAGGTTTATAATATAACATAATGTAAAGTTATTTACCATTTTATATTCCATCCTAAACTTTCAAATTGGAAGTTTTTCATTTTTACTATTTAGGATAGAATGAAATGTAATATGAAACCTTCCTTTTCTATCTCATTTCATTCCATTCCTTAATAAAACTTCCTTCCACTAATGGAATAATATTTCATTCTATTATAAAACCTACAAATAAACATAGCCTAAGGGTTTTTAAAGTAGGCTAATAATTTTACTTGTAATATTGTCATTAATGTGTAATGTAAATCAAGGGTGGTCATTCAATAGATAAGGGCTGTTAGTTTTTATTTTAATTTTTAATTTTCTGTTTTTGTTTCCAAATTTAGTAAACAAAACTTGTTTGTTTAATTTTTTGTTTCTTCCGATTTTCAAAAATTATGAAAACTATAAAAAAAATAGTTTTTATTTTCTGTTTCTATTTTATATAATTGAATTTACTGACAATTAAATATATATTATCTGATTATTTAATATATTAGTATTTAATAAGAATTATCAATAATTTAATTTAATATTATAGTTAATTAATTAATTGTTAATAAGAATTAAGAGAAATGTAACTTTACTTAATAATTTTATTAAATTTTTGTAATTAACTTAAATAAATTAAATATAATAATTATTAATAAATATATTTAAATTTAAAATATCATCAAAATATATAATTTTCAAATAAAAATTGATTTAATAATTAAAATATATTTAAAAATTAACAACAAATTATCTGCCATCACAATTGACAATTGTAACATGAGTGATGCTATGATTGAGAAGTTGAGGAGTAAGATGTGGGTTGGGAGCTTGTTAGTTAGTGGTAGGTTATTTCATATGCGTTGTTTTGCACATATTTTGACCTTGATTGTACAGGATAGGTTGGAGATGATTAAAAAAAGCAATATATTGTATTTGGAAATGCATCAAGAGTTTTATTTAAAAAGAAGATACCATTTAAACCTAAAGGTAAATTTTATCACTTAGAGATTAGTCTGACAATGCTATATGGGGCGGAGTATTGGCCCATCAAATAAATGTGTAGTAATAAGCTTATGGTGAAGGAGATGAGGATGCTTTGTTAGATGTGTAACCTAACCAGAAGAGATAAGGTCAAGAATAATGGTAAGAAACAAATTAAAGGTGACTGATAGTAATGAAAAATTGAGAGAGATGACACTTAGCTAGTTCGAACATGTTACAAGAAGATACCCTGATGCTTTAGTGAGATGATGTGAGAAAGTATTTAAAAACTGTAAGAGAAAAAAGTAAAGCCTAAGAAGAACTATAAGTGATAAAAAATGATATAGATCTAATGGAACTTATCGAGAATATGACCTGTAATAGAAAACTTTGGCGTACTAGGATACATATAAAGAATCTCTCTCAGAGAGGTCATTCTCTTTTTTTAGGTATTTTAAACTTTGTTCTTTAAGGGTTTTTTTAATACATAGTGCTTACCTCCAAGTTAGTTAGCTTAGTTAGTTTCTTAGCTTAATTAATTTTTTAATGATATGTGCTCAATCGATTATGAATTTATTTCATAACACTTAGTGATTATCGCTATGAAAAAGCTTAAAATACTCACTTTGACTCATATGTAATTTTAGGCATAATTTGGAAGCAAAGAATTTAAAGCGAGTCAAAAGCACGATATTGCAGCCATTTTTCAAAGATTAATATTTACTTGTCTTCATGGAGTAAGAAGAAGAAAATTAGAGCAAAAAGAAAACAAATTCAGTCCAAAAGAAGGCAATAAAGAAGCTACCAAATAAAACAACACAAGAGGATCAAAACGACAATACATAAGGCAACTAGAAGAGAAACAAAAATGGCAGCATTCTATAAAGAAAATGTTGTAGCAGGTGGACAACCAAGGGAGCACAATGACAGTAAGCTGAAAAGCAAATGCTGCAGCAGGTGGACAACCAAGAGATAAAACGACGCAACAGCATTGGGAGCAAGAAGCAAGCAAAATGTAGCGCACGCTAAGGACGCCAAGACAAAACGTAGCACAGATATTGGGAAGCAAGAAGCAAGATGTTGCCATTGGGCAGGAGCTAAACACGCATAGTGGCAAAAGAATAAAAACGTAGATAATAACGAGGGATTGATGTTTTAGAGGCGTGGATTTTCAAAGAAGACCGAAAAATAATAACAGTGAGGGTTTTCAGTTGAAGCATTATTTTTTAGAGTAAGCTCTCAACCTTGAGAGACCCGTCGAGGGGTAACTTTCCCAACACTGGTTCAGAAGTGACATCAATGCTGACGACCCGGGTTAAATGTATTTCTCTTTATATTTGTTATTTTCTTTTTCTATTTAGAAATTAATTGTGTTATCCGATACATATGGATTTGGGTTTTGTGTGTGGACAATCGTATTCTCATTATCGTTCAATTATTTATGTATGAACCCATTGGGTATTGTGAGAAGATAATTTTAATGTGTTTATTGGATCGTTTTATTATAAACTCATTGCTAGAATATTCAATGTAATTTGTAATTATTATGTTGAAATTCATTAGTAGCGACTAATGGTTCGTAATCATTAGGAATAATATAACTTAGGTTAAATGACGCATCGTATGTGGTTGTTGCCTTGATTAATCGGTTTTCTAATTCATAATGCTACTACCCAATTAAATCTGAAGATCGTATCCTAGGTTATTTGGTGGTTAGGTTTAATTAACGATCATTTCTTAATTAAACAATACCTAAGGGAAAACTCGAGTTAAATATTAACCTAAGATTAATAGTTGGTAGGAGGGGTTTGAGCATAATAAATTAATGATATATGTTTAATTAGGGTGTAGGCCAATATTAAGAACTGGGTCCCTACTGAATTCTCCACTTTTATCATTTTTTACATGTTTTCTTTAAATTGCTTTTGTTAGTTAGTTTAGATTTATTTTATTTTCTTATTTCTAAAACCAAAACCCCCTAAACCTAAACATCAATTAATTTCATTTCAACAACTTTACACACACTCTCTGTGGGATCGACTTAAACGGATCACTGCTACAATAGTAGGTTTAGTTTATTTTGACTAGCATTACGATGCGTTGTCAAATTAGTCACTATAAATGAATTTGGTTTTCCTAATTCATAATGTTATTACCCAATTAAATCTAGAGATCGTATCCTAGGTTATTCGATGGTTAGGTTTAATTAACTATCGTTTCTTAATTAAACGACACCTAAGGAAAAACTCAAGTTAAATATTAACTCACGATTAATAGTTGCTATGAGAGGTTTGAGAACAACAAATCAATGAAATATATTTAATTAGGGTGTAGGCCGAGATTGAACTAAAAAACCAGGTCTCTACTGAATTCCCCACTTTTTTCATTTTTACATGTTTTCTTTAAATTGTTTTTGTTAGTTAGTTTAGCTTTATTTTATTTTCTTTTTTCTAAAACCAAAACCCTCCAAAGCTAAACACCGATTAATTTCATTTCAACAACTTTACACACACTCTCTATAGGATTGACCTAGACTTACCACTGTTATAGTAGTAGGTCTAGTTTATTTTGACTAGCATTACAATTCACTGTCAAATTAGTCGTTATAATTGAATTTCATCATAACAATTACGTATTACGTTGAATATTCTAGCAATGATTTTGTTATAAAATAATCTAATGAACTCATTAAAATCATCTTCTCATAATATCCAATGGGTTCATACACAAATAATCGAACGATAACGAGAATACGATTATCCATATATAAAACCCAAATCCATACGCATCGGATAACACAATCAATTTCTAAAGAGATAAAGAAAATAACAAAGACAAAGACAAATACACTTAACCTAGGTCGTTAACATCGATGTCAACTCCGAACTGGTGTCAGGAAAGCTACCCCTCTATAGGTCTCTCAAGGTTGAGAGCTTGCTCCCAAAAATAATGTTTCAGCCCCAAAAATATGTCCCAGCCGAAACCACTGTTCTTATTTTTCTGTTTTTTTGAAAATCCACGCCTCCAAAACATCAAACCCTCCATGTTGTTTGAGTTTTTATTCTTTTGCCAATAGCATCTTGCTCCTTGCTTTCTAGTGTTTGCGTGCTGCGTTTTGTCTAAGCATCTCTAGCATGCGCTGCATTTTACTTGTTTCTTGCTCCCAACGCTACTACGTCGTTTTATCTCTTGGCTGTCCACCTACTGCAGCGTTTTTTTTCAACTTGCTGCCATTTTGCTCCCTTGGTTATCCACCTTACCGCAATGTTTTCTTCATGGAATATTGTCATTTTTGCTTCTCTTCTAGCTGTCTTATGCATTATTGTTTTGATCCTATTGTGTTGTTTTATTTGGCATGTTCTTTGTTGTCTTCTTTTAAGCTAAACTTGTTTTCATCTTGCTCTAATTTTCTTCTTCTTACTCCATGAAGACAAGTGAATATTAATCTTCAAAAAAATACCCAAATATCGTGCTTTTGACTTACTTTAAATTCTTTACTTCCAAATTGTGCCTAAAATCACATATGAGTTAAAGTGAGTATCTTAAGCATTTTTATAGCAATAATCACGAAGTGTTATGGAATAAATTCATAATTAATTAAGCACATATCACTTGACATGGTTGGTTTGAGTTACACTTATACTTCTCTTTTTCTAGTTCGTGTATTTATTTAATTATTTTATCTTTTATTATTAATCTTTACCATGTTCTATATGTACATTATTTTGTATTCCATTACCTATTTATATTTTTGTAGTATCTTTATCTTGAATTATATATGGGTCTATCGAAAACAACCTCTCTATCAGGTATGGGTAGGGCTGCATACTGTTGGACCTTCTCAGATCCTACATTTCAGTGGGACTCTTGCTGAGAGTTGTTGTTGTTGTTATGTAGACAATCCCTGTAATATCTTCTCATTTCCCTATAAGGCTTATCCTTTTATGCTTCTGATTTAATATTAAATGTCTTCCTATAGCAATATTATGTAGAGCTTTCTCATATGTTTTGAAAGATTGTTGATGGTTTGAAGATCTCCTATAAATGAGAGCTACATTATAAAGGAGTTAAACTTTTGATATGGCAATTTGATTCTCATGTTCATAATATCTTCTATTAGCTAACATGCTTTCTTTAGTTGATTACAACTAAAAATTTCATCAATCATTACAGAATAAGTATCAACATCTAGTATGTAATCTTTATTTTCTGTCTCATACTAAGTCTCAAATACATCATTAGTATCATCCATTCTAAAAAAACATCAAAATCAACATATTATAGGTCTAAACACTTGAAAAATGACCCCCCTCAATCATTTTTCATAAAGTCTTACGCCTTCATCACTCTTCTAGTCTTACAAAGGACCTTTAGAAAATAGTTATAATTAACTATGTTAGGAGGATAGTTTTTATTTTCCATCTCTTCCAAAAGTTTGTTAGTTTCATCATTTTTCCCACTTGAACACATCCTTTCAGTCAATTCTTTATAAATAAAAACATAAAGAAAACCAATATTTATCATTTATACCAAAAGCTTAAAATTATCCTTAATTATACCATTATAAGCCAAAGAGATAATTAGAATTACATGTCTTTAAAGTGGGCAAAGACACAATGGATCCTTTTGTTCTCTTGAATTCAAAAAGCTTTGGGGTTGTTTGATTCTACTCCGTTTTTCTATTGTGGTTTTCAATTTTCAGTTTTTAGTTTTCGTTTTCTATTTTTAGTTTTTGGTTTTTTCAAATAAAAATAAAAAAATGTTTGGTTGATAATGTCAATGTCAAAGTTGCGAATACTATACCGGATTGAGTTCTGGTACGATACTGTATCGATACCAATCAATACTGGGTACCATTTCGAATAATTTTTTAAATTTATAAAATAGACCCTGAATTATCTTAAAATTTACAAAATAGTCCATTATTATATTGTACAGTTGTACTATATTCTTTATAAGTTTACATCAACCATGTCTCCAAAAATTATAATAATAAATAATAATAACAATTAATATGAAATAACAATAGTTTTTAAATATTTCACATATAAATAATAACTACAATTAATATGAAAACAGACAATCATCATCATTCAAATATAAAATTAGGAATAATACAAAGTATTTAAAATATTATAATAATACAATTTCATCGTATAATAAATAATAATTACATCAAAACATCTAATAAAAGAATAATAATTATCCTTAACTCTCAAATTATTATAATTTACAATAAGAGTTCATGATGAGGAAACAATCAAGTTGAAGTTAAACCTGAAACAAAAATATTTACAATTACATTACATATATAGAATTTAACATATACATCAAACATAAGTAAAATTAAAAGAAGAGGAAAACAAAAACCTAGAACGAAATTCAATCGTCTACGGGAGGATACCTGCTATAGCTATACTGACTCTAGTTATCATTTAGTACAAAATCCTTATCATTGATAAGAGTTTCATCATCATTATCATTTAAATTTAATGCACCAAATGACATGTCATTGCTTTCCCATCCAAGATTATTTTCCAAGTCATTGATATCTACCAAATTCAGTTCTTCAGAAACCCAATCCTCCAAAAGATCAATATTACCAATGGAAATTAGATCAATTGAACTACTTGTGCTATTAAGAGTCAAAGTAAGCAATAAAATTTAATTATAAGAAATTATATCGAAATTAATAATGATAATAACATACCTTTCTTGAAGCTTTAAATTGCAACGAACAAAAACCAAGTCATTCAACCTCTTATGCTCTAATTTTTTCTTTTCTGGGAGTGAATAAATTCAAATACGCTTTAGTTTCGTTCACAGCCTGTTGCATTCACACATTAACTTAAAATACAAATTGCAAACCTTTTCAATTCTAGAACTCCATTTTTGAATTGATCCCACCTAAAAACGGTAAGTCGTAAGATAACAAAAGTAGCGTATAAACAAAATAAAGTGATAATTAGTTTTCAACAAATAAAAAAAAGGAAACAACTAATACTTGGAGAAAGTTTTCCTCTTTTTCGAATAGCAATTGACATTCCAAAATCCCCGTAAGACAACTTATAAAGCTCCATTTGTGAGCTTAAGAGATCTTGCATCACGTCAATGCTAACAACTGTTGTAATAGTTAAAAGCATTCCTCTATTAACTTCAGCTTGCTTAGTAAAATCCAGTTTAAAATAGACAATAGGATTCAAAAACGCCCCAGCTACAAATAATGGAGAAGAAAGTTGTCTTTTCCTTCTCTCATTAATGATTGAAAGATATGGTGTATACAAAGAAGACTTATGTTTCAGATTGACCTTGATTGCTTCCGTCGCTCTCTCCATAGCATCA
This sequence comes from Erythroxylum citrifolium, assembly GCA_026284465.1. NCBI lineage: Eukaryota > Viridiplantae > Streptophyta > Magnoliopsida > Malpighiales > Erythroxylaceae > Erythroxylum > Erythroxylum citrifolium. The sequence goes on from JANKOE010000005.1 coordinate 18,485,606, forward strand.
AAAATATAACCCATTGTTGACCTTTTTTTCACTATCAGCCAAGCGAAGCACCCTCACCAAAGGCTCACAAACTCATATAACAAATTGGCATTAAGATCAAAATTCTCTATCTTCTAGTATAATTTTACAAACCTCCACTCTAGTATTAGACCTAACATGTTGAGATGCAATCCACTTATCACTTGTAAACATTTGTCTTAACTCTTTCTTCATCGTAATAAAAGATTGAAGTGATAAGAAATTTATTGCAAATCTTGTCACAGCAGGATGACACAAAATCTTACCATTGGTAAATTCCTTTCTTATTAAATTTAATACCCAAGCACGATTATAGATAAACTTGGTCATCTTTTTAGCTTTCTGCATAGTCTCATCAATAATAGGAAAATACCTGAGATCCCATATATTCTTCAGCAGTAGGTCAATGTAATGTACAACACAAGGAGTCAAAAAAAAAGAATTATACTTATTCTGTAACATTTTTCCTGCCATCAGTAATAAACTGAAAAATATTTTTTGGCTTTACTTCATTCACAACTTCATCAAGTATCTCAAACAAAGTCTCAATATTCCTAATAAGGCCAAATGCATTAATAGATTTAAAAAACATAGGCCATTTGTAGAATAAACCAAAACATTAATAATAGGCTCTTGTCTCATATTTGTCTAACTATCACACATGATTGAACATCCATAAGTAGCCCAATTCATTCTTTTTTCTACTAAATAACTTCTAATTTTAGAAATAGAACAACTCAAAAGTTTACCTCTTAAGTCATGAATCGAAGGACTTTTGTATCTCAGACTATAAGAGGCTATTGCATCCATCATAGGTTGATAACAATAAGACTGAGAAGCATTGAATGATGAACGTATATCACACCACCATATAGCTATTGTCATATCGACATTGTCAGTCGCATCTCTTGATTGTATTACACTACGAATTGAAGGTTGGGCTCTAGAAGTTGTTAGTGGTGCAAAAAAACTAGTCAACTGCCTTCTTTTCTTCCTCACATCAGGTTTAGGTACTTCTTTTTGGGCCTAGGATGGAACACTACCAGTACCATTACCACTACCACCTTCAACATTTCTACAATCACCACGAAAACTAGAAAACAAACTTTCACTACCAATTTAAAATTCAACATTTCCCTTCTATCTTTCTCATGTTGATATTCTTTAAGTAATGTTTTAATTTGCCACTTCACATCATGACTTAATTTTTTTACAGGATTCCACATCTCCTTTAACCCCAATTAAATTTTTCTTTAATCAGATGATTCATCCACCTTTCAAATGCTTTTTACAAAACAAGTAAATAATATGGTTCCTCATACCAGGAACTAATGTAGCATGAGCCCAAGCTGGATCATTGTATCTTCCTGAAGTGGTTTGATTAGGAGTACTTGAACTTCTTTCTACTTATCTGTAAAAATAAATGAATGCATATATCAAAATAATAACACATAATTTCATTACATAATATGCATGTCCATCTTATATAATATAACTCATTTTATACAATTACATTATACACAATTCAATTTTATCAAACATAATTCACTACAAGTTAAAAACTAACAATTCAATTATTCAACATATATAATTACACAAAATATACATAAACATTTTTCATTTCCAACAATCACAAAACATACATAAACAATTTCCATTTCTAACAATTTCGAACAATTTCAATTCAAAGTTTCAAACATGAAGATCAAGTTAAGGGTATGATTTACATAATCGCCAAATAATGAATGACATATCTTATACAATTGTTCATACACATCAATTCATAACATGATGATCAAGTTGAAGGATATATTCATAATATGAGGATCAAGTTGAAGGATATAACTTTTTTGGAAATGTTTTTTTTCTTATTTAAAGCTTTGAATCTTCTTTTCATTTCTAACAAACCATAATATTATATATACCATTTTATATTTGGTTCTTAAATATATAAGTTGCTTTTACAATTTTTAATTGACATTTAAGTCTAAGTATAAGTGGTTAGAGCCTACAACATGTTCACAATTTGAAAAAAAAGTTCCTTTTACACACATTTAGATCACTACTTTCACATATTATCTATTATAACTATTTATGATAGCTTACACATATATGTTACTAAATAATTCAACATATTTTATACTTAATTAATTATTTACCCAAAGCCAATATCCAAATACTATCATTCACTATAGTCGAATTATTATTAATTTACAATAGCATAATTTTATACTCAATTAATTATTTACCCAAAGCCAATAACCAAATACTAAAAATGAAATACCATTTCACAAATTTTAAGAAACTTAATTAATTATTTAAGTCTTTGCAAGTTTGCAACTTTAACATTCTCGGTTTTAAATTTTAATTTAAGTTGTTTCAACTTACAAACTTTCAATAGAATCAATTCATATCGTCAACATCATCTCATATTCACATCAGGCTATGCATTTCATTCATTAAAAAACTTAACATAAATTTCTCTTAATCGGTTAAACCAATTCACAAAACCAAACCAGAAATCAACCAAACAAAATCGTGAATCATTCAACTTCAATATCAAATCCAACCCACGCAAATCACAAATCCAAGTTCCATCCGATTCACAATAAAAAATGCAATTAAGAAAGAAAAAATCGAAAACTCAAAAAACACACCCAAAAACTAATTCACAGCTTTAGGTTTTTGGGTTGGGTGACCGGTCGGGTATAGATTTAGGGCGAGCAGCAATGTTCTCCTACTTCAAACGTTCAGTGGTGGTGACGACGTGGTGCAGTGGTCCTCGTTGATTTGATGTTGGCATGGATCAGGGAGGAAGATGATAGTCGTCGGAGAGGGAGCAGCACTGCCAGAGATGGAGAGGAGAGCGAGAGAGAGAGAACGGAGGCGAGTGAAGTGAGAGTTGGTGAGAGAGAGTGAAAAAAATTAAAAGAAGCAGAGTTCTTTAGGTGGGTGGGTGAGGCACGCAGGGGGTTTTTTAGGTTAAAATTTTAAAAATTTGCAAAATAGTCCTTACCCTTTTTGAAAGTTATAGTACCGGTTGGTACGTGACTGATATTTTGAATATAAACCGGTGACGATCGATATCGAACGAAAACTCATGGTACCGAGTGGTGTCTCTGACAAGTACCAAAAATATGAATATCGTTTCATTTTTCGGCCAGTACGAAATAATATTCATACCGTTGATCAATGTAGTTAAATTTTATCACTAATAATAATTACATATTAGATAAAACTTAAAGATACATTATTTTTAATTAAATATATATTTTTTAATTTCTTATATAATATTTTTAACAAATTATTAATATGATTATTTTATTTTATTAAAATAAATAATTCAAAAATTAACTTTTTATTTATAAATTAATATTTATTTTAAAATATATGGGGTGGTTGGTTCGTATAGGAGAATGGTAATAGGAATGAGAATCAATATAGTGAGAAATGAGAATGGATATTATCATTATAATTATGATGGTCGGTTAAGAGAACGAAATGATTACCATTACCATTGATAGTGGTTGGTTTGTAAAAATATTGAGAAATATAAATTAAATATATTTTAATTAATTAATTGTATTTTAATTAATTATATTATAATTAGTTAATTACAATATATTAATTAATTAAAATAGTGTAATTGATTAATTACAATATTTAAATTAATGAATTAATTATATTTTAATTAATTATATTGTAACTATAATCAAGAGGAATGAAGCAATGTCCAAAAACTAGGAATGAAAATATAAGTCATCCAATCATAACTTCTTACCAAGTTTTATTTTTCATTCTATACCCATTCCTCTCCTCTCATACCCACCAAACAAGCAGACCTGAGATTCAAGAGCAGACCTGGAAGTAAGGAAACGACCTGGTGGTTTACTTGCTCCAGGAAACGATGAAGAATCATGCCTAAGCAGGCATCAAACATACATGTATCGCAAATCTTTACCACATTTACCTTCTAAATACCTTATTTCTAAGCTACGACAGTACAAAGATCGTCACAGATGATGCGGACCTTTTACCGAAGCCTACAACAGAAGTATGCGAGGGCTAAATTCAAGACCACTTGACAGTATTAGTAACACAGACTGTAAATACGTTGTCTGGATAGGTTCCGGTGGCTTGGGGAACATGATAATAAGCATGGCTTCGTTGTTCAATTATGCCCCCTCCTCACAAACCGGGTTCTACTAGTTAAACATGGAGATGACGTAGCCAATCTGTTTTGTGAGCCATTTCCTAACACCTCTTGGTTGTTACCAGAAGACTTTCCTCTGAACAAGCAATTTGACATGTTTGATATAAAGAAGTTTGAAGGGAACAGCAGCATTTCAGTGAAGGACCTACCTTCATTTCTGTACATCAACCTAGTTTATGAAGATGGTGTTGAACCTTATTACTTGTTTTTCCGGGATGAAACTCAAACTTATCTCCAAGGGTTCCCTTGGCTTGCTCTCAAATCAGACCAGTACCATGTCCCTGCTCAGTTCATGATGAAATCTTTGGAGCCAGAACTCAACAGATTCTTCCCAGACAAGGCTTCTCTTTTCCATCACTTGTCTCGTTATCTTTTCCACCCGTCAAATCGAGCGTGGGGTTTGATTAGCAGATTCTATCAAGCTTACATGGAAAGAGCAGACCAGAGAATTGGCATACAGGTGAGAATTTTTGATACAAAACAAAGTCCCTTTCCCCTTGTCCTGAAGCAGATATTGTCCTGCACTCAAGGAGCAAATCTGCTGCCTAAAGCAGAATACAACAGGTGCATAGCTTCCCCACCCAAAAATCAGACATCAAAGGCCATCACTATCGCATCTCTGTACCCGGTTTTCTACCAAGAGATAAAGAACTTGTACCTGATGAACCCAACAGTGACCGGAGAGGTGATTGCGGCTCACCAACCAAGTCACGAGGAGAAACAAAAATTGGGTGACAATGTACACAATCTCAAGGCATGGGCTGATATTTACATACTGAGTTTAAATGATGTGTTGGTGACCAGCGCTTGGTCAACATTTGGTTATGTGGCTCAAGGTCTAGCAGGTGTAAAGTCATGGATCCTAGAATTGCCTGGTAGACACAGTGTCCCTAATCCACCTTGTCGACCCTCCACATCTTCGGAGCCATGCTTGTTATTGTTTCCAAATTATAATCCAAGTAACCTTCCTCCTCACATCAAGAATTGTGAGGATGCAAAGTTGGGACTAAAGCTGGTTAATTAGTAATATGTATAGGTAGGCATGTTTCTAATATCAGGCATTGCATTGCACTTGCAGGCAGGCAGGTAAATGTGACCAATTAGTTTTGAAAAGTATAAAGGGTAGGCTTATAATTTGGATTTTGTTTAATCCTATGTGTGTGTAAATGCCTGTGCATGTGCGATTTCAGCCAACATTAAGTTAAGCATGTAGACCTTCTTGATTACTTACTTTAAGAAGAAATTCTTCTAGTCCTAAGCTTCAGGCCACATCAACTGTTTAAAGCTGGCCTAATAAAATGTTGAAAAGCAAAGCATAATCCAAAAACCAAATGGTAACGTAGAAATAAAACATAAAAAAGTGTGTTGGAATATGCATAGGCAACACCCCTCATACCGCGGCTATTAAGCCACTACTTTTGGGGCTTGAGAACTCTCCAAATGTAGTACAACTTCTCACAGCACCATGTCTGCTTGCGACCTTTACCCTCACGTGTTCTTGTAACCTCAAAGTGTGCCTATCCTCCTCTCCTCTTCCTTCAACTATTGAGTGTCCTGTCGAGTGTGACCTTCCAAACACTCCATTTGTATCATTCTCCCCCACATCACCCGGAGGTAATCCTTCCCCGTTACTACCTCTTTCTTCTTGAATGGCAATGCAAACAGAATTCCCTATTGCTCCATCATTGCTCTCATCACCATCATGGCTGTCACTGTTCTGGTCCGCTGTTAGAGTCTTCTCCAGTGTCCCTTTCGGCAAGTCAAGATCTCCTCTACAAACCGGACAAGTTTTGTGGGATCCAAGCCAAAGATCAATGCATTCTTGGTGAAAAACATGGTAGCAAACAGTTATCAGACGTAGTAAATCATCGTCCGTAAACTCTGCCAAGCAAATCGCACATTCAAGCCCATATTTGTCACGTCCAACGTCTTTGACACTCGAGTAAGTAAACGTTGGAAAAATTTGTACCAGTGCAGGATCAAGTCCCTGATTCACCGGAAAATTAGCTGCATTTACAAGATTTCCAGAAGGGGTTCGCCGGGGATGCCAAGTTCTCATGATGCTGTCCATGAAACATCTACAGAAGTATATGGAGAAGAAACCAATAAAGAAACAGACAACCAATATTGTTGTAAGGACTATAGTTAATGAAGGGGTCGAAAAATTTGATGCTTGTGGAGCTAAAGAAGAACTGGACGACATTGAACGAACAGAGGCAGACTAATTTGGTGGCCGGAGATCAGAGTTTTCCCGGCCTCAGCTTTTTGCATGGACTTGAAAATGGTTAGGAAGCTAGAAAAGAAAGTAAAACATGAGATTTGGACGATGAAAAGTTTAATGTTTAGCGAAGTTCATTAGGAAGAGAGAAACAAGGAGGAGGAGGCAGTTGAATGGGAGACAGGGGCATGATAGGGTTGGCTTAATTTGGAAAGCTGAGGTGGAGAGGCTTGTTATTGTCGATGGTACAAGTAATGCTCATTGAGCGAGTCATTCTGAGAAGGAAGAGGAGAGAGGAGCTTTGTCTGAACCATATAATAATTCAGCCTTCCCAAACTGCTTTCTCCTACTATTTTTACAAACCAATGACGTCGTCAATGTCATTGATTCCAAGTCTGGAGATTCTTTTAAGACAAAACACACACGGTTTAACGCTGCCAACTTGCTTGCATTGCGTTGCACGTGTCCTTTTGTCCTACCAATTGGCTCTCTAACTCGATCGGGTGAAATGTGCGTATCCTCCTAAAAATGACAAAACCAGCTTGCAATTATAAGTCATAATTAATACAATCGGAATTCAATTGATTTCTGGCCAGAACATAATAGTATCTTTTGTTTGAATTCATCCAGTTCTACCATTGATTACACGGATTAAGACTGCAGATTTGAAGCTTCAAAATTTCCATGCAAGTGATTATTTATAGACTCACCAAGTCAATATTTACTCATCTAACAATAACTTGAGCTTCTATCCAATTGTTGAGAAACCGAGTTGAGAAACCGAGTTGAGATCCGATCCCAACCGCAGCGGAATAATTACAAATTTTTTTTCGAGATTTTTAATTTCCCGAAAACCAAGATCTATTTAATTCTATAAAATGATTAGCACAAATCATAATAAAGCTGAAATTTAATTCGTACCTTATTTCAAAGCTTGATCTTTGTCTTATCGTATCCTTCATCCTGTTCTCAAAACTGATCCGTCTCAACCACCGTAGCTACATAAGTGTCCGGCCTCTAACGGTATCCACAAAACAGATTGAGAGAACTCTGTAACTCTTACAGAGAGGGTTAAGAAAGAAATACTAGCTCCATAGAGCTTAAGCTTATTTATAATAAGTTTTGAACGTTTTAGTAATTTAATTGAAATTAAATCCTAATTTTAATTAAACTTTATTTAAAATTACAAATAATTCTAATTAAATACCAATTATGCCCATATGAGATTCAATATCTCATATTGTCCCTTATTTATTAAATATCTCATATTTAATCATAAAGTTTCTCAAACTTTACAATAAAGTCCAACTTGATTAAATTAACTTTGCTCTCTTCAACTCATTCTATATGTGAGACTCATTAGGTTCCCAAATATGTTGGCAGTGATTATAAAATATAAATTAAAACTTATTTTAATTTATTTTTAATTCTCTAATTAAACAATTTATAATCATATATCAAGATTGATGTCTAGCAATGCTTCATGACCACCCAAATATTTAGGAATGTCAAAGTAGTTTTGACTAACCTTTCCGTGCATAATTTTTCGTATAATTCAATCATTTCATCATACAATGTTCCGATTAGACATAGAGTATGGAATTAATGTTTACTATATTTTAAGTCTAATCATAGTAGTTCTCTTCCATTAGCTATTGATTCAATTAATGATATTTGTAAACTATTTACAAAGAGTCATTTCACCTTGGCCAAGGATTTCCCGAATCAATACTAATTGAGAACAACGGAACATTCTCCCTAATTACTTTAGGGTGTTGAATTCTATCTTGATCACTCAACTATCTCCATATAGTTCATGCTACATCCAATGACTACCGATTAAACGACCTATGATAAAATAGATCATAAGTAGTATCAAAATGTAGCAATTTCCATAAAAGATAACTTTGATGACATCAAGTCAAAGGATCACTTATACAATCATCATAATGAAAATTCTATAGACATACAAGTAATGTTCCAAATGGATTTCTCATATCAGGTCTGTTCAGTGAACTTGTTTTCTAGCAAGCATCTACACGTTTGTTTAAGTATCTTTATACTTTAAAGATACTTTAAAATCCGGACCGGTCTGACCGGCCGGTCCGGTCCGGATTTTAAAACACTGCCAACAAGGTAACGACAACAACAAGCTGGGTAACTTGTTTGGCTGTAGACAAGGTTCTGAAACCCGGACCGGTCATTGAACCGATGGCCTTACTGGTCACCGATTTGACCGGTTCGACCGGTTCAACCACCGGTCAAACCGGTGTGACGTAATAATTATGTAATAATTATATTTAATATTTCAAATATTTAA
>JANKOE010000005.1:18495589-18522793 GCA_026284465.1 Erythroxylum citrifolium
GGAATGCGGATCTGAGCGTCGACTGTCCGAGAGCTAAAGGAGTCAAGCCAAAAACCAGGTAGGTCATCTGCCCTAAAGAGATCAAAGTAGATGCTTTCCCCTGAGAAGGGGGGAAGATCAAATCAGTGAGCCCGAAGTGTAATCTAGATTCTGCATAGACTTGAGATGGGTTGAGATGTAAATAGTTTCTGCATAGACTTGCGAATGGGACTGGGAGGAAGTGCGTCGTCTGAAGGGTTTAGAGTCGCCAAATGTAGGCTAGTCTCCCACTGCATCTTAGATGAAACTGATTGACAATCAGTTGTTCCCTAATCCTAGTAGTGATGAGCTCAGTGAGGGAGTTCATTGAAGTTGTCTGGTTCAAAAATCTTCTGTTATTACGTTCCTGCCAAACACTCTGAACACCAATAGCCATCGAGAGAAGTACTATAACTTTGTCATATTGCGAAAGGGACAGATTAGGGATTTCTTGCATAATGTCTTGGAGTCTCCAGGCAGTGAGGTCAGGGGCACTGAGGGTAGAAACGGTAAACCAGAGGATTCTGGAAAAACCACACTCAAAAAAGAGGTGGTCCCTGGTTTCCTCTTCAAGTTGACAGAGGACACAATGCTTAGGAGAGGTCAAGAAAGTGAGTCGATCCATAGTACTCAACCTATTTCTCATTGCCAACCAGAGCAGGAAGCTCACATTAGGTCTGAGGGCAGTGTTCCAAACCAAAGTGGCCCAATCAACCTTGTTTTCTGGTCTAACTCTGAACTTCCTAATTATCTTAGGGGTAATCTCTGAAACTGGAAGGCCCCTCCAAAGATATGTATCCCTAGTCCCATGTCTGATGAGAGGAGGGATGTTAAGCCTAGTTATCTCTTCCACCGATAGAGTCCACTGTCCATTAGAGATAATAGTATGCAGCTTGGCATCCTTGGGGATGCGGTGTAATAGGGCAGCAGCCAAACTATTAGAAATCAAGGGGCCATTTCTTGTCCAATTGTCAAACCAGAAGGAGAGTTGATCTCCCTCCCCTATTTGACAAGTTAAGTGCTGAAAGAGTTCACTCCTCATCCCTAGTAATTGATTGAAGAACCAAGTATAACTGGGCTTAGGAGTCAGAGACCAGAAACTTCTACCTCTCAATATATAAGTATGCATCCATTTGACCCACAATGCTTCCTGATCACTAAGTAATCTCCAGATTCTTTTAGACATAAGAGATCGGTTCCTTATAGCCAAAGATTCTATTCCCAATCCCCCTTCATCCTTGGGTTGACATATAGAATGCCAAGCTACCTTGGCTAGCCCTCGGTCCCCATTCTTCTTCCCCCACAAGAATTGCTTCATCAGCTTTTCTATTGTTTTAGAAAGGCCTTTGGAGAGGAAAATATAAGAACTCCAATAGGTGCTCATGGACAGAATAACAGACTTGAGGAGCTGGAGTTTACCCCCATAGGATAAAGCTTTGTTGGTCCACAATCCCAATTTTTTCTGAACTTTCTCTATCAGAGGCAGACATTCACAAAACCTGAGTCGCTTAGAGGAGATAGGGATCCCCAAGTAAGTGAGAGGAGGAGGTTTGATTTCCATCCCGGTTGCTTGAACTAAGGCATTTGAGAGATGGGAGGCACTTCTAGAGAGAACAATGAAACTTTTGTGTAGATTAGTGCCTAAGCCAGACATCACTTGGAATTGAGAAAGAGAATCCATCAAGAGAGAAACCGACTTGAGGCTAGCATGACAAAGAAGGATCAGATCATCTGCAAAACATAAATTAGTTAGTGAAAGCTTTTTGCATTTTGAGTGAAATCTGAACCTCGGCTCCCGGGAGATGTTGTGCTTTATCAATTGGGTGAGAACTTCCATACAGATGAGAAAATTGACTGATCCAGTTGATGAACATAGGGGGAAAATTCATGTCCTTGAGCACCTTCAATAAGAATCTCCAACTAACACTATCAAAGGCTTTCTGTGAATCAACTTTAATAGTGCAATTTCGGGAGGACCTCTTGCATGTATAGCCTTTTAACAGTTCCTGAACCAATAGGATGTTATCACCACCATCCCTCCCCTCCATAAATGCCCCTTGATTCTCACTAATGAGAAAAGGCATGACTCTCTTCATTTTGTTAGCCAAAATCTTGGCTATGATCTTATATAAGAAGTTGGTACACGAGATAGGCCTATAATCAGTCCAAGATTCTGGGTTGTGAAAGAATTCTTTTTCAACGGTCTTCTGCTTAAAGAGATCAACAATTGGTGGATCTTATTGAGTTAGCGAAGAGGGAGGTTGGGTTCTTAAAATTTTAATCAATTATTTGATGTGTCAATTATAGGTCACATAGATGCTGTCATATCGAATGTTTCTACTCATGCAACCGTACAGGGTTAACAATAAGTTATTTTTAGGAAGAATTGAACATTTAAATATTTTATTATTATTTTAAAATTTTTTCATTAATATTGTAAACTTATTTAAAGTTTATAATTTTTATTACCTTTATAATATAAATTTTTAAGAAAATAAAATTTATTTAATTGAAACTATTATTTAATTAAATGTTAATTTTATATTAATGTTATATAATATTTATTAATAATAACTTTACGATATTTTATTTAAAATGGATAAATATTGTAAAAATTAATTTAAAGGTTAATTTACCACGTTTTTAAAATTATCACTTATTTTTATTATATTTTTAACCATTACATAATCTCTTCAATCATATTAATTATCTTTTGTTTATTTATAACTTCAAATCATTGTCGTATTAATATTTTAATTTTTTTTGCATCATTATGGATAAAAATAAATACAAAATTAAGAATGATAATAGATCAACTCAATTTGGATCGAGTGGATCAAGTTATTATATGCAACTCGAAACCTGAACATACTTAAATCGTTCCAAAATGATATTATTTTGATATAATTAATTAAAAAGATGTCATTTTGTTCTTAACTATATTCTCAAACGATGTCGTTTGGGTCTTTATAGCAAAACATTGTTGTTTGGGTAGCAGAGGGTTTAGCTTGTCAGGCTTTTTAGGTTAAAATCAACTCAAAATCAGGTGAATTTAAATTTGAATCGTTGACTATGAACCAAGCTGAATAGGTCAATATTGTCAAGCTTATAGTCAGTAAACTAAAATAAAAATTGAATAGAATAAAGAGGCCCTTAGAAATTAAAGAAGAATTAATAGACACCCCCCTTTCAGTGAAAGCTACACCGTTTTGTTTATGACTTATTAGAAAGTTATCCTTCCTTTTATTTCAATTCACCTTTCAAGTTCCTCCAGCTCTATGCGTCTGCCTACTCTTTCCTCTTCCGTTTTACTGTTTTCGTGTAGCTTTGATCCAAACGAATAGCCTCCACAACCATCGACGGAGACCGAAGACCGGCGACGTTGCACGCGGAGGAGAAAGCTACTAGCAATACTACAAAATTCACTGGCTTCCGACAATGAATTCTCTCGCCCACTTCAACTCCCTAAATCCGAACAAGCACCTCAAAGAAAAGTAACTTCTCTTTCTCTCTCACATTTGGGTCTTTTAACATAATTTTAGTATATATTCTTGGTTTTCTTCCAATTTTGTGAAAGTAAAAAAATTTACTGCACATGATTATCAGATTCGTAAGCAACTTGAGTGGATCTTCGATGCTTGAAATCGCTGCACTCTCTCTCATTCCTCCTGTAAGTTCCTATTCATTGACATTTTCCATCTTTTTTGTCTCTCGTTCGATTATTTTTATGTGAACTGTCTTGCTATACAGCTTCTCCTTGTTTTGCGACACGCGATCTGCTCTAGTGACCAGACTGGTAATTTATGTGAGTTTCTTTTCTCTTAGCGTTACAATTACATATTATTTTTTTATACGGGCAATAATTGAAAGCTCATAAGTGAAGACGACTGTAAATGCTTCTAATGGAGCTTGCTTTTGATTTACAGTTGTTACTATTTTGTTGTGAAAGCAAGAAAGTCAATAATTCTCATTATTGTGCCTCTATAATCCTCCATTTTGATAGCTTCAAACGGAAAAAGGGTATCGACTAAGAAAGATGATGATGCAACTGCTGTTTCTAAGAAATTGGGAGCCTACTTGACTACTATGACTGTGGATTTTCTTTCAATTATTCTCCCAATACTCTTATTTTTCACTGTAAGTGTTCTGATGTAAGACTCTAAACTCTTGTTTAGGCTTTTCTCCTTTCTTTGTAGTCTTTGGAATGGGTGATTAAGCTTTGGATCATTCTAACTCTTGAATACTATCAACAGCTTTTTTACTATTGCTTTTACATTTTTATCTAGTTTGCTTGTGGCATAGGTCGTATTACCAGGGAAATCCCATCAGTTGTACGATTTCATGTCATCAGCTGTATTAACTGCATTTTTGCGTCATAATCTGGTTACTTATGACAGGTTCTATCACAATGGACATTTGTGTCAGCAATTCTATTGTCACTTGTGGTTTTCACTGTTGCAGCTAAAAGGTAGAATTTGTAAGTCACTTTTTCTTTATTTTTTTTTCCTGTTTATCTATTCTGTTTTAGACATACTTGTACCATGCGTGCCACCAGTTGGAAAGTTTTAGAATATTGCTGGACCTGCTGGTTTCTAAGACATTCATTGACCGATAACTGTTTTTGGTCTGATACAGGTTTACTTCATCTACATCTTATGCAGGGGGCTTCCTTTCTCTCAGGACAAACATTTCATCATATAGGGTTCTTGTGGTACTCAATCTTTAACAGTATGCTTTTATTGTATTCATGTTGTGATTAACTGTATTTCTGCCTTTCGACTTACAATTTGATTGAAACAGATGCTTGTGACTTGCTTATGTATCTTGGCTGTTGACTTCAGAATATTTCCAAGAAGATTTGCTAAAACTGAAACTTATGGAACTGGTTTGGTAATGTTTCTCCATCTGAATATCTGGACAGTTTATAGCTGATCTCACCCTTTGCACATTTGCTTTCCTTTCCTTCTACCGTGGCTGCTGTTTTATATCTGTGTTTCTGATATCTCATTAGATTTAAGGTTGGGCTTTTTTAGCATGATATCCCATGTGTACTCTTGAATATATATCTCTGTAGTAGGGCACCTACATAGGCACTCATCTAAGAATCACACTTTAATCTTGACATTAAATGCTCTCTGACCTGAGGTGTGTTGTTAGACATACATGTGTGTGGTTTTTAATAAATATAGGTGCTGAGGCTCTCATTTTCAATTGTAACTTTATAAATGTTATGGCTATAATATTTGTTGATGTTAGCAAGAACATAGGTTTTAGGGCTTCACATATTTTATGGATTTTAGCTTTGTAATTAGTTAGTGAAGCTCTAAAACATCAAGAATGTGCTAAATAGGTTTTTAAAAAAAAGAATGATATAAAGCTTTGATGAAGCCATGAATCGGAAAGATTTAAGATTTTTGTATTTCTATAATATGTCCTTATTTTTAACTAGAAGTTTTTTTAAAGAAAAAAAGGCTAGTTGGTTTTCTAGCAAGATAAGATTCTAAATACTATTAATGGGGACAGAAAGTGCGGGCTCATAAATTCAAGGCCAATCAGCTATATAAGCCATATTGTCTTTGCCTGGTCGTGTATTTTGACAGGTTTTCTTGGGTCTGTTTTGTAATATTGGAAGAGAATAGGCTTTACAAAAACAGTTTCTTCTCACCAAATGGTTTCACTAATTAACTTTTATTTGGCAACATCTTAGTAGAAATCTTGTTGATACGTGGACTTTGAGGGGTCTAGAAGTATGCAACCTTACTCCTAATTGATAAAGGCTGTTTTTGATAACTCACATGAAAAAATATAAATATAAAATATAAAATAATAAAATATATAAATTTAAATAATAAAGCAATACAAAATAAAAAAATAAAAATAAAAAGATATAAAAGAAAATAAAAGAAAATAAAATATTTAAATAATAATGTAAAAATAAAAATAAAAATAATAAAATAAATACGTAATAAGGTAAAGAATAAAAATAAAAATAAAAATAAAATAAATAAATAAATGCATAAATAAGAAAGAATGACAATTAAATAAATAAAACAAACAAGCCATTACAAGAAAATTTTTAGGTTTAAGTAAGAAAATTCGTAGGCTAAATAATTAAGGGGGAAATACTACATATTAAATTTTTAGGCTAAATAAAAGACATAATACTCGAAGAAAAATATTTAAAAGACCTATGAAAAAAAGGACGTCTTTATGTAAGATCCTTGACTCGTATTCTACTATACCAAAGTTTCTATTGGGGGTCACATTTTCAGTAATTTTCTACAAAACTATATCATTATTGATTACCTTCCCCTATTTAGGCCATCCTTTTTTTTTTTTACTGTTCCTAATTATAATCTTCTCACTAAAGCGTCATAATGTCTCCTCTTAACATATTCGATTCACTTAAGCTTTGTCTCTCTTTTATTAACATTAGTCCCCTTTAACTTGTCTCTTACTATCACATTCCTGACTTCATCTCTTTTAGTAAGATTACACATCCAACATAATATCTTCATCTCCATCATTATTAACTTATGACTATGTATCTGTTTGATAAGTCAACACTCCGCTGTAAAGAACATGACCGGCCTAATTGCCAAACGATAGAATTTACCTTTGAGCTTGAGTAGTATCATCTTGTCACATAAAACTTGATACACTTTTCCATTTAAGCCACCCTAATTTGATATAGTGAACAATGTCCGCATTGATCTTTCCATTACTTTGAATAATATCTTAGATACTTTAAACACTTCTTCTGTGGTATAACTTTTGAACAATCTTTACCTCTACATTGGAAGCCACCATATGATCCAAAAAGTTATACTCTAAGTATTCAGTTTTTGTCCTGCTTAAATTAAAATTCTTCAATTCTAATGTATCCCTCCAAAGTTCTAGCTTAACATTAACACCTTTGATCTCATTCACTAAAACAATGTCATCAACAAACAACATATATTAAGGCACATTCTCTTGGATATTCTTCGTTAGCTCATTCGTCACTACTACGAACAAAAAGGAGGGGCTTAATGAGGAGCCTTGGTATAAGCCAATATCAATAGAAAAATGTTCTATATCTCCTATTATTGTTCTTACTTTAGTCTTTACACTTTCATACATATCCCTAATAACCCGTATATAGTTTATAGGAACTCTCTTAAGTTTTAAATACCTTCATATGATCTTTTTAGGCACCTTGTCATAAACCTTCTTTAGTTCAATAAAAACCACGTGCAATTTATCTTGTATTACCCTGTAATATTTCATTAATCTTCTAAGGAGATGTAAAGCTTTTGTCATGAACGTTCCTGACATAAAAGCAAACTAGTTCTCCGAAATAGGTGCATCCTTTTTCACTCTCTTTTCAATCACCTTCTCCTATAACTTAATGGTATTACTGAGTAGTTTGATCTCTCAATAGTTGTTACAACTTTGAATGTCCCCTTTGTTCTTGTATAAAGGAATTACCATTACTAAGTTCTCACTCATTCAACATTTTGGCGGATTTAAGGATCATATTAAAAAGCTTGGCTTGCTAAGTAAGACCCTCTTTGCCTAGGTTTTTGCATACTTCTATGAGTATCCCATCAGACACTATTGCCCTTCAACTCTTCATCTCCTTTAAAGATCTTGTAATTTCTTCCCTTGTGATCTGTTGATAACAAGTAAAGTTATTATATCTCTCGAATGCGCTAAGATCACCTAGAGAGATGTCCTCTATGCTTTCATTAAAAAGGCTGTATAAGTATATTTGTCATCTTCTCTTGATATCATTTTTAGCCACGAGCATCCCTTTGTTTCATCTTTTATATAACGAATTTGATTTAAGACTCTCGCTTTCCATTCTCTAGCTTTTGCCAACTTAAATATATCGTTATCTCTATCTTTAGTTTCCAATCATTGGTATAATTTCGTGTAAGTTTTGCTTTTAGATTCTAAGACTATTTTTTTTGCCTCTTTCTTTACCAATTTGTAATTTTCTCTATTAACTACCCTTTCTACCTCTATGGTGGTATCTAATAGAGCTTTATAAGAAACCTTTTTGCTCTTAACCTTTTTTTTTTTTCCAGATTTTCATTCCACAACTAAATCTCTATCTTACTATCCTTAGGCCCTTTAGAAACACTCAAGATTTCTTTAGATGCTTTCTTTACTCTCTCCCACATCTGGTTATTATGTCCTTTCAATTTCCATTATTCTCTATATATTACTCTATCTCTGAGTTGTTCCACCATATCTCTTTTCAGGCTACACCATCTAACTTTGGTACACCTCTTAGGATTTTTCTTCTTTCTCCAATGCTTAATTATAAGGTTCATAACCAACAATTTATGTTGAGTTGACCAGCAAGTGTTAGGTATCACCTTACAATTTTTTACTTTACGAGAAAGTAATCAATTTGAGTTTTTATGGTTCTGTTTTTAAAAGTCACGAGGTGCTCCTTGTTTTTCTTAAAAAATGAGTTAGCTATCACCAACTCAAACGCTATTGCGAAATCTAACAAAACAGTCACACTATTATTTCTATAATCATACTCAAAATCCTATGAGTCGATGAATATCCGTCTATGGTTGCCCCTAAGTGACCATTAATGTCCCCTCTTAGAATAACTCTTTTGTCAGGGAGGATTTGTTAAATTATCTCATCTAGCTCTTCCCAGAATTGGGGCTTAAACTATTCGTCTAGCCCTTCTTGGGGTGCGTAAGGATACGCCACATTGAAAATACACCTTTCACCGCAATCTTTAAGGACAAAATTTTATCATTGGTCCTTTTTACCCCCCACAATATCATGTATGAGTTTCTTGATAACCGAAATTCCTACCTCATTCTATTGACTTAAACATTCTAAATAATAAAGTTTAAACCTATTAATTTCTTTTGCTTTAACCTCCATCCACTTTGTCACTTAGATATATGCTATATGAATGTCATATTTGTCTAAAACTTTTACTAATTTTAATGACTTCCCTATAAGGGTCTCGATATTTCAAGAACCTATTTGTAATCTGTCAACATCTTCTCTTCTCCTAGACCTAAAACTCACCGAAGGACTAGCTCTTACTCTATCATCAAAAGTCAAAGCCACCACTCCCATGCCCAACACAAGCTATCAAAGATAAGCCCAACAATTCCCTGAATGACTCTAAGATTACTCAAAAAGGGAAACATGGATTGATATTAAATCCCACAATGGGCACCGTAATAAATAGATATGAATATCGCAAGTACAAACAACTACAAGCAAATCAAAATTTAGATGGTTTAAAATTTGAACCAATCATAGTTGCCTCTCATGTTACTTTGCAACTGACTAATGGCCAATGATAGAGACTAATTTGTATAAAAAAATAGTAACTGAGTGATGCAAAAAAACTTAAAAGTATATAGAAGAAATATAAGAGGAAAGATTAGTCAACTAAAAGTCCTAATTTGGTGTGTTGAGGATTGAGAATTGAGTTGACATCAAAGTTAAAGGCTGAAATCTAGATTGTATTAGGATTCCTTATTAGATAGGAAGTAGTAGTACTATGTTATTCTATTTCAGATATGTTATCGTAGTTGAATAGGACTTATAGAATTTCTATTATGTTAGGATTTAAGTTAGAAATCCTTTTCCTACTAGAATAAGGATTCTAAGAATACTATATATATGTACTTAGCCTTCCATCAATAAAAAGCAGTCTGGAATTTTTCTATAACTTGAGAGTTTTCAATTAGAAGGTATGATGCTTTCTTCTAAGAGTGATTCTTAGAGCCTATGAGTGATTCCTAGTTTCCTACCTTTCATTCTTTGTGTCCTTTCCTAAAATTCCAGCAACCCTAACTCAAAATCCAGCCCTCTTAAACCTACATTCTAGCCATCTCGAACCTATATTCCAACCATATTAAACCCAAAAATCTTAAACCTAAAATTCCAGTAATCAAACCTTAGATTCCCAGCATTACAAAATCTGAAAAGTCTGCATTTCTAGCTAAAATTCAACCTTCAAACCTAATATTCTAGCAGCCTAATATCATCCACCCTTCCTAATTTTGTGCTTTTAACTACTAGTTCATAATTCCTCTATTTGTCCTACGTCACTGAGTTTCTACAGAATGCTAAAGCACAGTACTAGACAATTAAATATATATATATATATATACATATATATTGAAAATTATAAACAAACAAGAATTCAAAACTTTCAATAGTTCAATGAAGACTAAAAACCGAATTCCAACAACTAAAGAGCAACGAATCAACTACGATGAAACACAATTTGAAACCAATCACAAGTGCGTCAAATAGAGAATAAAAATTTATGATATACCAATTAACTAGAGAAGGGAAATAGCCAAATCAATACGATCTGTTTAAGATGCCACACACCAGCTTTGTATATTCTTGTCATACTTAGCATTGTGTAGAAATTCCTCCATTGTGGGGCTCATTGCAGACTCTACAAAGAAGAAAGCAAAGCACAAGGTTTTTTAAAAGCCAAACAAGGAAACGTCTGGAAGCGGACTAAAAATCAACTTGGTAAAACCCAAACTGGCAATGATGACAAAGAATAGACGACAATTGATAGAGAAGGGAAGACAACCGTCAAAGCAAACGATAGGTGATAGAAAATAGAAGACAATTGGTGAAGCAGAATGTAGGTGAATCGGTGACATGAAAGAGTGACAAGACAGTGGTAAAGTAGATGACAAGGTGGTTGATCATTGTAACCAAACAGATTTGAGAGGAAAAAAAAGTAAAACTTCAAAAATGCCCTAGAGACAATTAGGATTAACTAAACACGAGTGAATCGTGTTGTGAAGGCAACCAGATTCACATACATAATAGTGAAAATTGGAAAAAACCACAACTTTTGTTGAAAAAAAGAGAACTTTTCAAATGGGACGACTAAATCAACTAGTCGAAAACGGAAACTAAATCAACGACTAATCGAAGATGGTTGCGGTGGCTTAGGAGTAGCAGTAAAGAGAGAAAAGCCTATTTCAATCACATGACTAGAAACAAAAAAATCAATAATATGTAGGTAAAATTCAAATACCATAAGGGAGAAGTCAAATTATTTGCAACAAAGTAAATCAAACCCAGATTTCTATATTCTTATAATTCGTGTTTCAATAATCTAAATGTATGCAAAGCAAAACAGAGCTCACAACTAAAAACGCATGATGAACCAAAAACTTTACAAGAATTTGAGACTAGAAACCTTACCAAAGATTAAGAGTTGGTAATAAACAAAATGGGTTTTGCCGATCGATTGACTCTTGGGGTTTGGAAATTTATATAAAGTGTTGGTGGAGTTGATGAGCAGTAGCAAGTAGTGACGACGATGATAGTAGCCGATGATGATGATGGTAGTAACTAGCAACGGCGAGATAGCAACTGGTGAATCAAAAGTTGACAAAAATAAAGTAAAATAAACAAGTAAAATAGAGAGGCAGTAAAGCTAGAAATAGCAAATGAAAGAGAGTTTAGATATGTGTGATTTAATTTTGTCTACTATTGGTGGTAGTACAAGCATATCCAACAACAATATCAACAGAACGGGAAATACCCAGAAGCTGAACTTGTTTCCAACCAAAGATGCAAACACTAAGCGGTCAGAATTAGGAAAAGAAAACAAGTAAAACAAGAGAACTTGACGAGTAGCCAAAGTTATCCTTAAATTTTCGAAGGTAAGGACATTAAAAATGGGTAATTTGTCATGTTTATACGAAAATTTAACTTATACCTGAACGCTTGGGAGCACTGAAAAAGAAACCCAAACTTTTCAAGACGTTTAATTTAAACCGTAACTTGAGGGAAACCTGAGTTCCCCTTTAGATTTGTCAATTTTAAGTTATATCCAACTGTGGTCCACAACCACTGGCCCTTTCTTCCTTGATGGTTTAGTTTGGGATTTGGGGATTGAATCCCTAAATCCCCAAATACTTCATGAGTTGCGAAAGAATTCGAACTTTTTTGATCCTTGCTCAAATAGCCTTAATTGTATATCCATTGCAATCATATCTATTTGTTGTTGCCGGTGGAAAGTTAGTCCATCGGATACGAAGTAATTATTTCAAGGTGGTTCACTTAGAGATTAGCTGGTTTGATGATCTTGAGCATTCGAGTGGTTTAATAGGTTCTCACTATTTGGAGACACCAGTAGGAATTGGACTAGAAAACTTTTTGTCACTTATTTCCAATCTTGACAAATTCAAAGACACTGTGCTTGGAAGTGTTCGCAAAATGAGTTGTCATATTGGTGGCAGCCCAAATACCAGACAAAAAAGTTATTGTTGTTAAAGGTGAACTATATGTAGAGTAGAACAATTTCCAAGATCTGAGGCACCTCCTCAGTAAGATTGTTAACAAAAGCAACTACACCTTGTAAAACACCTCCGACAAAGATTTTTAGACAGCCGAATATATTTGCTGCACCATGCATTATTTTTACTATTTGTTGGATTTGTGTAGATGATACACAAGGAAGCAAGTCAAATTGAAGATTTTTGGGTTCCGTGGAGGGACAGTGGCCCTAGCTGATAAGAGGGCCCATAGAAAATAATAAAAAAATCAGTGTGGCCTAAAATTGACAGGACCTAGACAGAAAGTTAGGGTTCTATCAATTTAGGTTTAAATTAAATGTTCTAGAAATATCGAACTTCTTTTTGAATGTTCCCAAATATTTGAGGTCTAAGTTCAATTTTTTTAAAGTTAAAAGAAATTTCGTTGAAGGGCATAGAGGCCTACCATGCGATTACAAGGCTGTAATTACAAGGGATATGAATATAAGTAGAGGAACAGCCTTTCAACAAAACAAAACTAGTATTGATTCTAGAGCAATCAAGATAGAAGTTACATCAGACCCTAATTACATTTCATGGAGAAGCTTAAACTATTGGTTGCTTGATTAGCAATCAGTATCTCCCCAATCCAATAGCAAGTCCTATTTATAACCGCATCTTGTCATTGTGTACATCGCTGAAGATCCTTTGATTTCTTTCAAACCAAATTGAGTAAACTGAGCAGGTAAGCATTAGACTTAGGCACTTCTAATCATCCCCAATTCTTTTGTACAAATTTTCAACCCAAACTAATATATTATCCCATTCAGTCTCAGGGCAAATTACACTTATATTGTGCTGCATCCTTGCCCATACAGAAACTGAAAACCTGGATTTGAAGAACAAGTGGTTTATGGTTTCAGGTTGTAACTTGCAAAGAACGCATACTTGATCAATGTATCCCTTCAATCTACCCTTGGTCTTCAGTCTTCCTCTAGCTGCCAGCCAAGTTACAAATGAGGCCTTAGGCATTATAGATTTCCACACTGTGTTATACCAGGAAGTATTCGGATGTTGAGGTCTTAATGCCTTCAAGCAGGAAGAGTTGGAGAAATCCCCATTTGCACTAGGAGACCAGATTAATCTATCCTTATTGAGGTAGTTAGGCATGTTGCTTGGGAGAATAGCTTGAAATCTGTCAATCAGTCTACGTGAAATGATCCATTAATTGTTACTTAGTATGGAAGATACCTTGGATTGGATTGGCCATCTTCCCAACAGATTAAGCATATCATCTCCCTTGATCAAAGGGCTTTGGGGAGATCAGTTATCAAACCACATCCAAGAGTCCTCCCCATTGCCAATCTGCACTTTAATGAGAGGGTAAATAATATGCCTATGCCTCAGAATATTGATGAAAGGCCAATAGTATTCAGTTTTTTCAACCAACTGCCAGAACTTTAGGTTCAAATTACTCTTTTAGATCATATTTTAACAGAACAATTGCAATGAAATTCTTTGAGGGATAGCTTGAAGGGCTTTGATAGTTTTGGTGTCTAGACGGTGTAAAAGCGTTGCTCCCTATTACGACACATATTCTATTGGATTGAACACGTGTTTACTTTCTTATATTCTATGTACACCAAACAAATTGTTTAAACATTTAGACTTCATTTCTTCTTTTTGAATTTTGTTTCACCTTCTCTTTGCATTTTATCTATATTCCCATTAAATTCAATGCCTAGTCAGTGCCAATTTAATTTGCATCAAACAATCCCTTATTTATATATCTTTTTCATTCTTAATATTGTAATATGTATAGGCCTATCCTTGGAAAAAAATGTCATCTTGTGATTCATTTAAGTTTCAATCATTGTATTTGTTAATGTAAAGGAAGAGATTGGATAAGTACAGCTTAAGCTAATCATATGCTTAGACGTTGTGTATATACGAAATAATACGATAACTATGATTATAAGCATGTAATTACAAAAATATCCCTATATTGTTAATAGTATTAATTGCTTCTGTGCTTCGAATTTAATTTATAGGATTACGTCTATTCAATCATTGGATTTTTAGATTGTTGCTAAGAAGCTTACTTATCTCTTCAAAACCTTGCATAACTAACTGTTGTTTTTTTTTTCCTTTTTTCTTATACAGATGGACTTGGGGGTTGGCTCCTTTA
This sequence comes from Erythroxylum citrifolium, assembly GCA_026284465.1. Lineage (NCBI taxonomy): Eukaryota > Viridiplantae > Streptophyta > Magnoliopsida > Malpighiales > Erythroxylaceae > Erythroxylum > Erythroxylum citrifolium. Next base: position 18,510,068 of record JANKOE010000005.1, read on the forward strand.
TAATAGCAAATGCATTAGTTTCTCGAAATGCACGAGGTGTCTCTTCAATGTAAGGCTTTCTTGGTCCATGATTGCTTTATCTCATGAGATCATCAGGAGAAATTTATTCTTTTGCAGTAATATATAGAATATGTTCTTTCAAGCATACGAGTGCATTAAGAAAGGCAGCTCCTCTTTATCAGCTGTGTTCTCTTGTACTGCGATTGCTAATTTTATTTCAGAAGAGACACAAACAGGTCACCTTGGTATTAGACCTGAATGTTAGTCTCATAAGAGAGGATTGATCAACATTCAATGGATGAAAGATTTTCGGTGATCTCATGAAAAATTTTATTCTACGGGAAGTTAGTGAGCTAAAACTAATTGCAACATAAACTACTTAAGTGACCCAATTTGGGACATTTTGTAGTCGGGTGGAGCTTTATGATTGTGGTCTGTACAATGGGGTGTTTTCCTAACTATTCTGTTGCTGGTATATGGTCAAATTTTTGTATTATTCGTACTGTTACATTTCTTGAATATATTTCTTGTTTATAATGCATTATCCTCATGCTTGTGTAAAGTGCTTGAACTCTTTTTAACAATTTTATTTTGTAGTTGTTATTTTAGTCATCGTATAGTTTCCACTAATGATATGGTATTTGGTTTCCATATGTTTAAAAATACTATTTTAGGAGTTGGAAGAATGCGATTCAATCTACTAGCCCATTACTGCTACTAGGGTTTGGTCGACTATTTTCAACCAGAAGTGTTGACTATCAGGTAAAAACGTCATTAGGCAAGTTGCAATGTTGTAGGTAATATTTCCTCTAGACATACATATGCCTAAATGCTTAACATTTATAACATTTATTCTTGTCAATTCTCAAACTGGTGAACAGGTCTCATAAATACTGCACTTTTGGTAGGGACAAATTGCTTGTATCCGATGCATACTCTTACTAAACTTACTATTAAAATAAGTGTTGCATTATCAATGGAAGAAAAAAGATAATAATATTTTAGCTACAGAATTCTTTCCTCACAACAACTGGCTTTGCGTTGTCTTTGGTAGCTATAGTATAGAGAAGTTGAAAGGCAAGATTGGCTGTCTTCTTTTCCCTATGCAGCTCAATTCACTAATTAATGTTCCTTTCTAATGGAATTCTTTATTCTCTATGCAGGTTCATATAGGGGAATATGGAGTTCACTGGAATTTCTTTTTCACACTTGCTTCTGTAGCAATCCTCACTACAATAATTAACATCAGACCACGTTATTCTGGAATTGTGGGTTTAACAATATTATCTGGTATTCTTGGTTCTAACTGTATATGTTAGACATGCCTGCAAAAAAAAATTGTTGGCAAGCTTTCTTAACCAGTTTTTGATTCTTCAGGTTATCAATTCTGGTTGAGTCATGGATTAAATGCATATTTGCTTTCTGAGGAAAGGGGAACAGATATTTTAAGCAAAAATAAGGAAGGAATATTTAGCATACTTGGTAAGGATAAATACAAAATATTCTGTTCATCAGATATTCTTCCTTTCATCTGCATGTCTTCCCTCCAAAAAGCTTTCATGTACCAACTGCTGATAGTTAGAAGCGAATTATACTTGTGATTTTCCATTTTCGTACCCTCTGTTCTGTAATTAGAAAAACTTTTGCTTCCTGATTACTTAGATACTTCTAATTTAAATTAGTTAGCTCCCATGCATGGGACTTGTAAAATTCATGATGTTTCATTAACATCTGTTGTGTATATTCCATCTCAAGTCCATGAGAGTTGTGGAAGAGGTCGATCATGATACCATAAAAGGGAAAACAGTAGTGGAATATATAAGATGTCAGAAAACGGATTTGTTATTCTAGATCTCAGCAAAGGATTTGTTATTCTAGATCTCAGCCCTTTTTCTGGAAGATTTTGACTACTGTAGAGTCTTTTATCCTAACATCTGAAATTATGTTTTTTGTCCTTTGATACATGAGGGCTAGAAGGTAGTTTCTTATTGAATTATCACATCTGCTTTTCTTGCAATTACTATTGGTACAGAAATATTTATGTGTAATTATTGTTATTCCTAGGATATTGGGGCATGTACCTAGTTGGGGTCCAGTTGGGAAACTTTCTTTTCTTTGGAAACAATTCCTCTACAACAGTGAGAAGTAACAAATGGGCAAGGATCAGAGTCTTGGTTCTTTCTCTTATATTTTGGTATTGCCATGTGTTGTGAATAAATTTGTGTTATCAACTTTCTGTCTAGTAAAATGATATTACTAAAGTTTTCTCCTTTTCCATTTTTTCAATCTTGCTGCAGGTCAATAACTATCCTTTTAGATAGGCATGTAGAAAGAGTTTCCCGTAGGATGGTAGGTTATGCTGCTTTCTTTAACTAATTAGCAAATTTGTTTATCTCGATTATTAATAGAAACAAGCATAATTTTCCTTGCAGTGCAACTTCGCATATGTCACACTGGTGTTGGCACAAAACCTTCAGGTTTTTCTTATTTCTGATAGTTTCATATACTTGAAACTTGAGGGCCAATAGTGCCCCATCTATCATAACAGTCACCCTTGAAATGCTTCAGTGGTTAGGAACTTCTGTTTCATGCTATACACGACTTAAATCTTTAATGTTTTTTCTTTCACTTAGCTTTGGATTCTCTCAAACTTGTTTCATACATTTTCATTCACCCATTTAGTTTGACAGTCATGGATTCTAAACATGCATATTTACGTCTAAGAATACTTGCTTATCAATCTAATTCAAGTTACTGCCAAAAGAGCAGTGCCTGCTTGTGGAAACCAATTTATTTGTGTAGAACTCACTGGCAAGACAATAGTTGGCATGTCAAGTTTGTAGCTTTGGTTGACTTGTATCTGTTCACCTGTCAGTTGGAATTGTCATAGTGATGCTAGCAAATGAGCAGTGTTTTCTTTGGGACCTAAATTGTTTTTGTTTGGACTTTGTGTGTCTTTGAAAAGAGACAGAGTGAGTGTGATAGGAGACAAGAGAACTACACTAACCCTTCGGTAATTCTCTCACCTGCTAAAAGAAAATTCCCAAGCTCCTAGTTGAATCTTTTTAATTTCTGTAGATAAAAAGTATGTCGTGTCTCATCCTTCCCTCCTGTATATACTAACTTTTACCTCCCCATTTCTCTCTCATCTAACTAACCTAATCAGCCTCCCTGTTGTTGTGCCAGCTGTTAGGTAACAATTCAACTCAAGGTACCTGTGTGTTAAATAACACAGGTAGAGAGCAATAACTCAGTATTATTCCGGAACAAGAAGGAAGAACCTTCTTCTCAAGGGAAACCCCCTTACAATCTCAGGAAATCTTCCGAGAATTATTTCCAATCTAATGCCTATCCCCCTTCTCCCATAGACTATTATTTTATATCTACTTATCCTAACAAACTTCGAAGGAATAGATATCTCTTGCTAATATAGACTAACCACTCTCTGTGACTATTATTCCTAACAATACCGCCCGCTGATGAAACAATCTTGTCCTCAAGGTTAAGCTTCGGAAATTGGCCACTGATAAGCTCTTGGTCCTCCCATGTAGCTTCCTCTAACAGTTTGCCTTACCAATGAATCAACCATTGGTCACGGGCAGCCCCTTGATTATAAAGTGTCCTGTGACCCAAGACAGCGGCTGGTGTACACAAGTCAGGAGTATAGTCCAACTCTGGAGGTAACTCTTCCTGAACATGGTGGTGCCCGATAACCTTTTTCAGCTGGGACACGTGAAACATTGGATGTATACGGGCCTGATGGGGAAGTTGCAGTTGAAATGCGACAGCACCAACCTGTTTCTCCACCAAAGACGGTCCATATTATTGTGCTGACCATTTAGGGTGTAGCCGTTTAGGCATGGACCCTTGCCGATGTGGACAAATCTTCAAATACACCCAATCTCCCACCTAAATGTCATGAGAACGCCTTCGAGCATCCACAAAATGTATCATGTGGTCGTGAGCGTGTTCCAGATGATGTTTCAACTGTGTCAAAGCTTCGTCATGACTCATTAAATCCTATGCCACAACTTCCACCAATGTTTCTCCAGGATTAAAACGTGTGATTGAGGGAGGAGGTTTGCCATATACTACCTCGAAAGGTGAACATTTAGCTGCTAAATGAAAGCTGGTATTATACCAATACTCTACCCGTGGTAAATAATCTAACCAAGCCTTGGGTTGTTCTGAGCTAAAACAGCGAAGATATGTCTCAATAGTGCGATTAACTACCTCAGTTTGGCCATCCGATTCTAGGCGGTACTCAATTTTAATTGAATTCCCTGGGGTGTAAACAATTCTTGCCAAAAATTACTTAAGAATGTAGGATCCTGGTCACTTACAATGGAAAGCGGAATTCCATGTAATCGGACAACATCCTTGGTAAAAATTTCAGAAATAGAACAGGCTGAGTAAGGATGTTTGACAGGAATAAAATGCCCATATTTGCTCGACCTGTCCACTATGACCAACAAGGTATCATGGCCTTTAGATTTGGGTAGTCCCACAATGAAATCCATGCTCAGCTCTTGGAATAGGTAGCGGTTGGAGTAAACTTGCTGGAGACGTAGCTTGATACTTGCTACGTTGACAAGTGTGACAAGCTGCTACAAAATCAGATACAACCCTTTTCATACCTTTCCAAAAAATAGATTGACCTATCTCCTTATAAGTCTTGTAAATTCCCGAATGTCCTCCTGTAGGGGTAGTATGAAACTCTTGTAAAAGCTTGGGAATCCATTCCGAAGATGCTGATAAAACTAGCCTCTTTTTATAATATAATCTCCCACTCTCCAAGGTATAAGAAGGATGAGAATTCGATTCCCTTTTAATTTCTTCTATTATTCTGCTCAATTGTGGATTTGCCTTTACCTCCTTATTAATTTTCTCCGGATCTTGCCAAAATGGCCTAGAAATAACCTGCAACTCCATGTCCTTGCATACCCTGGAGAGTGCACCTACTGTCCTGTTGAAAATTCCAGCCTTGTAGACAATATCAAAATCATATCCCAGCAATTTTGCTAACCAATTCTGCTGATTTTGAGATGTAATTCTTTGTTCCAGTAAATGTCTGAGGCTTTTTTGATCCGTATAGACTGTAAATCTTCTCCCAACCAGATACGGTCTCCAATACGGATTTATTCAGCGATGATTCAGCTAATGCTTTGTTGAAAAAAGCCACTGGTTTCTTTCCCTGTATTAACACTGCTTCCACGCCTTTACCCGATGCATCACACTCCACCGAAAAAGGGGTATTGAAGTCTGGTAGTGTCAAAACCGGAGCATTGGTCAGAGCATTCTGAAGCCTCTTAAATGCTATTTCTGCAGGAGTATCCCATTTAAAATTCTCTTTTTTCAATAGATGGGTAAGAGGTTGTGCTATCTTCCTATAATCCTTCACAAACTTTTGGTAATACCCAGTCAAACCCAAGAACCCTCTCAAAGCTTTGAGAGGTGTAGGAATAGGCCATTGTTAAACCACTTCAATCTTCTTGGGATCCACAGCAACGCCATATTTGGAAATAATGTGACCCAAGTACTCAATTCTTAACTTCCCAAAAGTGCATTTTTTTGTATTAGCATAGAAACGATGTTGCTGCAACGTATGTAATATCTTCCTTAAGTGAGTGATGTGGTTGTCCTAGTCGGCGCTATAGACCAAAATGTCATTAAAAAAATACTAACACAAACTTTCTGAGGTAGGGCTATAAGATCGAATTTATAGCACATTGGAAAGTGACTGGTGTATTGGTGAGACCAAACGGCATGATGGGTGATTCGTAGTGGCCTTGATGTGTCCGAAAGGCCGTTTTTGGAAATGTCATCTTCATTCATGCGTATTTGATGGTACCCTGTCCATAGATCGATTTTAGAGAAATACGTGGCAAACAATTCATCCAAGAGTTCTTCAATCACCGGTATGGGAAATTTATTTGGTATTGTGGCTTTATTCAAAGCTCTATAATTGACACAAGACTGCCAATTGCCGCCTTTCTTCTTCACAAGAATCACCGGACTTGAATATGGGCTGTTGCTAGGTCTGATAACTCCAGAAGCTAGCATCTCCAAAACTTGTTTCTCAATCTCTTTTTTTTTTGTAGATGAGGATAACGATAAGGTCTCACATATATCAGATCAACCCCAGCCTTAATTGGAATTTTATGATCAACTGTTCTACTAGGAGGAAGACCTATTGGGTGTGACAAAACTGGCTGAAATTTTGCCAACACCTGCTGTAATTGCTGCCGTTGGATGGTCGAGTTTTTCTCCTATTTTTCTAGACCAGCTGTTATCCTTCCCTTGTTTCTTTGAACCAAAAAACACCATAACTGCAACCTCAATTTCAGTAGTCTTCCTTAATGCCTTGGTGGAAATTAAAGATCTCGAAAGATTAAAATCCCCTTTAACAGTGATTGTTGACCCCAAATGTGAAAACTTCATGGAAAGATCTTTCCAATTGCGTTGCACCTCACCTAATGAAACCAACCGAGTCATCCCCAAAATAATATCCACTCCTCCTAACTCAGAGAAAAAATCTCATGAATAAACATGACCTTGCATTTCTAGATTTAAACCTTCACAGCAGCCTTGAGAGTCTTGTTTCTGACCGTTTCCCCTCCTCACTCTGAAGCTCGCAGTGGTCCTGCACTTTCCAGCCTTGTTTCAAGGCCACCTCTTTAGATACGAAGTTGCGACTTGCCCCACTATCAATCAACACCAAAGCAGGTGTTCCATCAATCTTCCCCCAAAGCTTCATGATTTTAGGTTGTGTCCATCCTTCAGCAGAAAATTGTGAAAGTTCCATATAGTTGCACTGAGCTTCTTTAGCAACCTTCCTTGATATTTCGCGCGTGTCCAGACCTTCTTCTACCTCCGAAACCACATCTTCATCTTCTCCTACAATGGTCACTTTTAAACTTTTCTCCGAACATTTATGTCCCGGGCCAAAGGGCAGTCCACAACAAAAACATCTCCCTCCCTCCTTCCTCTTTTAAAATTTTGGGTAGGGGAGTTGCCTTGTCTTACGGTTGTCGCGTGACTCTGTGTTCCCGTAACTCCCATTATGAGAATTAGACCCCACAGATGACCCACTATAGTTATGGTTGTGGGTTTTCTGCTCCATTCCTCCAGTAATTTTACTCGGATCATTACTCGCTGTCCTGCAAATAGACCCTCTAATTGTCGTTATTCCTTGAACTTTGAAAACTATACTACCGCGTGTTTGCACACGATTTGTAATATTGCTAGTAATGGAAGAATTTCCTCCATAAATCACCCGCAATTCATCTTCAATATCATGAGTAATTTCCATTGTTTGTGAGATTGTTGTGGGTCATATTGATTGGACTCGACAACTCACTTCTGGTTTGAGGCCACCCAAAAAATATCCTAACAATTGCTCCTCTAAAGCCTCGGGTATTTGTGCCACCAACATTTCAAACGTCTGCAAATATTCCTCCACCGAACCAACTTGTTGCATGGACGTTAGTCTTTCATAAAAGTTTCCCTGACTGCCTTCTCCGAACTACTGCAACAGAGTGGGAATCAGCGTGTTCCATGTTATCATCGGACTCTTCTTGCGCAGGAAGCGAAACCAATGCACCGCAGCCCCCTCCATGCTGATGAAGATTAGTTGCATCTTTTCTTATTCCTTGATGCGGTGGATCTCAAAAAATTTCTCCGCTCGAGCCACCCAACCTATCGGATTTGTTTTGTCGAAAATGGGCAGTTCGACTTTCTTGACCCAAGAGCGACTCTCGTGACTCTCGTGGTGCTTCCTGCCTTCAGCATCCTCCCCTTCGCGAGCCTCTGAGGTTGCTTTGTCGTTCGACTCTTGTCATTGCATCAAATGAGTCAAGATGGCTTCCAAACGACCCATGCCGTTCTTGACTTCCGTCAAGTCTGTGACTTGCTCCCCCATGGTTCTCTCGATTCTGCCAACAGTCTTCCAACTTTCCTACACGTGCCTCCATTAATCCGACAGGTCGAACCAATTTGTTAGGTAACAATTCAACTCAAGGTACCTGTGTGTTAAATAACACTAGGTAGAGAGCAATAACTCAGTATTATTCCGAAACAAGAAGGAAGAACCTTCTTCTCAAGGGAAAGCCCCTTAAAATCTCAGGAAATCTTCCGAGAATTATTTCTAATCTAATGCCTATCCCCCTTCTCCCATAGACTATTATTTTATATCTACTTATCCTAACAAACTTCTAAGGAATAGATATCTCCTGCCAACACCCTGAATCACTAAACTATATTGATATCTAGCTATCTCACTACTACTTACAGCTTGTCTTCTTCTTCCTTGTATAGACTAACCACTCTCCTTTGTGACCATTATTCCTAACATTTTATTTATGTAATAGACAACAAAGGAAACACATTAAAGGTAGGATACTACGAAAAACAGAACTATTTGCTTGAATAATACCTCCAAATTTCCGTCAATACTTGACGTGTTGTCATCCTCAACGCCCTGATAGGATCATTCTGAAACCAAGAACATAATGTAGTACATAATAAAAGCTCGTCAATACTGCAGTCTATCTTCTATAATGCAAGTGTAGTTGACAGAAACATATTGCAGATGGATGCTATAATTGATCTTATCCCAATTACACAAGTTCCTGTTTCCTTGTTTAGTCATAAACCACAAATAAGACATCTCACTCCATGTTTCATGTGTTTGATGATCCAAAGCATTCTAGAATTTCTTCCTAATATGAAAGTTACTGCAATCTAGCAGATATGATAGACAGTAGAGCCTACAAATGTGCAGACTGAAGTTGGCGTAGAAAGTAATGACCTCTATCTGCCTTCGGGTTTTGGCAACATCCAGGGGACAACTGGTACCAGCTGCTAGACTCCCTGCAATAAATCCAGCTGAAAAATTTGCACAAAATATGGCTGCCACATTGGATTCGTCACCAACCAAAATAAGAATTCTTCTCCTAATCTACACCAGGGGGGGTGGTTACTGGCAAAAATGTACAGGATGCAAATTCTGAAAAAATATAAGATCTATTAGCAACAGGAAGAATACATCTAAAATAAATTAAAGTGAAATGAAAAGTTCTTACTAGCTCAAGAGTTGGCCAACAAATTGCTGAGAATGGTACATCACGAGCAAGCTGTGCTCCCATGCCTGCCCACAGTATGCGATAACCCTTCACTGTTGCAAGAGATATGTTATTTTCTGCAGAACTTGTATAGCAAATAACAGGAAAGATTCCTGAGCTGATTTCTCAAGCAACAAAGTTAAATTCCCAAAGTATCCATTTAACATTTTCAGATTGTTCTGTTTGTCCATTACCAGAGATATACAGTCAACAATACTAAATATGTTGCTTATTACGTATATCAAAGCCCCACAGGCGTATACGCATTGTGCAATCATCTCCGTGATGAGACTTGTCAATCAACATGATACAAGCCTTCTGATCATTCACTATTTTATCCACGAGGCACAATTTTCTGTAAAAAAGTTACAATAGAAAGCAGATGAGAGACTTACAGTTGTTTTGAGGATTATTTGTGCTCCTGACATTGGAGATGACATCAAGTAGAGTTTGTAAAACTCCAGGAGGTGTCCGACCAACTTGGATAGCCTTAAAAGCCTGCAAATGTAACAAAAATAGTAAAAGGCCTAAGATTTTCAGTGCCATAATTTACCACACAATAGATCAAAACTGTAAAGGTATAGCATTAAGCATACAGTTTTTACCTGCATGCGGGTTCTAGCAAGTTCAAAGGGATAACAAGTTGCACAAGCTAAAGATCGCGCCAAAGAGCCAGCTACCAAAGGAGCATATAATGTTGTGCCAGGAAGATACTGTGATGTTAGATCCTCCAGCCAATTTCGAAACAGATCATAACACGGCAAGTAGATTCCCACCTGCACCATCAAACAAGTAGAGCTAAGCATATATTCCAGATAAATCAAAGCATAAAGTAGGGGATTCTAACTTTTAGTTTCGAACTTACTGTTGGTACTGCCACAGCCAAACCAGCATTCGTGCCTCCCCATAGTCTAGCAATTCCTTCCCGTGATTATGTCATCAAATTATGAACAAAGATTGGCAACAGGGATCCAAGACTATAAACAAGCAGCAAAAGAAATCAATATGCAAAAAGAGTCCAACAGATAACCACAGAAGGCCATTCAGTGACTACAGCCCTTCAATCAGTTCTATTCCAATCATGACCTTGTATTGTGAAGGTAATCTCATGCAAGAATCAATGGATCACACACTCTAAACATAACATAGAAGAGCTTCTAACCTGTCTTATGATTTTGTGGAACACATCCAAGGTTCCTTTATAATGAAAACAATCAGGAGGACAAATTGATACTGTCCCATGAACTCCAGCACGCGTGCATGACGGTGAACACCTTAGATCAGCAAACATCTATACTGGCCAATCGTCTACAATGTTTATACATACAACGAATTGGAAATCAAAAAGAAACAGACAAAAAAAAAAAAGAAAGACAAGCATACCATGTTGGGACCAAAATATGTCATACGACTTGTAATATTACTAAGTGGGTGTGAGTAAGCAACTCCAGCAGCCTGTGCTTGCAACCTCGTCTATACGGTAAAACAGAAGATTCAAATTCAGTACAAGGAGACCAATAACTTCGAATGATTCCCAACATTACGAGAACAAGAACAAACTCAAAAATTTGAATCGAACAACCTCCCAATTTTGGGAAAAGCTCAAACTTCAATCTCTAAATTCATCAAAGGTAGCATCTTTCAGACCATTTCCTCGAAAGAAATGAAACCTACTTGATATTCTCAAACGTTCAAACCAAATATAAATTAAAGATCCTAATCTACCTTCACGACATCAAGAGGGTTAACAATTATTGCAGACAAGAACGCGGCACCGACAGCAGAGAACCCTCTCTCTCCAATCCCCAACTCGCCATCCGACGAAAATCCCGCCTGTTGATGCGGACAGCCTGATTCTCCGACCACCGGCTCCCGCATTGATAAATCATTACCATTTGTCAAAACTCCCAAGTTTTGCTCTGTACTCACCCATGGATTCTGAGCTCGCTCAGCCTCCACCATATTTTGACTCTGAGACGATCACAATCGGGGGTTTCAAATTACACCAACCCTTAATAAATACTTTTCATGATTCCTTGGAGAACAAGAAAGGCAAACTAGTGGGGAAGAACAAAATTTCCATTTTTTAGATCTTTTAGGGCGCGTTTGCGGCGCCCTTGAAAGTGACGGTTATTTTAATGTTTTTTGGTTTGTGGCACTATAAAACAGGAAACAGCTTAGTGAAGCAAAATTTACAGCCAAACAGAGTCTTATTATTATTATTGTTATTATTACGATTAACAGTATAAGTAGAGAGATATTTGCTTATTTTAAATGAGTATTTTGGAATTGTATTTATATTTTATGGTCAAATCCCAATTTATAATTAGGACTTGAAATAATTAAGAATTTAGTAATATAGTTTTGGTTTATTATAAATCTAGGAATTTAATGTTTGATGTAAATATTTATAGACCTGAAAAATATTAATATATACGTATATTAGCAAGAGATTATTGTTAGTCATATAGTTTTTCTTAATTTTGCTATAATTAGTATTTTAATAATACATTTAGGATAGACATAACTGGTTGAGGAAGTATTTAAAATTAATCAATGAATTTGGTTAAATTATTATTTGAGTTAAGAATCAAAATTTAAAATATAATTCAACTTAAAACAGAAATAATTTCAACTTTAAGACTATTTATGAGTCATGATATGAGTTTAATTTTGACTAACTTATTATCAACTATTTTAATTGTAAAATATTTTTATATTATAATTGTTTTTGAAATAAAGTAAATTTTCATATCTATAATTTATATATTATATATTTTGAGTAAATTATGTTGAACATAAGACTTTTAAAATTAGAAAAACTCTATAATCATATACTTATCAATCCAACATATACTTGAAAATTTGCAATTGTTAGCTTCACTAAACTAGTATCAAAGTCTTAGTAGGCCATATAATCTATATATTTAAAAATAAGATAGAAGTTAAATTGTTAAGATAAGAAATTTCAGTTTTAAAAAGTTTAATCAGTATTAAATTGTCATAAAATTAATTAAAATTGAATAAATTTTAAAATTTTAAAATATACTTAAAAGAGATCTTCTTTAATTGAAGTTTAATTAAAAAAATTGTTAAATAAAAATTAATTAATTTATTTTAATTTATATAAAATTATTAATTAAAAAAATTGACAGATTAATTAATATTAATCAATTTTAGAAAACAAAATTTATTAAAATATATGGAATGAAAAATTTTCAAATCAAACTAAAAATTTACTATTTCATGATTTTTATGACTAAGCAAATTCGATATTTTTTTTATGATTGATATTTTCAAGTAAGGGGGTGCTTGGTTAAGGGGTATGAGAATTAATTAATGGGAATGGAATGAATGGCAATGGTTGGTTGGTTATTATGATTGATTGAATAGTTTTTTCATACCCAAGTTTTGGTTAATGGTCCATACCCTCCAAGTATAGGAAGAATGGGATTGATTCCTCCCAACACTAATTTTTTAATTTTTAATTAAATATAATTAAAATGTAATTAATTAAAATATAAATATAATTAATTAATAACTTTAATTAATTAAGATAAAAGCTAATTAATTAATTAATTAAAATAATTACAAAATATAATTA
>JANKOE010000005.1:18522893-18537291 GCA_026284465.1 Erythroxylum citrifolium
CCATGAAGAATTTCATTCTCTAATAATGATTTACAAGGCATATACACTTGAATATAAAGGAAAAACTATCCTAATTAAGAAGAACTAATTAAGGAAGAATAATAATGGGAGGATCCTAATTATATACATTCCTATTCTGTCAACAGAATGAGAGGATTTTGTTGAAATTACCAGCCTCCCTTTATGAAATAGGATGCCATTTTGTAGAGAAAAACCGGGCCTTGAAGTAAAGTCCCGTAACAAATCTTGTATGACTTGTAAATGGGGATCGCTATCCACTTCTTGTTGTAGTTTTTTGTTATCCATCCATTTCGGACACAAGAGCAGCATGTTCACTTCCCTTTCTTCCATCACTTTAGACAAAGCGTCGGTAGCACGATTCATTTTGCCAAGTTTGTAGTGAATGTCAAAATTTTACCCCATCAATTTCACCATCCCATTCTGTTGATTTGGGGTAGTGATACGTTGTTGGAGGAGATGTTTCAAACTTTTTTTGAACCTGAAAGTGATGTCCTAGAAAATAAGGTCGCTAATGTTAGATTGCTAATGCTAAGGCCATGATCTCCTTTTCATAAGTAGACTTAGCTAGGTTCTTCTTCGACAATGCCCGGGTAAAATAAGCAATTGCTCTATGTTCTTGTATCAGTACTATCCAACTCCTCTATTTGAAGCATCACATTCAATGGAAAATGGTTTAGAAAAATCAGGCAATCCAAGGACAAGAGCCTCCCCCATTTGCCACTTTAAGGCAATGAATACTTCTTGGGTCTCCTGGGTCCATTAGAAACCCTCCTTTTTTGTTAAATTTGTTAGGGGTTTGGCTATACTCCCATACATGAATTTGCGGTAGTAACCTGTTAATTCTCAAAATCCTTAACATTTGTTGGAATTGGCTAGTCAACCATAGCTTTAACCTTTATGAGATCCATTGCTACTCCTTCCCAAGAAATTAAGTGACCCTAATATTCAATGGAGTTGCTCCCAAATTGACTCTTTGGATTGAGGACAAATTGTTGTTCCAGTAAAATCTGCAGCACCTCCTTCGTATGTTTTAAATGGTCCTCCCAAGTCTTGCTGTAAACTAACACGTCGTCGAAGAAAAACAACACATATTGCCTCAAGAGGGGCTTAAAAATGTTAGTCATTACTACTTGAAATGTTGCAACGGCATTGGTAAGACCGAAAGGCATTACCCTATATTCATAATGGTCCTCATGTTTCTGAAAAGCTATTTTCTCAATGTCTTCCTTCTTCATACAAATTTGATAATACCCTAACTTGAATTTCAATTTGAAGAAATACTTGCCTCATATAATTTATCTAGTAATTCATCCACTATTGGAATCGGAAATTTATCTTAAATTGTGAACTTGTTTTTGCTCGATAGTTGATGCCATCCTCCAATTGTGCTTATGAATCCTAAGGTCAGCAACTCCTACCGTCTCTTTGAATCTTAGCTTTGTGTGTGTGGAGGTAGTGATAAGACCTGACACAGATGGACCTTGTCCTGGAGTGATGTTAATGACATGTTCAATCGAACGCTTAGGTGGCAGGCCTTGGGCTCCTAAAAAATGGTAACAAACCCTTGCAAAACGATGGGTGATATCTTGTCACTGTTGAGCATTTAGATTTCCTGCAATCATAGAAATTTCATTTCTTTCCGCTGGATCTTCATGAAAGATCTCCGTATCCAGTGGAGTGAGCAGATATGCTTGCCCTTTAATCAAACCTCGAATCTCCGCCCTGATACTTGAAGCGCATGTGTTGCTCATTCCAATTGTGTACCACATCCCCTAATGTTTGTAGCCAAGCAATTCTCAAAATCATATCTAGATTGCCAATATCAAGCACCAACGTGGCCACCAAACATTCACAATTTCCCAACTTCAATCGTATTTTTGGAGTCTGTTTTGCCACTCATACTTTATGGCCGTCCCCTAATCTGATTATGATGTCCGCTATCTTCTCCACTTGTAATCCCAATGTTGAGACTAGTCAGGATGAGATGAAGTAGTGTGTGGCTCCACTGTCTAGCAGAATTACCAGACGAATCCCCTCTAATTCGCCCTGAAATTTCATGGTTTTGAAGTTTTGTTCGCTGACTTGTGGGAACCCAAATAGTTCAACCACGTTACACTCACCTTCTGCAAATGTAAGATCGACGGAGTTAGGAGTAAAAATTATTGCCCCATCTTCATCGACTTCCTCTTCGTCCGTTAACAGCAAGAACCTGAGCTTTCCTTCAAGACATCTATATTGTGGGCTATATCGAAAACATAGTCCTTTTCGTTGTCTCTCCTTCCATTCTTGCTTGGTTAAATGTTGGATTGCCCTTGGAGTTGCCGATTGCTTTCCCAAGTCTTTACTATTTTCAGGAGAGGAAGGAATTAACAATGAAGGGGCTGAGTTTGGTGATCACCGACATGTCTTGGGCATGTACACTTGGGCATGTACCCTCCACTAAATACGGCATTTTTACTGTTTATTGTTGGTTGTGTGCGGCTCACGTGGTCCATTTCTCCTCTACCCATGTCAACCACATTTGAATTTCTTGGTCGGAATGACATTGCTCCCAAATTCATCTTCTGCATGATCATTCCATATTTATCGCAATCCGCATTGCCTTCAGTTGTGAATCTGGATTGTACATCCTGACCCATCCTCTGAGTTCATCCACGAGAACACTCACGAAGTATCCCACATTGGAATTTTGGTTGACTAGGAGTCAACGACGTTACAATTTCAAACTCTTCGATGTATTCTTGAACAGTCCCCTGTTGCTTTGAGGACGCTAAAGCTTCATATGGGTTTTGAATCTCCAAGCCGTTGAACCTCTCCATTAGTTCTTCTTGGAATTGATCCGAGAGTGGTGAACCAATTGATGGTGTGGCTCGTCATACTGATTTGGGCTAATGGAATGTGGTCCTTAGGGGGTGTTTGATATATCTGAAAATACGTCCACCCTGGTAAGCCAGCCCTTTGGGTCTTGTCCAGAAAACTTTGGTAACTCCACCTTGTTTGCTGCTAAGCAATATTCCTCGTGGAGTGGGGTTACTGGAGGAAGTCCCGTGTCTCCTCTTCTCCCTAGCAGCTGCGTTTCGCTAAGCTGATGTGTGACCTTGTCGGTAGACTCTTCTGTTGTCACAAGTGAAGGTGACCTGGGAGTTTCTTCTCCTATAGGTCGTTTGTTTTGTTTCTTGATCCACCAGAGTACTAAGCTCCTCTGTTGCACTTCTTGTAATCTTGTTTCCATCTCTTAGCTCCTCCCTTTTGAGTTATCTTACAGGTTGGCCCAATGATAGGAAACCAAGAGAACTACACTAGCCTTTCGGTAACTCTTGCACCTGCTAAAAGAAAATTCCCAAGCTCCTAGCTGAATCCTTTTAATTTCTGTAGATAAAAAGTATGCCCTGTCATATCCTTCCCTCCTGTATATACTAATATTTACCTCCCCATTTCTCTCTCGTCTAACCAACCTAATCATTATTCTTGCAACTAACATCTCAGCCTCCCTGTTGTTGTGCCAGCTGTCCCTTCCCCCTTCTAGAATATACTTTCCATATTTTTGGGCCGTTGGACAGTTCGTCCAAGCATTGGTCGTTGCTTTGATTAATGCTAACATGATTTCTATCAGAGTGACTGGGAGAGTGGATAAAAATCAAGGAAAACATGTTTCCTGGAAAGGGGTAAAATTTAAGGCCCAAGATGTCATTATTTTGGGAGTTTTCTTGGCCTCCCAAAGGAGTCTGATTGAAATTCTTGAGAGACAAGTACAGGTGAACCTTCTGTGAAAGTTGTCTAAACACATGGGATGTCATACATCTGCCAATGAATCTTCTGAAGAAACCAATGACCAAAATAAGTGGCAGCAGAGTATTTTTAAATATATGGGTTCCTACTTGAACCTAATTTTGTTAATTGTGTTTTTATCCATGTTGCAATCAGATTATGGTAGACCTGTCAGATAACATTCATGCAGTTGTGATTCAGCTTTGCATTGATCTTGTTGGTGTAATTATGTTCTTGTTAACTGTAATCATTTACTATTCCTTGTTAGACTTTTATATTAAAGTATGTTGAATCCCAGAAATTTTTTTTATTTTGTACTGCATATTGAAGCATGATCTGTATTGAGAATGGCGCTCTTGGATGTTTCCAGGAGACTAAAGTGAAAATTTGTAATGTATTACTTTGAAGGAAACAAAAGAAGAGAATGATATGAAGCATAGCCAACCGAAGATTTTCTTGTTTTTCAGGTTTTAGCTGTGGTGATGCTTTCTGATTACATGGTTGGAAGTAAAGTTTCAGCACTTGAAGAAGCACTTAATAGGAATTTATTAGCTGCATTTCTTCTGGTGAACAATACATATTTTTGCTTATTTTATGTTCTGAGATGTTTTTATTATCCCCATCTCTCTGCTTCCAGCAAATATGGTTACACCTACTCTTTCTTCCTCCTCCTGCTGCTTAAATTTCTGCGTTTTCCATTTCAGGCAAATATCCTGACAGGGCTGGTTAACTTATCCATGGATACACTGTCCGCATCGTCTTTCTTAGCGTTGGTCGTCTTGCTTCTTTATGCATATTTGTTATCCATTTTGACTGGACTAGCAGATTTTTACGGTGTTAGGTTGAAGTTTTGGTAATCATTGTATAAAAAAAATTGTTGCAACGGGCGCAAATTTTGATTCTTAGACCTGTGACTGTGTACAACCACTTATGGTGAGGTTACAGTACGTTGATGGGATCATATAGATTGGACATGGTATCAGGCATTCGCATCAGCTTGCACATGTAATTTGCATGTATAGTGTACTTTGATTTTTTATAACGCAAGGTAGATGAATACATCAGTGCTTTGGTGGACGCATGTTCTTTGTCCATTCCTTAAGCCAGAAATATGGATTTGTTAGCTTTCTATTGTATGCGAGGACAGATGAGTGAAGACAGGACCAATCGGAAAATAGTTTAAAGTTTTAGAAGTATTAGGTGCTAAGGGGAAGAACAAAGGATGGAAAATGGAGAAGAAAGTTGAATTTGGATCGTTGCTAGAATGGAGCTTGGCAGGAAAGCTGATGGGCACATGGATTCTCTGCATTTTCTGACACTTGGACCGTGGTCCACTGTCTACCTTCCAACTTTCGTCCTCATCACCGTATAAAAGCTACGATCTTCGTTCTGGTCATGATGCATAATCTCTTACTCTTCAGGGCGAAAAAAGAAGCCCTTAGCTCTATCTCCTTTTCCCCACGCTTCTGTACTTTTCGAATACGCTCTGCGTCTGCACGCATCTGTACTTTTCGAATACGCTATGCGTCTGCACGCATTTATACATACATGTATGCCTATACATGATCTCATACTAGAAAGAAACCAAAAAATAGAATGCGGAAGAGATGGACTTCTTAGAGGCAATATATGCGTGCGTGTTTTGGATGTGAAGGGATTCTTTTGGTCAGTCTGTGCGACTGTTACTTATACTCTCCTCTTTTAACCATTTGAGGGTAGTTAACTATTGTGTTACTTCTTCTTCATCAACCTCTTCAGTCATTATAATCATAGACACAATACGAAAGAGTTTATGGGCATTTAATATGAAAGAACTTCAAATGTTATGGACCTGATTCAAGATCAGGATTCAATTTGTATCTAACATGGATGATCTGTTAATGACTTTAGTTGATGACGTGGGCAGTAAGTCTTCTACGGCAACAGTGATGAATAATTTTTTACCGTCTGTGAAGGCAATTTCGTGTCAGAACAATATTTGTATGTCCTGCCACGCCCATGCATAATATGGAACAAAGAGCCTAGTCTGAGGTGACTTCTGTCGATTTGTGCTATACAAGGTTGCTAGGATCTGATCCGTCTGGTTGTCATCTTTTGATTCTACACACCAGGCACAAACTCCCCTGTAGAGCAACAAATTTTGTGTCTGATTAACTCGTTAGTTAGTTGATTTTGGAAGCTCTCATTTTCCAATGCGTATCTAATTATATAGAATTTTGAAACACGAGGGAGGCCTTCCTTGTCCATCATTAACAATGTAGCTCTCGAGCGAGAACGAGCAAACTAATGACTATTGCACTGAATCATTTAGCAAGGGTGAAAAGAGCATAGAGGATACCAAACTTCGTGATTTATAAGGATTCAAGAGCCAAGAAGTTGTAAGAACATTCCTTTTACATTTGCCTCGAGATTTCGGCGAAATCTCATCTAATCACCTAATTAAGTTTGTTTAGATATATGATTAAAATGAAATTTAATTAATTTATAGAGTAAGAAGAAGAAGAAATAATACATAGCTTCTCTTCTGTAATAAATCCTGAAATCAGATAGGCAAACAAGTACAGAATCAAGAGAATTATCCACATGCAATCAGTAAGCCTCGATACTAAACCTAGAAGACGTAATTAAAAGTTTGAGTAAAGTTTAAAAGATTAATTGGGAGATTTTTCATAAGGGAAAAAGGAGGTAAATAAGAGCTATAAGTGAGTGTTCCTGTCCTGTGGGTTCTTTTTGTTGGTTCCTTAGGCATGAACAAACATTATTCATCACTCTAGATTTGGAATGACTAACTATTTACAAATAGAGCAAATAAGGCTAATATACAGCAATGGGATTGACATATATTGGACTATAGAGTGAGCTGCGCTAAGCAAATAACGTACGGTGAAGGCAAACCTAGCATCATTCATATATTTCTGTTGATCTTTACCACTGGATTGACAAGTGGCGAGATCAACGGACTAGAGGAGACAAAATTAATAGCTTAACATGTATGGAGTGACATGGGTTGTCATTAGCACATGTAATATTATATTGATGTATACAAATAATTTGCATGAGAATCTTAGTCGAGGTGCACAAACAACCCAACACAGGTATGAGCTCTTACCCCAGCTGCTTCTGTTGTTTGTATGCACATTTCCATATAGATTTGGGTCCCTCTCCCTCTCTGTTGATTAATTTTTGAGGAAGGAGACCTAAAGCAAAGATATGAAAGAGAGAGTCCTCCCTTTTTCCTTTCACTATTCACGAGCAGAAAAGCTCCACACCTTTTTCTGCCCCCTCTCTCTTCCCTATCTATATTTCTACAATAGCTACTATACTATATCTATTATGGCGGTGTAAACGTTATTTTTCATTACCCTTCGTTCAGTCTCTTCCTCTCACTTCTTCATTTTCTGTCTTTCTTTCCACAGACATGATCATTCAGGGATGGGGTTTTGTTATAAATTGGTGCTTTTGTCGTTGAATTATCAGTACTTGTTTATAACAAATATATTTATATATAAATAGATACTACTCCAGGAGGGTTTTTAGGGGACATTTTGAAGGGAGATGGCACTACTAGAAGCATTATCTTCTAATGACCTCCCTAACTTCGTCATCCATGACACCATCTCTGCCACTCCGTATACCAGCTTTGAGTCTCTAGATTCTAGTCTCCTCATACAGAACACTCTTGCGAAGCCTCAAAACCATGGAGGTGGTGTGATTAATATCTCTAGCTCTACATCAACAACTGAACAAAAACGCTTAATAGGACCTCAACCTTTGGACCAAAACCAGACAACTCTGGCTGTGCAAGCAAGGAAGAAAAGAAGAAGAAAGCCAAGGGCATGCAAGAACAAAGAAGAAGCCGAGACACAGAGGATGACCCACATTACTGTTGAGAGGAACCGGCGAAAACAGATGAATGAGCACCTTGCGGTTTTGAAGTCTCTCATGCCTGAATCTTATGTCCAAAGGGTTTGTGTTTTTCCTTGTATATATATGTATATATATCCTTTGCTCATCATATCCTTTCTTCTCTTCTCTTCTTTATGGCTTACTTATGGTATCTCTTGTCTGAAGCTAGAGGTAGGCATTAGTTTTTTTTTTATTTTTATAAAGAAAGTAAGTTGGTGTTCGCTAGAGTAAGGAAAGCTGCTTGCCAACTAGAATTCAGGCCATGATTCTGTGAAAGATAACGTAATATCGGTAAATTCAGAAGCCAGTCACTTTTTCTTAGACTTGGCTCCACCACTGTCTTTTGCTCTTCTTTTACTTTATTCTTGTTTTCTCGTGACAAAACAAGACCTAGGTATGGAGGATGGAGCTCAAGTTTATATCAAAAGCTGTTAAGTGATTCTTCTGCTTCACTTTTGCTATGATAAAAGAGCTCCCTGTACCATGGTCTTTGTTAATTTCTATACAGATTCAAACATGATGATTCTTCAACTTCTTCGCGAACATGAAGTACGAGAATTGCATTCTAATTCTCACAACCCATTCCACTCTGAAATATAAACGATTTTAAGTTGGTAACAAGGATACTAATCGGTTCTCTGGTTTTACTTAGTGATGATCATATAGTTAAAAAACTTGGTGAAATGTAGGGTGACCAGGCCTCCATAGTAGGTGGTGCCATAGAATTTGTGAAGGAGCTTGAGCGCCAATTGCAAACCCTGGAAGCTCAGAAGCTCCAACCACTCCAAGGATTCAGATGTTCCCGTGAGGATGCCACAACCCCTTTCGCAGAATTCTTTGTGTTTCCCCAGTACAATCGCTCTGAAATGCCAAGCAAATATACATCAAGGAGTACTAGTCAAGTAGCATTGGCTGATATTGAGGTCACTCTGATAGAAACCCATGCAAATCTTCGAATACTCTCAAGAAAAAAGCCCAGACAGCTTTCCAAGTTAGTCGCTGGATTCCAAGCACTTTACCTTACGATTCTGCACGTCAACGTCACCTCCATGGACCCATTGGTTCTCTACTCAATCAGTGCCAAGGTGTGTATCCCATCCTATAGGTAATTTTTTACGCTTTACAATATACTCTTACTGTCATTTGGCCTCCATTGGTGTTGTTTTTGAAAAATGAAGTACGTTGGTCTTGCTAATATGTAGTGTGAGGAGAATTTAAGTTTTACTGAGATTGGGAGGCCATGTCCTACCAAACTGAATAAGTGAAGCGGGTGTAGGCATTTTAGAGCAATGGGACCTCAATTATTGTGATGAGATTTTGTAGTATATTTGGGGTTTCCTAAATGTGTCTCTTTTGCGTATAGTTTTAGGGAATGATATTGATATTTTGGACTAAAATTTGAACATTCTTAATGCAGCTTGAAGAAGGATGCCAACTCACTTCAGCAGATGAAATAGCAGCAGCAGTCCACCACATGCTTAGAATAATCGAGGAAGAAGCTGTCCTTTCTTGAACCAACCTCATGCCCTAAACTGTCCTTTAGTTTGACTCAAAATCACTTAAGAAACCCTCCTCCTCTCTTTTTTTTCCTCACTTTTTTGTTTTTTGTTTGTTTTGTCCGTTGCAATGTCTTCTTATGCAGTAGCTACAGTGACTTTTATGTTTGATTCCTGCTGGACATAACTAGTGTCTTAGAGAAGAGCGTACAAAGTTAAAAATTGAAATTGAAAATTGCCTATCAACTTATCTCTGATTGTTTGTATACACTAAATTTGTTCTCTTTCTGTAATTTCAGTTTCATTCTGTCTTGCATTTTAATATATAACATTGTCCCCTTCCACGGGTGGGTTTTCTTGATTAGTACCCAAAACGGTGCCGTTGTGGAGTAGGTAGGTACACACATTCATCTTAGCGTAGGTGACAAAAGTAAAAATCCTCTTAAAATAATGCTACTGTTTACCATGTCTGTACCAAGCTAAAAGGTGTAACAATGACAACACTACGAGAACAGTCTTACGGAAATTAGAGATTTTTTTTGGTAAGAGTGAAGATTTTATATTTTCAAATCAATATTCAATTTCGGATACGACCAAATGCTTCTTTCAATTTAGAGAAGAGATGCTTATAATTATTTGGCAGATGTCATAGGAATTTTTTCACTCTAGTCTCTTTGATGGAAAAAAATCTTCACTTGATACAATGGCATAGTCCACTGTATCGATACTTATATCAAAGAGCCTCTACTTAGGTAGTAAGTTAAAAGAATTCAGATCTTAGTAAACTGTTCTATGTATAGTTTAAAGCCAATATCTTCTGATTTTCAACAAGAAGTCTGTGTCCTTTGAGCTGTATAACAGTAGCCACCCAGAAAGTAATTACTTCTTTTAGGTAATCAGCTCTAACCCTGTTTTATTAAATCCCATCTATACATTTATGTGAGGTTTATACAAATGTGTAGACCAGATTAAGATGAACAAGATTGGAACACCCTAACTGGAGTAGGGTACTCCAACCCCTTCTTTAAAACATTAAAAAGAGGTCCATATAAACTTTTTCAATAGGTTTTTTTTAATATCAAAATTATGCAAATTTGTAAAAAAAAAAGACAAAGAAATCTAGATCTTAGGTAAATTAATCAATTTAGATTGCCTCCTGGGAAAAGAAACCTTAAGTAGTTTTGCTCTGGTACAGTTTTGAGATGGGCTGGCGTTGACATTAAAGGAGGTGGTTAATGAGTACTGGAAAAAGTGATTAGCTTTTGTAGTTTACACACAAAGGCTGCACATTGCCAAGAAGAGGGTTTTGTGGGATCGATACGTTCTCACCTTTTTCTGAAGATCATCAGCCTCCACATTTGTTCCTTTGTGCGAGATAAATCTGTATTCTCATCAAAACTAATGTCTTCTTGTGAACATTGACAGGTCCTGAAAGTATGGCTGGCAAGCTATGCACATGCTCACTCTTTGTGTCCACTACATGTGGATTCTTTAGGTAATACATAGCATCTACTTGTAGGTTGTAAGACCATAAAGCTTAGACCTAGCTTGTTTAATCTTCTGATTCCAAGCCATATTATTGTAGTCCTAATGTTCCACGGCCACATAGAGCCCAACCAAATGCCAGTTTTGCCGACATGGGCGAGCCCAGTTTCAGCCGTGTACTTTTATTGGTGTTCTCGTTTTTGTTCTCAAATTATGTTAGATGTTGAGACATTGTGTCTTTATCTTTATAAGTAATCTCTAATGATTATAGTATCAATCCTTATTTAACGGTGCATGATGTCTTGCGTAACCAATTATTATGGTCCTCTTGCAATAAATGAATTGGATTTTTTTTTTGACAATGAATTGGATTTTTTTAGTCATAATCTTTTCCAAATTGGAGGAAATTTTCATTAGTTTGAATTATATTGTGTAAATAGATAAACATACTATTTTAGCATAATAAAATCTTTTTTATTATAAATTGAAATAAATATATTGGTAATTTATCAACCAAAAGTAAAAAGACCTATGAGATTGTTATATATGACTTGTATAAACGAGTACATTCTTGAAGTGCTTTAGAAGAACATAGATATTTCATGGAAGTTTTTAAGTAAATATGACTTGGCATATGTTTATGTGTTAGGACATGTTCTTATAGGAGGAGACATGAGTTGGAACATAAGTGTGCCAGTGTTATGATGATTTTTTCGAGAAATATATAGTCTAGAACATAAGCGTGTTAGAGCTCATATTTATGTTTTAGAAAGATACATTGAATTACATAGTCTAGAATACAAACATGTCTGTTCCTATGCCCATATTATGGAGAAACAATAAGATATATGATTGTGTCCCAAACTATCCTAGGTCGGGTTCGTGACAAATAGTCTTATCCAGGGCCGTTCCTATCGTTTTACAGGCCCTGGGTGAAATTAAAAAAAGGGCCCTAATGTTTTATTTTTCAATGTTTCATCACAAAATGCCAAAAAAAAATACATCAAAGAATAACAGATCCAAAAACCGCCATAGAAACTGCTTAGTAGAGTCTACACATTTAACAAATACATAAAAAGAGATAAAGAAAGAGATTTAGAAACTTACTGAATAAATAGAATTGAAGGGTTGCTCGAAACAATCTATGAACTTTCTAATTAAAAGAATATGCAAAAGCTTTCAAGAAACATAAAAGGAAAGAAATTGAAGAGATGTTGCAGAGAGAGTCTGTCAGTAGGTAGAATGGCAATATTAATGTTTCAGAAGAACAGATTCTCATGTATTAATGTCCTCAATTGTTTGTCTTTTCCATTCTATGCAACATTCTCCATTGATCCATGTTGTAATAACCAACTAGGGAAGGTCAAAAGATGTATTCGAATCTGATTATGAAATATTTTATTTGTACATTTTTCTCAGGAAGAGATCTGAATGACACCAGTGCATAGGGGCAAATTCACTTGCTTTTGGACGAAATAATTTGGTGGCTTAATGCATCAAATAACTTTACTGACAGTACTTTTCGCACACAACGTCATCACTGAATAGGCAATTCAACACAAGTGATCAAACATTTATTCATATCAATATATCATTTTCAGCATTATCCAAGCACAATTTGCAATAAAGAGATGAATCTACCAGTAAAGTAAGAAGCTAAACTAGCGTATGACTGCTATCCGCTATCAAAGCAAGTAAGTTCTTACCTGAAAGAGAAATATAACATCTGATCTTCATTTGGACAAGGCTTTTGGTTATGGAGAAGAGCAGTCAAATAAACCTCCCCATTCCTTAGGCCACCAGAATCAGTCTTGTTCCCGATCGCCCACTTCACCAGAATCAGTCTTGTTCCACTCTTTTACTAAAGAAATGATCCATTAACCATAAGTACCCACCAGCCCTCAAGACCCTATCCACATCATACAACAAAGACTCCAACATAGTCAAAGGTATCCACCTGTTCACTGCACGTCCACATCTAACCAGATCCACCACCCCATAGGGGGGGCCCTTTTCACTGCTGGCCCCTGCCCAGGGCCGGCACTGGTCTTATCTTAAAAACATGTTTTATGGTATATTTTAAACTATGTCAGGATTTTAGAACTTATTATAATTATGCTTAGATTAGGTTGAGTTTGGTAAGAGGCTGGTTGCATAAAACTATACTAGTTAGAGTTTATAATTAAAGATAAAATACATTTAACTTCTTGAACTCTGTATGCTTTTGTAATATTAGCTAAAACTAGTAAAACTAATAATAAGTCACCTAAATTTTCAATTTTGTTACAAGAATAATAGCTATTAACTCTATAATTAACAATACTAATGTGGCTTGCCATGTCATTTTAACAATTTAAAAAGTTAGTAGCTACGTGACAAATAATATGACATATAAAGAATTATGATAAAAGGAAGAAAATTTTAATAAAAGTCCTTGTGGTCCTTGTGGAGAGCTTTGTAAAAGAACGTAAAAGAATGTCTTTTCTTTGGTCATGTCCTTATGGAGAGTTTTGTAGGACTTGCCTATTCAAGAAAGAGATTCAGTGTTTGGTGTTCTCTTACTCTTCTCATATTATTAATAGTTCTTTTCTTTATTATCATCGTTTTTCAATTTGCTATTGAGTTAGACATTTGGGTTGTTAATGCCATATTGATATTAGTATGAACTTGATTTTCATACCTCTTTATTTTTCTTAGATATATGTTGAAACTTCTCTCTTTATTTTGCATTTATTAGCAATTAGCTATTTGTGATGAGATATTGAGCACCAATATAAACTACAATTAGAAATTCATTCCTAATACATAAATAAAATAGTCAGCGACGTTTTCAGGCTATAGAAAATATAAGGGTTTGTTTAATTTATATTCTTCAAAAAATAGTTTAATTGTTTTCCTCATTTTTCTACTTTGATATTGCATGTTTTCTTCATTTCTAGTTTACTTATATCTTTCTATAAATTTATAATTCTTTTAAACATTTAACTCCTTTTTCTTTACTTAAAAATCACTCCATAAGAATTTCAAAACTGAGAAGACCTCAATGTTTTAGATTAAAAATTAAGATTCCTTTGTTAAGTATCTTTTATTTTCTAATATAGTTATTAATGTTTAATATTATTTATCTTGTAGATGTTGACGTTTTACAGTTCGTGCTTACATGGCATATCATGTTAACACCATTAATTATAAGGTTAACAGCGGGCTAGTTTTGTAATAAATTAAAAGTTTGAGTATATTGTTACGACTTTTGGTAGTTCATGACTGTACTACAAAATCAGGTAAATTTCAAGTTTTTAAGTTTAATTAATGCTACATTAACTATACTTATGTAAACTTAGTCTGCATGTAAAAAAATATTCCTTATAAAGTGACTTACTGATCAATATAATGAAATTACTCACTCTTGTCTCCTAAAAATGTAGACACACTTAATTGGTCGAACCTTATTAAAATCCTTTTTTAGTTGTTTTTTTAATCTATTCTTAATACATAGACTTTATTTCTTAATAATTGGTAGTAAAGCAAAGCTAAGGCAATAATGTTGGGACCCGTTTCCGAATCCCAAACTCGAAGTACAAACTTGACGAAATCAAAGCGAACAATCAAATCCGAAGCGGAATCGAATTTGATACGAACTGAAAAAAATGTGTCCGACAACCGTGAACATAAATCTTAGCAAAGAGTCGCGTTGGAAACCTTATCGACACTAACAATCTGAA